>VZRE01006422.1:0-366026 GCA_013396775.1 Cephalopterus ornatus | reverse complement strand
CCCTCCCCCCCCGCCCCCCGCGCCGGGCCTGCGCCTTCCATCCCCCTTCATCCCCTCTGCTGCCAGGCGGGGGGAGCCGGGTCCCCGCTGCCCCGCGATGTGCCCTTGGGTCCCGGGGGTACGGGTGGGAACTGGGAGCGACCGCGCCGCACTCGCGGGGCTGCGGTGGGGACAGACCTGCCCCGATTTCAGGCATTAACGGAAAAAAAAAACCACAAAAAATCGGTGCTAACGGCGATGCTGGTTTTAAATTAATATTTCACTTGTGGATAAAGTCTTTTGAAACTGACGGTGTTTTAACCTCAGGGCGTTGAATGTCTCTTCATTTAAACATCTTTAAGGAAAAAACGAGAGAGGAAAAACTTGGCCCTTTTAACAGGCTCAGTGAAGTCTTTAAACGTGGAAAAGGGCTGCTCACCGGGAATTTTACCTGTGCCGAAGTCTCTGTAGGATCGGGGCCTTGGAAAAGGTGATATTTTATCAGCTGTTGTTTGCATCTGTCAAAGTTTGTGGGTAACTTGATAAATGTTAAATAGGGAAGCAGAAAGTGCTGGTGAGGCCAGACTCGGAGATAACGGCACATTCAATAGCTTAATTTCACAATTAGTTTACTGTATTATTGGAAGCAAATCATATTTCACTGTGCCTACACTAGTGCTCTATTTTTAGCCATAATGTAGCTAAAAAGGAGGAACCTACTGAGATATATTATAACATTGGATGTGAACAATTCTGTTCTCTCTCTCTTTACTCATTTCATGTCATACATCTGGTTTGGAATACAGCTCATTTATTAATTGAACAGAGCTACTGTGGATGAGTTGGAGGCTGCAATTCCAAGGCAGAGGAAAGTTCCGCACAACTCTGTCAGGAACCTGGCAAATCACAGCCATGAAAAAAACACCTATGCACGTTAGCTGCTCTATTAATAACTGATGTAGCGAGAACAACTATTTTTTTGTTAGTTTATAATATCAGTGTACTTGGTTCTTTGGTTGCACTTTTTTTCTTTTACTCTTCCTGATTTTTTTTCTTCAGAGCAAAGGTGTAAATGAAAAAGGCATCTGACGTGCTTGGAGGTAGCTTCAGTCTTTGTGTTGCATCATCTTTTTTCATTATATTTTTGGGGACAAAAAGAAAAGAGAAAACAAAATTGAGGGAATATACCATTCTTCTATCTTAACACCAGTCATCTGATCCCCTCCCTCCCCTTGTGTTACAGACAGAGATGGCTGCTGGAAGAATAAAGCACCTTTCGTGGTACATGCAAGATGCTCACAGATTTTCCACAAATTCAGTAGAAACCTCATTTGTCTTCTGCTTGTGGTTCACAGGAGCACTTAGCTTTTTAGTGGTTGACACTATATCTATTTTTAGCAGGATTTTAACAGCTGTCACTAACAACTAAGATCTCATCTTGAACGGGGAGGGGAGTTTATCTGTTTTATTTAAAAAAAAATCAAACTACATAATTGTCAGATTATAAAATGCAATTTGGATCTTTATCTGTAAAGAGAAAAGGCTATCTTTTCTCATTATACCAATTCCACGGGGGAAAAAAGGATCTGTAGTGGGCTTGATAAAGTAACTAAAGGGCTTTGCAAGGTTTGGAAATAATGTTATTCAAAGGCATACAATGTATTTATAGCACACTTCTGATTCGGTTAAAAGTGGTCCTGTTTTACTGCCTTCTGCAGCTGCGTTGCGATGGGGGAAGCCGCAAAGAGTCGAGTCATAGTTTTCCAAGTAGGTCAAGAGGAGCAGCACGGACACCCCAACAAGCAATTCTCTTCCCTCACGTTAGATTTTTATAAGAAGTTAACTCATGTCAGACACATGACACTGAAAGCAGCAGACAGACAAGTGTAAGCCACTCTGCAGCAGATGTCATCTCTGTTCCTAAAGATAGTGGTAAATTTGCTATGGATAATGCATTACAAAACAAGATAACGCTGAAACTCAGCAACTGTCAAATTTTACCTCCTCCCATGCTTGGTAAAGCGAGAGAATTGATATTAGGGGCTGCAGGAGCAGCAACGTAGTGTAAAAGCAGCCTACTGTACTGTCTTACTTAGAGGTCATGTGCCCTATTTTGAGAACTGAACCAAAGCGGATGAAGTTTTGAGTCGGTTCCAACTAAGGCAGCTGGGCATTTCCCACTTCTCTCCAGCTCCAGCGCAGGAATGCAGGCAATCACATGTTCAAGCACATTATTCCCTTACCTGACATCATTCACTGGAGATTTAATTTTTATGCCATTTAGCTCATGTAGTTTTGATTATTTGAGATTTACAGCTGATCAGGAGTCGTTGCATTTTGGGAAGACACTTTAAAAAGCATTGAGGATAACAGATGAGAGTTTACTTTCCCTGACCAACAGGTGAGTCTTCTGAGAGAGGAGTCCACAGTTTTCTCCAACTCGAAAGTTAATTGTGTTAAACCTAATTTCTCAAGCCATGATGAAAGTCTTTAGAGTTCTTTACAAGATAAAATGTAAGTAAGCGTCTTTTCTGTATGGTATGCTTATGTTCTCTGAGATATAAATATTTTATTTATCTAGTCTAATGTTGAACAATTCTGTTTTTCTAATTATAGATAAATCTTTTAGCTGAGCAAGACAACATGTTCCCTTTTAACCCGTATTCTGTATTCTTTCTTTTCTAGCTTTTTTCTTTCCTTTTTTTTTTTTATTGCTTTTTAATGGCTCTGTTATAACTGTGGTTAAACCACATCTAAGTATAGTAGAATTGCATTTCTGATGCACATTGGCATTAGTAACCACTTGCTCGTGTAAAGGGCCAAAACACGCATTTAAAAACACATATTTCCAATATATTTAAAAATCACAGTTTTTACTATTTATTTGACTATTAGCACCGATAGTTTCATCTGCTTCAAAACGAAATCACAAAGAATTATGTGTTGTAATAGGTCTTGCAGACAATGGTAGGGCAAACAAAGCATAAGGAATAACACATAGGCAGTACTTTGTATTTTTGTGGCTTTAATATGGCTGTATATGTTTACATTGTTTGTAGTCAACTTCTCTCTTGTTTACTGCTTGTGCTATTTACTTGTAAGAAAATGCAATTTGTAAAAAAATTGTCATTGCCACAGAATGCAGCCTTATCTTGATATTAATGAATTCAAAGCAAAGTAAAAGGTAGCAGCACCTAATTGCATCTTAATATTTATCTGCTACCTACTGGCATTTTTACAGGATCAAATGGTAACTCATGCCGTAATCTGATAAAAATTTTGTAGTAACCATAATAGTAAACTGCACCTATGCCAAAAATCCAGACATAGTGTTTAACAGCAGTAAAAATAAGAGAGCAAATAGCACCCTCCAGCACTTAATAAACATATCAAATGCAAATTGGAAGAAATTATTTAATCACTCTATAGGCTAGTTAATTTTGATGATTATTCACAGTTCTAGTAGCAATACTTTAGTGTTGAATAAGTTAATACCAAAATTGTCATGACACCAAGGTCATAAGCAGAATTTGAAACTTGCTGCATAGAGGAAATTATCTTCCTGATTGAATGAAGGTGCAGCTTTAAAGCTCCTGCAGCAAAAGGAGAATTTTTATGTAATTTTCCAGATTATTCTATAATCCTGAAATTGCCTGCTCTCAGATATTATGCAATGAGAGATGGTTTGGTATTAACCTGCAAGATCATGTTCACACTGAGACTTGAAAGGCCTTTGTTTTCTGAATTTTTAAAAATCTTTATTTCTCGGAGAAGAGAGATTTTGGCTGGGCTCTCCCCGAAGTGTACAGTGAAGAAGATACCGAAGAGAGCATTGCTATGAAGCTGAATTAAGAGAATGCGCAAGAAAAGTGTTAATTTAACATGTGCCAAGACAGAAAAGGAAGAAAAAAAATCTATTGATTTTGGTGGAAGTTGCGATGCTTGCTTAAATAGATTTATTTTGCTGATTTTTTTCATACATTAAACGCTCTCTTCCTGTGTAGACTATGGTCCCACCCAAGGAGCTCATTCATGTGTCACCTGGGCCCAAGATGGACAGTTGATCTTATACAACATGGAGAGTTTGTCCTTGTCAGATCCATGTGGATTTATACAGGTTTGGTTAAGAAAGGAATTTATTTGTCACAAGGAACCTTAAGTCAGCATTCTGAGAAAGTGTCCTGGCTTTGAAGATAAAGGTCACACCAGAGTTTGTCTGGTCTAGACTAAATATCTGATAATGAAAGGTCATGAATTCCATTGTTTTCCCACTGTACTCACCACTACTTGGCCCACAAGCCAGGAGTGACAGAAATTTTGCCATATTGAATGGGTTTGTCCCTAGTGAACCCAAACATATGTAAATGTATGTGTTTATGTAAATACACAGACTGAGTCACAGGTGAGAGTTGATACCCTCACCAACCCAGCTGCCTGGCTATGGTTTATTCTCTTTTGGTTTAAGTGACAGTCATTCAGCTTGGTTTCCAAAAACAGTGCTGTCTCTATCAGTGCTTGTACAATCCTGGCGCCTGCAGCATCCAAGTAGCACACAGATGTATTTCTTCTGAGCTCTGGAAAGACGAGAAGCATTATCACCATTTTATAGACAGAGAGTGGAGGAACAAAGAGATTGCAGGATTTATGTCAAGTCCCCTAAGAAGGCTACAAAGTGCAAAGCTTGGTACTTTCCAAATCACAGCTCACTCACTGCCTTTCATTGCAGAGCCAGATTTCCTTTTCAGCCTTGCCTTCCCAAAATTGCCACATGAGCATGAGTGACGTAAAGTTAAAACACATTTGGTTGTTGTCTGGGGAAGGAAAATGCACCATGGTCTGTTTGAATGTATTCATTATTGAAATGAATTTAGAAAACCCATACTGTCAGGGCTTTTACTGTATGGATTAGCAGCAGCTGCTAAAGATGGATGTTACCTTTCCTGCTCGAACCTGGTCAGAAGAGTCACATTCCATGAATGTGCAAGAATTTCTGGCATGAATTCTTGTACATGCACATTTGCATTTTGGCTTCTGTGCATGCTGTTCATGCACTCACCACTTTGAACTGTGCTTTTCGTGAGTAATTCCGACAACAAAATTCATTCCTTTGTATATACATGGAAAGCAACTGCATAAGAGGCCAAATGAAAGTAATTTCATATGTTTTTTCTTTATTTATTCATTTTGCATTCCATTCTTAGCTCTGGTTAGACAGTCACAGAGTAGAAATTATGTACCCCTCTAAAGATTTCTAAAGGAAGATCAACCAGGACTCAAAGGAAATCTTGTTTGTTTAAGAGTCAAAGTTGGTCCAGGGCAGGACTGATAGAGGGTTTAGCAAACAAGAATTTCTCCTGGCGTGGTTCACTTATGTCCTCTTAAAACTGAGCCTATCAGAAATCTTTTGTGTTCAACAGCTGCATGGAAGACACGACTACTTCTAAATGTAAGAGTAGGTACTGATCTTTTCAATCTGGTTCCTTCGTTTCTGTTCCAGTGAGAAAACACCTGTCCCTGTGATGCAAGTCCTGCAGAGGCGCTTCACTTTTCAAGTCCTAACCTTTAAGCTTTTCTGTAAAAGGAATGCATAAGAACAGTGAAAGGAGGCACAGGATTGTTAAGGAAGTAGGGATGTTGAGCTGAATTCGCAGTATTTATGCGAGTTTTATATACTTGCAATAATAGTGATTGTAACAAGATTTACACTGTCAGGAGAGAAGGAATTAGACCTTCTTTTACTGGGAATCATAAACAAATGAATAAATAAAGTAGGCAGTATTTCAGAGTTTATACCGAAGGGTGTCTAGTTCTGAGCAAGTGCTTCCTTGTAAACCCATTGCGGAGAGCAAATGAGTCCCAGGGACTGTCGCTACTTGTTGATCATCAGTGGGCGTAGATGCAGTAGATGTAAAGGTCTATGACTCACTGAACTAGCTGAGGTGAAACCAGATGAGAGTAGATAATTGCACCATTATAAAAAGAATTATTACAGTTTGATTACTGAAAAAAAAATAAATCTTCTAATGGTGCCGTGACTCTTGGGAAATAAAAGAGGGGATGGGACCAAAAGTGAGGAGTTCATGTCAAGGAATAGCAGAATGTCCCCTTTAATTGATCCATTTTAATCAAACATGCCAAAAATATGATTTCTAGGATTGAAGGTGTAATTGGTCAAAACAGCCTAAGGTACTTCCCCATGCCAGTTCTGATTAAAATAAAAAAGAAAACTAATCAAAGAGACAAACTGACACAGGCAAGAAATTTCTGAATCCAGAGATTACTGTAATGCTTCATAAAAGAGATGATGCAACCTCCTGCCTTACAAACAAAAATAGATACCAAATTAAAAACTTCCCCATCTAGCTTGATATCTGTAAATTGGTAAGTGAGAGGGAGGTACTACAGTAATCCAGATAGATTGATATGAAAAAAATGTAATACTTAGGGCGATATGGAGAATGCATTTCCTTTTGATGGACAGTGAAGAGTAATTTGGTGCCACATAACCCAGGAAGCATGTATATAAAATGCAGAAAGTATTTGGGCAATTAAGAACAAAAAGGAAATGTGGTATAAATTAATGGGTATCTATGACCTTTATAAAATACATGAAACCTGACAGGATTGTTTTCATACCAGTAATGACATTATAAGATGACTACAATTTAGGCTGCAAAGCCAAAATTAAGAAGATAATGAACATCTGAAGCAACTAGCAGAAGCCTGGAGTTTTCTATTTCCATTTGTGTCTTTGTGGAGTTTTTTTTTAATGGTATATACTAAGGTAGCAATACTTGGGAAAATACCAGAAGTCTTTGGAAAATCTGACCAATGAAATGTGGGAGGCTTGGAGAGCTACTTCAGGAGGGGAGACTGTTTTCACAAGGCACTGAACTGAAAGAGGGCCAGTGTCGGTGTTAATATGGGGGGCTCAGCATTCTGGCTGGAAAGCAGTCTGTTGTCTCAAGCTTAGCCCCTCTCCCTGTGAGCCCCTTTCACCTGCAGCAGATGGAGAGTCAATGGTGAGGCAGAGCTTTAAGCACAGTTTGGGTGAGAGTTCTGTAGTGTGTGACCCAGGACCACTGCCCTAGGGAGGCAGAGAGTTGAGAACAGCAGTGGTCAAAACAGGATAAAGGTGGAACTGGAAAAAGGAGGCAGCAGAAATGTTCTTCATTTGAAGCATCCATTTGATGATTTCCTGTTTGTTCAGTCTGGGTCCGGGGCCTCAGGGGTGCAGATTGGTGGGAAGAGACTGGCAGCAGTTTTTGAGAACCACCTTAGGGATTGTAACAGAGGGGCAATCATTCACAACTCCTATCCTAAAAGTTTATTTCCATAAAGGCGGGACAGGATTGGCAAAGGCATTTTGGTTCTCAGGTGGGAAGGTAACATTGTATGGTTCACGTGAAGTGAGAAAGGTGCTTCTTACAAGGTGCCTTCATAGCCAGCATTTGAGGTGAGGCTCTCCAACACTGTGTCCAGTGACCTTGGTGAAGAATAAGACATGATACTCCGCTCTTCTTGTGGAACAGTAGGGAGAGAAGTTCAAAGAAACCTTAGTTGGAGGTGAAAAATAAGAGTCGATCAAAATCGGAGAATTGGCTCTCCATCATCCTCTTGTGCCTCTGCTTCCCCAGCTCCCTGCACCTCTGTAATAGCTGAAAGGGAAACTCAGGCTTGCATGTTGCAAATCTTAGCCAAAGCCCATCTGTAAATGACAGTTTATGCCTTCAAGTGAGTTCAGTGGTTATTCCTTGTTTGATGCAGCACTGGCCATATAATTATGTTGCTTTGGGGCTTGCTAGAACATAATATTAAATATGATTCCAGTTATTGATGTGCATCCTTTCTATTTTTACTCATTGGACTAAAGTTAATAATATTCTGACATAACCCTGGTTCAGGTGAATGGGTAGCTTTTTTTCAAGGACAATGGGTTTTCCATAAGCAAAACCAGATCTTTCCCATAGCTAATGCCTGTAGATGGAAATGAGCACTCTTCAAAATGTTGCTCATCACAGGAGAAGCATTGATAAAAGTGTTGATAAAGGCAGTCAAAGGCACAGCAGACGTTATTGTCAGGCAACAAAGTAATCCTTACCGAGCATTGCAACTTTGTTATATCCTCACAGAGCAACGAAGTTTGTGCATCGATCCGGTAGGGTGCATTCTGCTTTCAGAGCAGTGGCACATCTGGAAACAGGAAGCTTCGCCTTATCAGGATGATGAAAAAACAAAAGGACATTTTGGGATTGTGATGCTGAGCGGACTGATGGGGTTTCAGTTAGACTGAAAGCCTTAAAGTAAATCCAATGCTCTGGTGCAATAGGTTTCGGGGTGCATTATGAGGACAGGCAGTGACCAAATTGGTGGCTCGGAGGATTGGGAGACACTACTTCTCTGGATTTACCCCTTAATATCAGTGCCAGTTCGTTTGGACCGTCTCTGTGAGAGCTCATTTCTGAGCAGCATGTGTCCGTGTACAGAGAGCTGTGTTGTTAATACTCAGCTTTGATTTGGGGATGATATATTTCAGAGTCTCCCACTCTCCCACTCAGTAATGTGATTGATAAATTCTGTCAGCTAGATTAGCCCAGCCAAAAGCCATACCCCTAGGAAGAGGGCTACAGGAGTTTTAGCCTTTCCCCAAGTACCACGGGGTAAGATAGTGTCTCTGGCATGGCGTGAAGTGGTTTCACTCACCTCTTCAGTTGCTAAGGGCTCTAGGTGTTTTGTTGCGGGCTGGCAGGATTTCCTGAGCAGTGCAGGGGATTTCTGGTTAGGAGAATGTTAGACTGATGATGTGTTTGCAACTTCTTTGGGAATGTCCCCTCACATGAGCACTGCAAGCCCAAGAGGCTGCAGCTCTTACCCTGTCTCAGTGCTTGGCAGGTTTTTTCTTTGGTTTTCTACCTTATCTTTAATAATAGGGAAAAGTGAAACAGTGTGCAAATATATATGTATATTCTTTCTTCACAGCTGGATTATAGCCACTCTAAAAGCAAGTAGAAGAAGTTGGAGTACATACATTACAGAAATGCATATCCATTTATTTTACAGACTATGTTAACTCATGAGGAGCCATACTTTGGTCCTTCACCTGGTTTCTGGAGAAAGGTTAACCATCTATGTACTGCTTTTTTCATGCAATGCACACATGCAAAGTTTGTTATCTTTCTTGTAAGGATATTCTATTAAGAGCAAGAAAAGAAAAAAAATTGAAATACTGATATCATTTACAACATAGGGAGGGAAATGCTTATAAGCCAGTGAGTAACACAGATGGAACAGCTGACCTGAGGCTGGGTAATGCACACTGTTTCTGAAAGAAAGCCCAAAGTTCCCCAGAAGAAACCAACGAAGTATGTAGAAATCACCCAGGTTTTCCCACAGCTCTAAGTCCTGAAGCTGAGATAGGGGAATAATGGAAATCAGTTGGCTTGGGAGATAAATAATGTCTTGTTAAGAGCTTCGGATTGCAAGGAAGAGAGGAACTTAGCAAAATTCAAACTCCAAGATTATGTGCATATACGTTGACTGAAAGAGGTGAACCCTAATTTTTCTATCAGTTGTATGGCTGATCAGTAAAACACAACCACACACAGCTAAGCAGAAGATACACATGCAGAGGAGTCCAGGTGCTTACTTTACTGAATTCATCAAATGTTTATGTAATACCATGCAGACATGCAACAAAATATGTGGAGATAAATGTGGGGACAGAAAATCAGACCCAGAATATTTTAGATAAATTTTTTTTTTTTTTTTTTTACATTGAGTTCAGTAATCCATCAGGCATGATAGTGCTTTGGCATGTCATAGCATAGATTAGCAATAGAAAAAATAGTTATTTTGTATATTAGAATTTGGCTCTTCTGGTGATGATTTTAGTTTTTATTTTGTTGCACATCATGCTATGCCTGATAAAGGTTTAGTGTATCTGTATAAACACAATGCTAAATGCTAATTTTTAATACTTTGAGCAATATGTTTCCTCAATGTAACCTCTTTAGAAGAAGTATTTGTTTCTTTGAAAGACAGTTTCAATCGCATGTGGCAGATTATTTTAATAAAACAAAGTGAGATCAATATCATGGAAGCAGGATTGTATATCTTTAAGAAGATGCTTGCATCCTAACCCTTTGTATGTGCTTTCGTATCTTGAAGTGGAGAGATAAATAAAGGAGTATCACAGAATATGATTCCCTGGTTCACTTGTATTCAGGAAGGTAAAGCTTGCTTGAAATATGTATGATGAAGCTGGGTTTTTCATAAAATAAAGTAGAAGAGATTATTCAGTGAGCCCAAGAGAGTCTTCCTGAAGGAGACAACCAAGAGGCTGCAGGTGATGTAAACAGATTATATTTCTTGGAGATTAAAGTGAGGTTTTTGACATTTGAGAGACTCTATTAAAAAAATGCACTGTGCTCACTATCACCTGTGGACAGTATTGATTGCTGAGCTGTTTACTTGTAAAAGGAATTCTTCCTAGTCAAATGATGCAGTTTTAGGAAAGGAATGACCTCTGCAGGACAAGGGGGCATACAATTATAAATCATACCAAATGTGATTGAAACTCTCCCACAGGCAAGAAAGAAAATCAAATTAAAGCAAATATTGTATTAAAGGAGTTTCAGTGGATGCCTTGGAGACCTCTGATTTTCATGTAAATGCTCATTTAGACTGAGGTTTACTGCCTCCTCAGAATAATGGAGAAGAAAAGAAAAGCATATTTAATTGGAAAAGGAGGGAATGCCAAGGAAATAGATGAATTGCAATTCACTTTCTAGATTTTTGCCTGCAGATCTATTGGCTATGATAGCTCACTGTCTTAAATTGTACCAAGGAAAACAGTAATTGAACTTCAATCCATATAACTTGGAAATTATTTTTTCCCCCCTTTTTCACATCTTCTAGATTATTGCAGCTTTAGCTAATTTTCCTGTCAGGTCCTTTTCCATGTCCTTGTGGGAATTGCCTAATGATTGACAGCTTTGATCTGGAAATTGTTGCAGCTAAACTGCTACAATTCATATGGAGAGAACTGCCAAATAATTTGACAGATAGATGCCAAGAAATGACGTATGAGGATCTGTCAGACAAACTTTTTTAGAGTAACCATTGTTTGACTTTTGCTATGAGCCTCCTTCTGGTGGGCTACAAAGAGCTGCCCTACTGTGCAGAAATGGGGTGCTGAGATAGGCAATGGCTGCTGTCCGTAAATCCCAACAAAACGATCATCAGAAATCAAGAATTAAGGATTTTTCAGTGATGGCACCAGCTCACAGGCAAATAGCTTTGTGCCTGAAAGAGTGTGAAATGGATGTAAAATGTTTCCTCAAATGAGATTCTTAATAAGAAACCTAAGAGGAAATAGGATCATTTTATCTGAGCACTGGATGAATCTAAGAGAAATCAAACATACTGTACTTCTGAATATTTTTTCTTTTTTTTTTTTACTTTGGCATTTGCACACAAAAAAATGCCACAAAAGTTATAGTACAAAGATTTAACCTAACAGTAAGAATCAACATGATTATAAATGTCATGGTAGGCTATCAGGCAACTGAGGCAACACATGTTCAAACCTAACTGAGTAAACATATTTTATTTGCTTTCAAGCTAATGCCTTGAAACTGGAGTTAACCTCCCAGTGCTAAAATCAGGGCAGGTGCAAGGCCATTTCCCTAATCTAACAAATTGAGATGTCGACTGTGTAGCCTAAACTATTTCATTCTTAAACCTTTTGTTCCATTTGCCTGTGTACGTGGAGATTTAACACAGCAGGATATTGAAAAATCTCATCAGGTTCAACAGACTAAACCTTAAAAAGAGCTTTCATCATTAAAGGTTTTCATACTCTATAATGTGCAAGGTAATGTGATTGTATTTCAGGGAGGCTTTAAGTAGGAGAAAGTGTCCTGATGCCTAAAGATGGCAATGTGCTAATTAAGACACACAGAAGAAAATCTAAGCAAGTAACTTTCAGGAGGGAGGGAAGGAAGGATGCCACCCCTTGCAGAAAAGACATGACGCTTCAGCCACCGAGCCCAATCACTGGGAAGGAGGAATGCATAAACAGGAAGAGGCTGTAAAGGAGAAGTCATTTAATTGTGGGCTAGAGAAGAAAAACACCTCTCAGGAGATTTATTCTGGATGGCTAAATGGCTTACAGGAGCAGGAAAGATGTCATTGAGAGCTCTCTGGGTTGTGCCTGTCCTGGAGAAAGTTAGAGTCACAAGTCAGACTGAATAGTGAGATCATGTAGCAGCAGGGAAAACTAAGCATATTCATCAACATTTTAATACTATTTCCTGCAATTTTATTCTTCTCATAACTTTTCATATTATCCTTCCATCTTGAAAAATTCCTTCTTCTAAACCAACCCACGACAGATTTTTCTAGGGTGCCCAACTCAAAGTGGAGGCATACTAGAAAGTCTGGAGCACAGGGAGCCTCAGCTGAGCGTTGCACTGGGGGAACTGGTGCCTATTCCATCTCTGCCAAGGAGTCTCATTAGGAAGTTACGTAGTTGCTCAAACCAATTTTTGCACAGGTTATCCTTAACTTAGTCTGTTACAGACACTTGGCTGTGGCTTTTGGTTTTCAGACGTATGAGCAGCTACATCTCTAATGAACTGGGAATGCCTGAAATGTTATGTAGTGGTAAATGCTTTGAGAAAAACAAATAATGACTCACAACAGACACCAAGAATAGTAGAAACTTTGGGACTCCTTCTCCCCAGGTTTTAGATTTTCTTTTAAAATGTTGTTAATAGTATCACCTCAGTTCACAGCGTGCTGTGAAAATGAAATCACTGATGTTTGTAAAGCACTCAGAACTGGTAGTGATGAGCACCATGAGCAAATTATTCTGCCTTCCTTGTATTTTCTAGCTCATTCCTGACTTCCCTCTCTCAGTGTTGGCCCCTCACACTCTGCCCACTTGGCTGGTCCAAGGCTTGATAACAAGGTACCAGCCCCTGGCACAGGCTCCTTGCTCACTACCTGCTCTCTTCCCTCTCCAGCCTCCCCATCCATGCCTCACTCCTTCTGGTTCCACCAGTAGCAGCCTCTGGACTCTTGTCCTAGGCTTCATTCTCCCTGTGCCATGGCTGCTCCCCGCCCACTTTCCATTATCCTCCACTTAGTGTCCGTGTCCTGCAGCCAACACGGTGCATGTGACAGCAAACTCCTGACCACTCCGTGTGACCAGGCTTTCATCCCCCTGGCAGCAGGGACTGGTGTGCAGGTCAGATCCTGTCTTTCTTGTGCAGGAGTCCCACCCTGACACACAGCTGGAGTCTGCTCTCCATAAAAGTGGAGAGAGGTTCAGACACACTCCATGAGTTTGGCATCCTCACAGGCAGTATCTGTTAAAGGCTAACAAGTCCACACTGAGTGGATTCAATCACAATTTTTATAAAGCTCATCCTTTAACAAAATGTGGGTGGACTTTCACAGAAACTGCAGAGAGAAACTGTCCTTTGACAGAGCCTCTTGTCCTTGCTCCAGAGTTATGGCAGGGCACTAGGTTTTTCAGCAGAAAGCTTGTTCCTGTGTCTGTTCCTTAGAGACAGCTGAGCTAATTCAGCTGAAATTTGTATTTTAAAATGAAAGCAAAGAGAAGAATTCACTCACTATGGAAATGTTTTGTGGTGTTCGGAAATGTCATGCACGATTGGAAGTGGGATCTTCAAGGTGGTTGGCAGCTTTACTAATATGTAAAACTACTGCTGTGCTGATATTAGCAGTGCAGGTAGGAGTCACAAATCTAAATGCACCCAAACTGGGTTGTTATGAATGTAAGCTGAACAGAGAGATGTATTTTGTCACTTGCAGCTTTGAAAAGTTTGGGAAGTAGGCAAAATTTGCTTCTGTGAGATCTTGAGATGCCTGACAAAACGTTAAAGTTAGTCCTGCCTTGAGAGGAAGATCAGTTCCCAAAATCTTTTCCAACCAAAATTTTTTCATCATATTTCCATTATGTAAACTTTTAAGCGTTTTATTTTCTAGTTTTCAGGATGGTTGTGTTTCCTAATAATGGACCGCTGCTGTCTATTTAGAAGGTTCCTTTTGAAGACCAACTATGATATGCATTTTTAATCGACTGATCTTTGCTAAGAGGGTTGAGAAACTTAAAGAAAGATATTCTCTTTGCAAGTGTTAAAGCGTACTACACGAAAGTTGTGGTTATTTGTGAACTATGCTTGCCACCATATAGTTTAACCATGCTTTGCATTTTTACCATGATTTAAACTGCTCTGTATGGAGCATGAATACCATCATGATTCTAGCAAGAAGAACGATCACAATAGTAATATTCTGCCATTTCTAAAAACTACAGAGTGAACTCTAATAAATAACAGGCTGCATCTCAAAGCAGTAAACATGCCACAGTATGAACATCATCTTTTCTCATAGATATAAGAGTTAAGTGTGATTTAATGTTTCATACCTTCATTATATCAGTAACGTCCTCCCAGCAATCATCCACAATAAACTACTACACTATTTCAAACTGCATATAATATTTAGTGTTGAAGAAGCAATGTATTTGAGAATAGTCAGGCTGAAAATCTGTTCACCACAAAGGTTTTCCAAGTGTCTCTATTTCTCATATATATATGTATGTATATATATGTGTATATGCATCGATTTTTGTTTCAGATTAGAACCACTTAGTTGCTAAAGAATTCAAGTACTAATATGCCCCGAGCTCTGACGGCAAAATATTAAGAAAATGGAGGTTTCATGTATGCTGTGAGTCCTGCATAAGAAGTATGTGGTAAGAGAATGCAGACTGTGAGTGCCTGCTGCAAATCTCTGAATACACCCTGAAAAACTAAAGCACGCCAAAAATGTCTGGTTGCTGGTACAACTGGTTGCACAACATTGACTCCCCTCTGGTCTTGCAGAGCTCAGATCTGTTGACCTGGAG
This sequence comes from Cephalopterus ornatus, assembly GCA_013396775.1. Classification (NCBI taxonomy): domain Eukaryota; kingdom Metazoa; phylum Chordata; class Aves; order Passeriformes; family Cotingidae; genus Cephalopterus; species Cephalopterus ornatus. The sequence goes on along the minus strand of VZRE01006422.1, from coordinate 351,106 downwards.
AATCTCTTTGAGTGCGAGCAGAGAAGTTACGAAAAGTACTTTCCAGTAAAAGCCTGAGAATAAGGAGAAGTTTGCTTAGCGTGCTTCTTCGTGACATCATAAACAAGTGTCTGTGCCATTGAAAAATCCTGCAAAAAATTATAGAGAATAGTCTTTTGGGAACGTATGACAGTCTGAGCAAAGGGGCTGGTCCCCAGCATTCAAAGACGACCCCAAGCTCTTGAACCCAAGCCAGTGAGGTGTAAGAAGCCTTTCTGATTTGCCTGGTGACAAGTATATTCCCTTTCTTCCCCTTCGCTTCTGCACACTTGAGGCGGGGGCCTATGGTGCCATAGACTTTGTACCACAGAATTAGCACTTCCAGAGCAGAATCGGTGACAACAAAAATGTACGTGGTATTTCCTAACTACCTTCCCAGTCAAGCTGTAATGAGGCTTCTTAGTGAGCAACAATTAGGTCTGATTGTGTTGGGAATCAGAGCAGATAAGTTATTAGCAAAACAGTTATACTAGGAGAATCAAATGATCTTTTTTTAATCACAACAGTCTGTTTTTCCAGGCATGATTTTTTTCTTTCTCTTTATGGGCAGTGGATAAAGAAGCAACATGGTTTCCTGCATGCTCATAAAAATATACTATGGGGTAATAAACCTGAATAATATTCATTTCCATTTGTTATAATGATTGTAATAAATCTACAAGGCATAGATGAAAGCAGTTGTACTAGCCTTACATCTTGCAGAAGATAAAAAATCTTCTCAAAAGGACAGAATGGAGTGTTTATTATGCCTTCTTAATTTTAAGTACATTTAAAAGAATTGCCATTTCCTTCTGTTGCCTCATTTACAAGCACCAAGTTAGGTAGTAATTATAAGATAATTCAGTAACACTCTAAAATAATGATTCAGCTAATTAATGCTGAATTACAGAGGCAGTCCTACACAGATACTTATAACACCCCCATTAACACTGACAGAGTTCATCATGATTATTCCAGCAAGCACTGAAGGAACTGAATGTGATTAGACCCTTTCTTGAAAGTGTTTACTTTTTTTTCTTTATTTTTTTTCCTTTTTTCTTTTTTAAATAAAACGGTGGCCTTTTATAGAGTTCTCTATAGTGAAGGTGTCTTAGGGAGGAAATGGGGCACAGGAACCTTCCTCCTACGTGCAGCAGTCACCTTCCACAATTTTCACAAGGCTCTAAGAGCCTAAATTGAGATACCACACTGGCCAGTGGAATCGAGACCACAAAAGGGTGTAGCCTTTTGGCTACGAGCTGCAGACAAGGGGTACGTTGCCATCTGTGGTATCTTTGAATTTGGCTGAGGCTGCTGTAGGGCAGAGGACAGGAAGGACTTCTCACCAAGGTCAGCGGGGGGGTTTTGTTGCTTCTCGCTCATGGTCAGCCTCAGCATCACAGGGCTCATTACCATTTTTTTTTCATTTCTCCCATTTTCTCTGGAGAGCTAGTTATTCTGGAACACTGTCTTATGTTTGCTGGAGCTTTGAATTTTCTAAATGTTGTCACATTTGTATGTGCTGCATTTGTGCCTCTCTCTTTTTATTTTTTAATGGGCAAGAAGATTACATAAAAAAAGTAAGTTTAGTAATTTTATTTATATGGAAAAAAGCACAGGTAGGGTAACAATGTATCATAAGCGTTTCACGACAGCATGTTCAGATGCCATAGAATCACAAAAGAGTTTGGGTTGGAAGGGACCTTAAAGACATCTAAAAAAACTTTAAAGACACCAGGTTGCTCAAAGCGTCATTCAGCCTGGCCTTGAACGCTGCCAGGGAAGTCCCAAGCAAATTTTTTTGTTTTTACTACCTGCAAGTTGATGTCACTGTTTTGAATGAAGTCTAACTCATTGCTGGCAGAGATGACTCTGGCAGTGACAGGAATCCACCCATTTATTCCAGCTGCCTGAACATCACCCCTCTCTGTGCCCTCTTACACTGGCAATATTTACAAGACTTTCATAAAGACATATCAATTCTTCCATAAGGATCTGCACACCCAAATGTTTAATATGTGCTCAAGAGGAAAGAAGTTAGAAATTGTATATAAATATACCTCGCAGCCAGGGAAACTGAATACAAACTCATCCAATTAAGGGGCCTTGGCAAACACTTTTTTTGCCCCAAACTTGTGATTTCTATTCCTAAGTGGGAGTTCTGCAGAGGCTAATGTGTGAAAATTCCCATGGCGTGGCCCACGGGGCCCTGTGCAGCACTGCTGTGCTCAGCCCCAGCTTCCGCTCCCGTCGGCGGAGAGCAGGCTCTCGGCGGAGGCAGCCCAGAAGAAGCACAGCGTGAGATGGCAGCAGAGCTGCTTCAGCCTCATGGTTCTGGCTGCAAGATGGGAATAGTCTGGCGATGGTCCTCGCTTCCCCGCGGGGGGCAATGGGTGATGGATCTGCACGCTGGCACCGCGTCCGCAGCCCAATGATCTCCAGCTGTCATAGATGGCAGCCGGCTGTGTTATAGCCAGTTCAGAGCTGGGCTTTATGGTTTCTTTGGGTGACCAAACCCCTTTTCATTCTGGCCAGAGGAACTTAAAAAATGCAATGCTATGGATAGAGAAGCAAATTCAGGCTTGGCAAAGCAGAGCTACTTTCACTTATGTGAGGGCTGAATCTGCCTCCTGTTGTTTTAGTGGCCAGTTACTTCCCCTCTCTTCAGTGTAAAAGTATTGCTGTCCCAGGCACCTAGAGAGAGGTACCATTAAAGGACAGTCATCTCTTCCAAATCAGTAATAGATGGAATGGGTTCAGGTGGAAAATTATGGGATCATAATCAGTATCAGGGTACCAAACGCAAGGGACTGAGGCTCTCCTAGTGACTGTGCTGCAGTCTGTGAGGGAACAACCTAATTTTCCCACTTTCTCACTTGTTTATCTGCCAAGCGGGATGATAATCTTTTGTTCATCTATCTTACCTATTAAGAGTAGAATATATACTGAAGTGTAGTTAACAATAATAGAACATTAAACAAATGTGTTTGGGAATATAGGAGTGACAGAGGTCAGTAGAAAGAAAACAAATATCATGAGAAAGAGAGTAGAAATCAGAAATGCAGTTGGCTCAGTGAAAATCACTGCTTAGAAACACAGCTGAGGGTAGGTTTTGGGTATCTCTTTTCCTTTCAGCGCCTACCAAAGTTGGGGGAAGTGCGTAGGATCTGACTCCTCTCCAAAAGCTGGATTCCAGGGCTTTTGTGGGCTGTCGGTGGCAGATGCTTTGCTAAAAGGGGAAATCCGGGGTGCACACAGGGTAGTGCTCCCATGGCACCTGAAAATCCAAGGTGACTGAGGTATTAGAAATGCCTTTGGAAATTCACCGAGTGGTAATTAATTTCCAAATAAGTGAATAAATTTATTCCCTGTTGAACGAACCGTGGTCAGCCAAGGAAGAATTTTGGAGATCATATATCTGTTGTAGAGACTGGTGAAAAAGTGGAAGAAATGGGCCAATCTGGCCCATGTAAAGATAAACAGTGATTAGAGGAAGGAAACAATCCAAGGAACAAGCTGGATTTGGCAAGAATACATCAACACTATGTTTTCCAACCCTGCAAGTTTACAGCCCCTAGGCAAGACCAACTCCACTGGAAAGCTTCAGCCAGCAAACTGCAAACAGTTTGAAAAACTGATGATAGGCTCTTTGGGAGCCTCTCTGGGAGGAAGAGTCTTGTCTGGCAAAATGACTTGCATACTTCTGGCACTAAACAAACCATGTCTAACTATGGTGCTTCTGTGGTCACTCATTGCCACACTATTTTTGTGCCTCTCTTCCTTAACCCGAGCTAAGCGCACAGTCCCTGCGGCAGAGGAGGCAGCTCTCCCCAGCTTGCCGACAGAAGGCAGAAGCTTAAATTTAGACTTTTTGAAGGATTCTTGATGAAATCCAGAATCATAAACCAAAGCCCTCTCTTCACATTAGTTCATACAAGTCGGCAGCAAAGACTTTTATCTCAGCAATGCCACCCAGCATCGCTGCTGCAGCAAGGGCTGAGCATGATTTCGGGGCTCTGGCAGCAACACACGCCACAGGAGCAGCACCCCCTGTCCCCAGCATGCCCAGGCTCAGCAGCCACTACTTCCCCCACTCACACTGGCTGTCCCCACAGAGCTCTGCAGGCAGCAGCCACATTGACCAAGCAGCCACCCCCTGGCCCCTGGCAGCCTTTGCCACCCAGCCCCATGTGGAAAGAAGTCCTAACTCCTGCTCTCCACCTGGAGTTCCTTTTGGCTGGGGAAGAAAGACAGTGTCTTTGGATGTCCCTCCTCCTTAATGAGTTAGGTTTGGTCTCAGAGCACCCTGTGCTTTATGGGGCTGGGATCTCCAGCCTTGGAAAGATGGAGAGGGACTTTTTACAAGAGCATGTAGTCATAGAAAAAGGGAGAAGGGCTTTAAACTGAAAGTAGGTTTAGATTAGATATTAGGAAAAAATTCTTTACTGCAAGGATGGTGAGACACTGGCACAGAGAAATCGTGGATGCCCTATCCCTGGCAGTGTTCAAGGCCGGGTTGGATGGGGCTTTGAGCAATTTGGTCTAGTGGAAGGTGTCCCTGCCCATGGCACAAGGTTTGGAACGAAATGATCTCTGATGTCCCTTCTAACCCAAACCATTCTCTGGTTCCGTGATTTTGTAGGCTCTGGGGGAGGTTGCATTCCCCATGGCCTTTGCTGAAACAATGTAGTGCAGAGACAAAGATGTCCAATGTCAGTGAGGTTGGCTCTGAAGCCTGGTGTTTATGGTATCCCTGAGTGGAAAGAAAATCCTCATTTCACTTGATCTCTCTTTTTAAAGAACTATTAAAATGTGAAATATATTTAATTGAGTTGTCAGGGGAGCTGAGGAAAAGCTTGTGTAATGTTTAAGAGTGAGTTATCAGCACTACTGAAAAAGCCTGGGATTGCGCAGAAATAGCCCTTAAGGGACAGTGAGGCAGGGATTTGGGGATGCAGGCATCTGATGCAGTCCTGCTCCCAGATCCTGTGCTGCAGGTGTGTGATTTGCCTGAGATTTCACAGGCAGTCTGTGATTGATTAACTATGAAATGAGACCTCCCCTTCAAGCAGCTCTGTATCTTCCCACTGTGGAACAAGGGGAATTTTTTTCCCCTTCTGTGTTAGACTCCCATGTAGACCAGCCTTTTTGCTGATCAACTCATGCTGCTGTTGAGCCAGGACTGGGTTCTCACTGTGTGCATTTGGAACCCATTAGATGTGTGACCATCTTATCAAATCGACCCTTGTATGGTTCCTGAACACCTCCTTAGACCAATACACAGGCACTGCCTGCTTTTGTCATGTTTAAAGATTTTGTGCCTCTATGCTCTTACATGCTTTTTTAGATTCACTGGGAACTCTAAAGTGGTGACTTGTAGCTCGGTGTGATTTACCCCGTTGTTTTCTGCTGTGCAAAACTGTTTGTGAGTGGAGCTGCGATTTCAGGAGGATGTTTGCACAGAAATATAATGAGGCTTGGCTGGTCCTCGGGAGCAGGAGTGATTTTGAATGGCTGCTGACCTCGTGGGGAATCTGGGCTGCACTCAGGCAGAAACCACTGAGCTGGAAACAAAAACCTGGAGAAACTAAAGCAGGCTCTCCATCTTCTGCTCTGAGTTAGTAAAGAGATAATTTATCCAAAAGTCAGCAACAAACAGTAGAAGATGCATTCATAGATATCCTTTTTAAAATTATTTTTAACAGTTATACTACTTTTTAAAATGGGTCTGCACTTTTTGGTGTTTGTGTAAACTGTTCACTTGCAAATGAGCTGGCCTTCTCTTCAGGTCTGTTCTGATGGCTAGCTTTGAGTTTGTTCTTTCTCCTGGGTGTGGGACTGGTGGGTTAGACCCCTGCATAAGCTCTGAAAAATAAAGGATGCTTTTACATTCTTGGAACTATGGAGAGAAAGATTTATTTCTTTCATAGCCAGGTTTATTAGCTCCCATTCTGTTTAAAGCTGTATAGTGATTACTTTCTGATTTCCACTGTTGCACAGTACATACAATTACAGGAAAAATATATGCAGGAGTTGTTCTTGTATAAGAAGCACAATAAAACCAGTCCAATAGCACTTTTTCTGGCCTTTTTTAGCAGTTAGCTATCTTATGGTAATAAATCATATTTTTCATTATGAGGATACAAAGGCTGTGGGTTACAGAATTGTTCCTCACAGGATTGCTCTGCCCTCTTTTCCAGCATCTACTCTCTTCGAAATGAAGGGTTTGCTTACACTTATAAGAGAACAAAGAGAAAAAAAAAAAAAAGGAAGGAAAAAAAGAGGCATTGCCTTTGGCCAGAGATCAATCATGGAAAATTTCAGCCCTATCAGAGAATGTTTTGGAAACATATGAGACTGTAAGCAGATAATCTGATCATGATGCCAGTTAGCTCACAGCTGTTTGACTCCTGCCATAACAGCAGCGACTGCCGTGGCTTTAGCCATGATTTGCCACCGTAAGCTGGGTGTGAGATGGGGCGGTGGGTTACCACAAATCTGCTCGGTAGCCTTGGCGCTGGCAGTGGCTAATGGTGAAAGAGACAGTGAAAGATGCTGTTACAGTCCTTGCCCTCCCGAGCAGTGGTACTGAATGGGACTATTCATATGCTTAAGGCTGCCAGACCTGGACCCACCTAGCTGTGCTATAAATAGTGAGCCGCAAACCTCAATAGATAAAGTGCTTTTAATTCAGGTGGAAATCTTGACTTTCAGGTGCTTATCTTGACCGGGTGTATTTGGCATGTCGGATGCATTTTGGTTTGGTATTTTAGCACTTCAGGCACTGGGCTGAATTGCTACAAAGGGCAAATATCAATTAAGATAATATATAGCTGCTCTGCCTAAATTCTCCATCCCTTGTTATATGCATAAGGTTTTTGTAAGGATTGAAGGCTCTCTCAGAAGTTGGTATTTGGAGTATTCTGACCATTAGGACAAATGTGTCCAGCTTACCAAGGCTCCCAAGACTGCTCCAGTTTTGGGTTGTCCAGTGGGTTTGTGGGTGCCTGCTGCTGGCATCAGGGGTAGCAGTGCCTTGGACCTCTCTGCAGTTTTCTTTCCTGTCCAAAAGAACCTGGAGAGACACTCTGCAAGGAGAGAGGAGTAATTGCCTCATCACACTGTCATGATCTTATCCTCTGTAAGTGAAGAAAATAAGATAAATGGTTTGGTGAAGCTGATTTTTTTTAATAATCATGTGTCCCTTTCAACCTCTAACAATACAGCAGTACTAATTTCAAATTACCTGGGTTACAGCGCTGAAAATGACATCTCTTTCTGTGCATCTACTTCTCATGAGTGTTTCTGAGGAAAAGAGAGTCCTTAATCTTGCTGCTCCAATACTTACTTTGAAGTACAGAAATTCAAGAGCTGGTCTTCTAAGACAAGGTAGCACATCTTTGTACTGGAGCTGTTGCTTGTCTTACTCTTCTGTGGGCATTCCTAGAGCTGCCAGTAGGACATAGGGTGAGACATAGCTTTGTCTTACCTACTAAAACTGTCTGTATGCCTCAGTTTTTATAGGTGCAGTACCTAGTACAGATATCCAACATAATTCGTCCCTCTTCTTAGTCAAGCTGTGATCTATGAAACTTTCATGTCACTTGGACTACAAAATTAAATTCCAGTCTGATATTTCTTATACTCTGAAAAGGACACCCTGTCAACAACTCTGGTGCACTTGTGCTGCAATTTGGGCAGATACTGGCTCCACCTGTTGTTTCATTCTCCCTGTTAGTTATCTGGGTGCCAGCACTCTCAAAGGCACCTCCTTCTGTTATAAATAAAACTTGAAAGACTACTGTGTTACTGTAGAACATACCCATTTCATGCGACTCCAGGTCTCAGGGAGACAAATCAGACAGATTCACGAGTGACTTCCAACCTCTTGAAGATGTTAAATTTATCTGCAATTAGAAGTGTCTGAAAATGCTTGCTAAAAAGATGGCAAAATGTTGCTGGTAACTAAGGAACCAGGACTACCTACCTATTGTCCCTAGTCACAGGGTAGACTCGGTATTCATTCAAAAACTATCCACCTGACAGGAGATATTTGTTTATTTTATTATTAATTTTGCTGATGTGCTACTTGAAGCAGATGTCTAATCTGATTTTAGGTCATTAAAATAAACGTCAATGTCAACAGAAAAAAATGCAGTTCATGATGAAAACGAAAATGTAGAATTTCTAAAGATTTTGTAGCTGATAAATGTTGCCCAAAAACATAAATCATCTTAAATTCTTAAATCACTAGCAATGAAGCCCCTAGCTTTGGTAGAGATGTCAGTACTCTGCTAGTTGTGAAAAGCTACATGTCACTCCTTGTTGCCGATGAATTAGATCTTCAGAATTGCTGTACAGATGTTATATGTAACAAACATTTAGTGACACGGCAAAGGAGGCCTTTTTTTCTGGTTCTTTTCCTGTAAAATCCCTTCAAAGAGTCATCCCTGGATCTTGCAGACCATTGATCCTGGGGAGTCCCAGGGAAATGACTGCATTCCCAGGTCTGGGTTTGGAGCATGTGCAGATACCTGCAGATTCACTGGAGTCAAGTAGTAGCACTTCTTTTCAATGACATCCTGGGGCCAGGACTTCCATCCATTAATTATGTGAAAGAGGACCTCCTTTAGTCAAACCTGCCAATTTTTAATGTAATTGAATGTCACCTTATCCTCATATGACTAGGAAAGAAAAGCAGAAGCTCTTGCTCAACATCCATTTGTTTTATGCCCTTACATATTTTTTGTGCCACTTGGGGCTTTGTGCAGGGAAAGGCTGTATTTACCAGAATCTGAGCTAGAGGTACCGGGAACTAAATTGAAGAGTATGTTTCCTGCTTTTTTTGGCAGATGGAAAACCTTAAAGCTGAATGGCTGCAAGTGGAGCTCCATCAGGTAAAGGATAGGTTGTCATCTGTAAGGAGGTGCCATGGCTCTCTGGGGGCTGTCTGCTGCTGTTTATCGAGCAAGAGACTTCTTGTTCTGCACCACCTTACAGCTTTTTCTATGCTGGTCAAACTTGTTAATAACATTTAATGTATAACTTTCCTACTGTGAGAATTTTAAAAAAAAGCTTTATGAAAATAAGAAAATATGGCCTGAGAAATATTTATTTTGTTGTATGATGTTCAAAGCATTTTCTTCTTCCCTTTGGGAAATAAAATGAGTGAAAACAAATATTTGGAAGTATGCAAAATAAGTTTACATTTGTAATCAAACATGAAGTTAATATGTGTTGCTTTAGGCCAGATTTGAAAGCTGAATCTGACCATTTCAGTTCAGTAAATTAGTAACACACAGAAAACCCCTCTCTTCCAAAGTCTGAGCACTGAATCCAGTGTCACCTTTTTGATGGTAGCTGGCCAATTAAACATATCTCATCATAACCTCATAGAGGAAGTTGACTACAAAGAGGATGAGTCAAACTCATCAAGTTGCCTTATGAATTCTTCTTTTTTGTTTTTAGAATAACTCTGTCTTACAAGATGATGAACTGCCAGTCTCATAGGAAAAGAAAAGCAGACACTTCTTTTCTGGATAGATTAAAGTCTCTAGAGGATGGTGAAAGCAAAGCAAATCAAGTACATCATCTTTCATATTCACATCAACCCCTCTACTGTGGAAAACATCAGAAGTCAGCGTTTTTCCACTCAGTTGAAATATTATTTCTGGGTTATTTCTAGACCAAAGAGACAAATATCGGAGAAGTGAACACATTTAATAATCACCCAAAGGAAAGAGAAAAACACCAAAAAAGCCAGAGTACAAAGTCTCACTGTACGTCATCTAGTGCTGCTGTGTCCTGCTGAGATGAACTTTGGGAAGAGCAAATGCTAGTTCCTGGGAGCTGGGGAGATAGGATGTTCCACCAGTAGCTGTCTCCTTGTCTCTCTTTCAAGAATTTTAACTTAGTTGGTTTTTTTTACTTCTTTTGTGAGACTATGGCTGTGGAGAAGGACTAAACAGAGGACTCCAGGAACTGGGTGCGAGGAGGTCAACTTAGATTGCTTTCGTGCTATTTAATGAAAAACAGACCAACTTCCAGATAAACACAGGTGAGAGAGGGGGTAGGTGAGAGACTGCCTGTGCTGGCAGGTGAGTAATGACTGCCAGTGTGTGATCCTGTGGTCTGAAGGCTTCCCCAGAACAGGCTTTTCTTTGGTGGACAAGCCCTTTTCTGCAGCTGAACTCGGGGGACCAGAGCACACTCTGTGACTAGAGCACCTGTTCAAAGCAGCAGGCACAGCTGAAATGAGGTGCAAAATGGTTATGCTTAGTCATTAGATCTTTGCCAGTACCCAGCGATGATTTAACAGCTCCTGGGTAAACACTGGTACTTCAAAGAATGTTCGTGCTAATTTGGCTTTGGAAATGAGAAGACAGGCAAGTTGCATGACCTCTCCTGAGGCATCTTCTGATGTCCTGCATTAATACTGGGGTTTGATGATTGTTCATTTTTCCATCTCAAAGGGAATCCTCAGTAATGTCCTATTCTATCTGCCTGCAGGCTCTGTTTCTCACTCGGGCAGGTGAAGTATTCATCGCATACATTAGGGAACAAAGCTGAGCCACTTTTTGTAATGCAACAAGTGGGACACAGTAAAATGTAGAAGAGAAATCAGCCGTGTATTCACAGGTATCAGATGTGCTTGAAATGCAAGCATGACTTTCAAGAAGTTTAAGTTAATATTCCTAAAATGACACCCCAACATCTCTTCTGTGCAGATCCACGTTTATTGATGGTATACTGCTGTATGTGCCTACATACATAGGGATGCACAAGTCCCAGACTTCTGGGTCATCTGTAGTCATCAATGGTGGTATCTCAATAAGCTTTCTGGCTTTTTATGTCATTAGCATATAGTGAAATACTGTTTGGAAAGCATACAAAGATTTCTCTTTGTGGCATGCCAGCTGGTAACCAGGCACAGCATAGCCACTGCAATGCACCCATCCTATGCATATATGGTGAATCACTGCCTATTTTTCCTGCAAATGACTCAGCTGCTCAAGATGTGGGAGTTGACCACTTGTTGTGGTTTTGACCTGCTAAGTGGTACCTGGCAAAAGCCGTTCTTGTGCAATGCATTTGGCTAAAGTGGGCTTGCTGATGTCAGAAGGTCAGAGATGCAGCTGGATGGCCCAGAGCCAATGTCTCATCAGCATGACCACAGGTGAAGTGTTGTTATTTGCATACTGATGGGAGCGCGATGAGGACTCACAACAAAGAGGATTGCGAACCTGGTGATTATATTCTGTTGCAAGAGCCTGTGCAGGTGGTCAATTAGGGCTGCTGTGTTCCTTTGACACCTTTAGGTGGCCATTTTCCTGTAGAAAGCACAGAGTTAGGTAAGCTGTGCCAGTCATTCGGTTTGGTACATCTTGTTGCAGGTGAAACTGAGGTACCATGGGAAACTGGGATGTGCATTTCTCATCAGAACTGTTCCTCGTCCAGCTTCTCAGTTTCTGCAACTGCCTGTCTGAGTAGGTGGCTCTTCTTCCCATGCAAACTCCCTTTCTCCATCGAAGGTAAATGGAGATGTGGATGAGCTGTTGATTGACCATTTAATGCTCTCTCAGACAGATTTAAGTGGACAGATCTTTCTGCAGCATTATGCACCAAGAGTTGCATTTCCAAAAACACTGCAGCTTTTCATCTCTTCATGTTCACTCACTTGCTTAATCATGCTTATCCTCACACTGACTTGTCAGTAGTTGTTAAAAGTGTGGTTTTCCCACATACTTTTGTACTGAAACTTGGTCACTGCTGCAAATCAAACAGCTTCGATCAATCAAAAAGTTTTCAGGAAGTTTACAGCTTCGGTGACTGTGCCTCTGTTAAATAAATGTTAAGTGTGTTAATAAAACACTATTTAATGTACATACATCCACAACAATCTTTGGTGGCATACCTGTCATCAGGTATAGTGGTAGGTATACCCATAAATAGATGACATTAGGTTATAAAGATTGTTTTCCATACAGAGTTTCAAAATTCAGATTAACTAATTGCTACCTATGGAAAGATTTTTTAAAGTAAGGAGTAGCTACACAAGAAAAACAAGAGAGCTGCTCAATAAAATGTGTTTAAAAAGTTCATGTCAGAACAGAAAAAGGATCTTAGAAATGGAAAATCTTTCATTAGGTCCATTAATGTTATAATTCCACCAAGCTTTGCACTAAAGAGATGAAAGATGTTACTCTAGAAATCAAGATCGAAGAAAGCTGTCGGTAAACATGGCATATATAAGTACTTTATGTTCTGACAGGACAATGTCTAATTTAATTTTTCAGTCAGTAAAGGTCATAGTTCACATCTCAGAGCCCCTGTGCTTGGAAATACACCACAGGACTTCAGCAATCTGGATTCCATGAAACATTTCCCTTCTGGGCTTTGCTTGAGATATCCTACCTGGCCTCAGGGAAGTCATTTAGTTTCTCTGTACCTCAGTTCCTCTTCTGTAAAACGTAGGTAGCGTCTCCACTCTTCTCAAGAGTGTTATAAAAAAAAAAAACCCATACCCTAAAGCCTGAGAAATACAGACAGCCCAGTGGTAGGATCTCAGAAAAAGTGCCTTGGTTGCTTGAATCTTGTAAAAATCTGTATAAAACTTCCAGAAATGTAGAGATGTATGCTCACAAATACAAATGGGGTCTGTTCCAGAAATATGAATGTCACACTGACATTATCTTTGGTATTATGATGATTCAGAGCATTACACTTACACCAACACCACCTAATCAGAATCAGCAGAAAGTAAGTCCCAGTCTCTGTGCAAAGAGTGAAAAGTCAAGGCAGACAAACCATAACAGAGCAAGAACATGCAAGTCAAATATGAAGGTGTTGTTGCATTTCTGTCTTGTAGTGTTTCCCTCCTTCCCTCCCTTTCCAGACTGCACCTTGCCTCATTTCCCACCTCTCTCCCTGCAGAGGGGCTCTGCCCTTCCTCTCCTTCACCTCCCTCACTGCTTTCCCTGCAGGGTGCCACAGTGCTTGCTGAGAGCAGATGCCCTCCGCCCTGCTGCTGCTCTTCGGTGGAGAACCTGCACTGCAAGTTTCAGCTCAAAACAAACATTCATGGCTGAGTTATGAACCCCCAGAGGGATAGATGGTGAAGCGGATTAAAGCACTAACTCTTTGCCTTTGGCTTGAAGCCACATTAGGACAAAAGTTAGAGTGAGTTTCAGAGTTAACTTTTATTTGTTGGTATGGCTTGGGTTTGAACACGGCAAAAAAGACCAGGAATGAAATGACACTGGTTGAGACACATTGGTGAGGTTTCAGGAGGAGCCTACACAGTGCTCCAGCCAGTCTGACCTAGTTACTGATGACAAGTTTTGACATTTCAGGAAATGTTTCAAATTCGGAAATAAAAAACAACACGCATGGACAGCCCTCTGGAGCGAGGGCCTGTGGGAAGAGGAGACGCCCAGCATGGTGCTGCTTGGGAAGCTGCCCTGGTTGGGGAACAGTCTCCCAGGGAAATGCTTGCAATCATCCTACACCTTCCTATCTGCGGCAGTCGCATGAGGATGTCTGGGGGCAACCTATGCCTTGGCAGTGTCTGGGCTGTGTCCCCTGTGAGTGGCTCTTTGCTGTACTGTGCCTGCAGGGTGGTGTCTCCTCAGGGTCCTCAGTTCCCCCGTCAGCTGCTTTGCAGCCATGCTCTGGTGCTGAGCTATGTCTCTTGCACCTCACGGACCCTGTGGGAAATGTCTAGAAAAGCCTGTGTTCTGGAAATAAGTTTTTAGGGTTTTTTTCCCCTGTGTGCTTGAGTTCTTCATCTTGGATGAACAAAACCTTAACTGTGGGTCTAGAGCTGCATGAAAGCTTCTGCTCTCCTCACATCCCCCTTAGAGAAGAAGGAGCAGTGCTCCAAACCTTTTGTTTAAATCATCCAGGCATACTAAGGCTGAATAACAGAAGGTTGTTTTTGTTAAAATAAGAGGCAGATCCTTCAGAAGTGTGTATAACACACAACAGTGTTTGCTCTTCCTCTCCCAAATCAACAGTTGTCTGAGAGTTTAATTCCATTTACCGTTTGTAAGGTGGGAAACAGAGGAATAAAAGCATTAAGGAAGGCTTACCTAAATGATAATATTTCCCTCAGGATAAAGAAAACTGCTTTTGGTGTATGGAAGTCACCACACTTGAGGATGTTTATAGCCATTCAGTCCTGCAAGGAGCCCAGGGCTCCTGTGGAGGCTCTCAATCCCTTGTCTTGGGGTGTGGGAGGGGATGGGAAGGAATGTGTCTGAGCAGGGAGGAGGAGTGGCTGAATAGGGCATGAGGCGGTGAGACCTGGAGAGAGACCCAGAGAGGGAGGCCCTCTCTGAATAATAGCTTGTCTAGAGAGATTTTCAATTTTTCTAATAGTCTAAGCCACAGGACAGGATGCACAAGTACCTATGCTGGATGGCAGGGGTGCTGTAATTGTCCTGCACTGGGCTGATGTTTACAGTCCTTTGGCAGTCACCCTGCAGCATCCCTGGTCCTTTAGACTCAGTGGCAGCTGAAATGCTTCCTTTCAGGAAGCAATGTAGGACAAGTATTCAGTGGTGCTTTCTAGAGCCAAAGTAGCTTCTTTCAAAGCAAAGAAGTCTCTTGCTATATAAAAATATGCTACACCTTTGAAAGGAGCTGTTTGAATGGAGGGTTGCGACTCAGAATACTTAGAAAGGGTTTTTACCCCTCTGATCAGGAACGGTCTCAAAATTCAGGTTGAGAAGGAAATAGGAGGATGGTGACTGTTTTCACTGATCTCTGTCAGAGCATTGAGGCTCCTGATGGATAAACAGCTGGCTGATGACTTGAAAAGCTTTGAATAAAGCACTGTGACCTCTTGTTTCTTAAAGTGAAAAGAAAGCCAGTGGGAAGAAAAGGGAGCTGGGATTGAAACTATTTTCCATCCATTCTCTTCCTCATACACTTGCAGAGGCTGCACTAAGGTGTGTGTCTTCTGCACTCTCTAAATTTCTTCCTTTTCTCTTCTTCCAATCCTTCTCTTGCTCCTTCAGAACAACATTATGGCCACTATTTCTCACTGATGGTGTACCATACTATATGATCTACCAGAGAGGAGAAAACACAAAAGAAAGGACATACCACTTTTCTTTTTCTTTATTTATTTCTTAATGTAAGTATTCAGCTTGTTCCTAACTTCAGTTAGGCTTCTGGAAACACATAACCGATGTTAAGTTAGAGGCTAACAAAAATCTCACACTTATACTGGTTCTTGTGCCATGTTAACTAGTCTTGCAGGTGCATAAGGAATTGCAAGAAATGCTCTGCCAGATGCCACTGAGTCAAAAAATAGCTAACCTTAATCCTACCTGCACCCATAGTCAAACGTACATGCCCTGAGAGATTAGTGCTGGTAGGCATTTCTACAGGACGCATTTCTAACTGAACTGCACACCTGAAAACATGCTCTGAAGACCTTCTGCCAATCACCCAAATGAATACACAAATTGGGTAAGAATTATTCACAGTGCTGATAAATACCAAGTGACTAGAGCAAATATGTTGCAGTACATAGATGTGGCAAGTCGAAAGATAAAGAGAAGGGAACCAAAAAGTTATCATTTAAAATTTGTTTGTACAGGCTTGCTTGTTTTTTGAGGACTGGCAAAAAGCAAGCTGTATAGTACATCAGCATAATAAGCTGTTGCTATACGCCCCAGGACCACTGAAAGGAAAGCTAATGAGCTGCATTGCATTTGCTCTTTAAGCTCTTAAAATGTATCATGAATAAATGTGTCTGCAGGTTCATCTAGATTTATCTCACTGTATTTCCATGTGGTATCCTCTGCAGAGAACCGAGAAGAGAGAAAAGTAGGTATAGTTATTTTTAACAGTTCATAAACACCATGAAATTAATTGTTTCCTAATGTGAAAAAACCAAAACCAAAAAAAGACGTGGAGGTCTGTAGATTTATATCAGAAACTAGTTTGGCTCCACCAGTGGGCAAAACCTCAACAGTAGAGTGTACTGTGTGAAAAGCAGCGACACTTCTAGTGTTACTACACTATTTTGTGACAGAGTTTTGCAGTAATAGCTCACATGCTTGCTTTTAAAACGAGGCATAAGAAGAACAAGCACCTGATCCTGCACAGCTTGGCACAGGTGAAAAGCAGGTGCCTGGCATGCCATTGATGTCAAAGACATATTTCTCACAAGGCTTGCAACTTGTACTGCTTTGTTGTAGAAAACAAACTCTGGAAGGAAATAGCCATAACTCCTGATTAAAACCGGCTGGGAATTTTACAAGAAAATAGCTTCCCAATGGAAATAATGCATGTTTGTCAAAACGGAGATGTGTTGGGAAGCAGAGAGGTTAAACCCTTGCTAGAACCTAGGCTGAACTGCAGCGGATGCATGAATGCTGTGATGACCCCAGGCCCCACCAGTGGGTGGCTGTGCTGTGGGTGACAGGTTCTGGGACACCCCCTGGGCATCCCTGTCCTCCTGCAGGGCTGGGCGTCCTGGCACACTCCTGACGCTTGGCCAGGAGGGTCTGCTTTGGGGTAGCCCTCGCACCCTGGGCACCGATGGTACCTGTCCGCCAGCGAGGCTTTGCATGTTTCTCACTCTGGAGGAAGAGTGCTCTCTCTCACTTTCTATCTGATTTTCCCACAATAATTTTCTCCTCCCGCTTCCCTAGGATTCTGTCTTTAAAAGCAGTATCTTAGAGATATGAATTTTTCCTATTGTTGGGAAAAACATCTCTGCCAAACTACCCCACGTTTCTCAGAGTGTTTTTCATGTCTATATGTATATGTTGCAATACATATTAAAAATAATTATTGCGAAATTCTTCTCTATCTCAGATAGAAATATAATATTACTTTGCATATCGAAGTGATGTACACACTATCATTTAGTAAAATAACTCAGCATGTGATTTATTTATTTCCAGAAACTGACAGCTCTGTGCGCTCTGAGTACATTATTTACACATGCATTTGCAGCCACCAATCATCCTATCACCAGCAAATTTCTAATAAAATATAACTATTTGTAGTAGCAGAACACTGATCATGTCTTTCAGTGGTACAAATATTAAAATTATTTCACATGCTACATCAAAGCACTAAGCTATGATTCTTTTATGAAATAATGTAGTAAAAGCTGTGACTATTTCAGTATTTTTAGTAAGCTTCATTGAAGTATCTGTTATAAGCAAGCATTGCTCAGAGAAAAACAGTACGCATTTAATAATTCAGAAATTATTTTGCATTGCATATGTAATATCTATTCTCAACTTCAAATATTTTGAGGACATGCAGCACTCAAAATGCCTGACTTCTTTTTCTGATATCATGTCTGTATGTTTTTTATCCTATAGGATGCTGTGTTTTAAGTGCTTTTAGGTCCCTGTTTGGTGTGCTTAGAGTTAATTTTTTTTTTTGTGCTTGAGTATTTGCACAATGATACCTGCAAAATTCTGCAAACAGCTTGTTCATAATAGAAAGAGCTATTCACACCAAACCTTTTTTTCATTGTAGGTGTTTCTATGGAATCACTTAGTTTATAATCCAGTACACATTTAAATGCACTGCGTGAACATGTTTCTCACAGCTTTAATGTATTTGTCTCTTCTTACTCAGCATTATTTCTTTCTGAAGTTGCTTAAATGATGCTGCTACTAAGAGGATATTTAGTGGAAAACACTGGGTAAATCCACCTGTTGAACATACATTTATATTAGATACATAGCCAGCCTGAAAAGATTTTTACTGTGACAAATGCTGTGCTGATATTTCATGGGCATCGGTATTTGCACATTAACAGAGAAGACTTGCACAGCACAACTCTTCCCCATTGCTAAATAAAGCCATCAGATAGCCATGTGCAACATTCAGGCTGCACTGAGAAATTGTTTCAGGATGCAGTCGGGAAGGAAAAGGTTAGTGGCAGCAGACGCGTCGAAGAAAACTGGAAGAACAAGAACATGCCTTGTGTGAACATACAAAAGAGTGTCAGTTCAGGCTCAACTTGAAATATCCCTAGAAAGGCACAGTTGCAAAGGTTAAGATTCTCATATGATTGAAATAATTCCCATTTATGTGTTACTTGCTGGCAAAACTGTTGACTTATTTTCTACCATGTATTCCAAGATTTTTGAATTTGCCTCTGTCAAAAACCTGAAGTGAAACGTTCTGAAGACATTTACTGTTCAGCTTGTATAAAAACCAGTTATATTTGAATTGATTTCTTTGATTTTTTCTCTCTCCTCTTTTCACTTTCTGTTTTCTCATCTCTGCAGTTTAACCATTATGAATTTTGAACCTAGTATGAGGGTTTAAAAAATCAAGATATGGGTAGTTTTATGCCTCAGATGCAGCAAGATACGATAAAGCTAATTATTACTGAGTGATATGAACTAGAGATTTTAATTAAAACTACAAGGAGATCCTTATAGCACCACTACTTTACTATCTAATTACTTCTGTCTTTGAAATTTTTTCTCAACATTTTCTCTTCAGGCGTTGTAGGTTTCTAGATGAAGCTTTTCAATTTTCTCATTTGATCACTGATCTGGTGCTGATGCTAATGGAGTAAAATCTACTAACAGACTCCTCCCACCCCCCATGGCAGGGAGGTTGGAATTGATTTTTAAGGTCCCTTCCAACCCAAACCATTCTATGATTCTATCATAACAGGCAAAGAAATCATAATCCTTCCATTTTTCATTTTATTGACACAAATATTTCTTAAGGAAATGTTGAAGAAGATACTCATTTTCCACTTCCATTCTCCTGCACTCCTGAGTGTTATACAGCTGATCCCTCTCACAACAGTAATGGGCTAAAGAAAGCACTGAACCTCTTTTTATTTTTGTAGTGTTTCTCTTCATACCTCCAGCTCAGGAGAGTGTCTGGCAATATTGACAGCATTTCGCTTCACTAGTTCTTCTTTGTAGGGTAGGGACATTAAAATTGATTTTCTGCATCTTGGCATATGAAGACTCAAAAGTGTGTTACATGCCCTATTGCCCAAAAATGTGCAGCCACGGAGCAAAGGTTCCAGTGACAGTGACTTTTATGGTACCAGGAGGCCTGAGCTGCTGAACTGGAGGAGCAGAGAGAGACAGGCTTATTTATAGTGCTACTGAAGAATTAGCCTGCCTTTGAACTGGCTACCCAGATTCTTGATTGAAAAGTCCGCTTTCCTGACAGGAAAGAAGGCAAGGGCAGAAAGGGGAGGCAAAGTTCCCAGACACACCTAGTGATATCGTGAAAAACGCATCATGCCTTGCGGCAGCACCTTGCCATGGAAGCTCCAGGAGACATATTTATGGCTCTCAGGTAATGAAAGTGTGAGTTAATGTTGGAAAGTGTAATTGTTAAGAGAAAGCATGCAAGGAGAAATTCAGAAATAATGCATCACCAGAGACCAAGAGAAGAATTCTAAGCATGAAACAGCCAAGCTACTGCTACATCTGCCCAGTCCCCAGTTAAATCATTTTCCTTTGCTAATGCATGCAGGGCTAAGAATTGGGCTCGATGATCCTTGTGAGTCCCTTCCAACTCAGCATATTCTGTGATTCTGTAATGAAAGCCCTATAAGTCACTCTAGACATAGGTGTCAAGATTAAGCATGACTTTAGGCAAAAGAAGGCTGGCTGGAACAAAAATATAGGTCAACATTTTAAAAGACGAAGAAAAAGGTTATACAGGAGAGACAATCTCTCATGATCACCTCAAAATAAAAACAGTCTTATCCTGCCTAGAAAAAGTCTCTGAGTGCCACAAAGAAATGACCAGGCTGTTTGCAGCTAATCTGTCAATGACTTTAAAATATTCTGGTTTTCTTTACAGAGATGGAGAGCATGTCCAGTTATCTGGGGACTGAGGCAACCAGGGTACTGTCATAGGTACAGCATTGCAGCACCCAATGACTTTACTCCTAGTTCTTAGAGGGAAATAAAGACCTGGAGAGAGAGCCTTACCATAGTGAAATCAATGGCATGGTTCTTTTTAACGTCATGAAATCCAGGTTTGACTGTCTGTTAGATTTAAGGATTGGGCTTTATCTGGTGTGTCCATTGCATAGATTAAAAGGAGTGTTTTCACACTTTTATTGTTCCATCTTCAGGCAGTAGGAAAGCCTACACCTGACTCATTTCTAAGTTATGGGAACCTTTTTCATGAGCAAAAGGTAATTTGGACATGGTCTTTAATGAACACATTCAGCTTAGAGTTAATAGGAGAGAGGCGGAGAAGTGAAGTGGAATAAGAGAGAGAAGAGGAAGAGAAGAGGAAGAGAAGAGAAGAGAAGAGAAGAGAAGAGAAGAGAAGAGAAGAGAAGAGAAGAGAAGAGAAGAGAAGAGAAGAGAAGAGAAGAGAAGAGAAGAGAAGAGAAGAGAAGAGAAGAGAAGAGAAGAGAGAAATGTATTTCTGTCACTTTAAATTCCTGGTCTTGCTACCGCATGCAATTGTAATCTTTTTCTCATAAAAAATAAAGCAGAACTGGAAGAGAAACAGAGAACAACAGTAATCAAAAAAACCGCACAGGATAGGTCCTGTAAGAAATAACTCGGTAGAATAAGACCTGAAGAAAAATACAGTAGAGATCTGTGAAGTTAATTGTGGCAATGGAGAAAGTGAATCAGGAACAACTAGTCGTTGTTCTGCATGTGATGAGATTTAGGGTTGGACAGATAAGATTATCATCCAGCAAATTCAAAACAAACAAGAGGAAGAATTTTGTCATGTTGACATGTGCAGCATGATGCTGCTACTGATAAAGTTCTCAATGTGCTCAAGAATTGATTTGACAAATTCATGGAAGACCTATATGTGCAAGAACATTGTATATGGCTTAGAATGGGCAGAGATACCTGGAACAGAGAAGGTTGCAGGGAGAAGTACTATCACAGGTTCACTCTGCTCTGCTGCTCTTATCTGTTTTACTTACATTCCTTGTCAGCTAATGACAGGTCAGCCATTGGACCTTTGGTCCAATATAGCCAAAGTGTTAAGGAATTAAAACAGCATTAAATTTCTCTCTCAGCCTCACTCAATCCAGACCATTTTCCTTGGACACAATCAGGATATAATCAAGAGCAGTCAGGCTTCTGGAGAGGAGGAGGAGATGGTGCTAGGAATGGCTATTACAAATTGATTTATAGAGGATCTGTTTCTAACATATGCAACCAAATGCACAGATTTGAAGGTCTACTTAGATTTTCAGTTAAATAGATATGGTACCAAATATATTTATTTCTGACCTTGCCTATAGCTAGGGAAACAACATTTTACACAGACTCAGTTTAAGCATTCAGTGGTTGCACCATCTGAGCAACAGACCTGGCTAAACACAGAAGCGACAGAAGGATTTTTTGTTATAAGTGAGGAGGCTTAATGCAGATGAAGTGGCCATATGGAGTGAAAAAACATAGCCATTAAGAAGATGGAAAGATACTATTAGAACAAGGATTCCCAAAGTTTGTTTACGGAAAGCTGGCACAACAAGCAGGGCATCAAGCAGAAGGACCTGAAATAAGGAACCTGTAACACAAACCCCAAAATTTTTGTTGCCTCCTCCCCTACCACTTTTGAAAGCAGAAGAATGAGCCACAGTTTCTTGCTCCTTTCAGAGAAAAGGGGGCTACCAAGGAGTGAAGTTAGGGTGTGACACATTCAGCTGCCCAGACCCTTGGGGTCCTCAGACACTTGGGAAATACTTCAGATGTGTGTAGCTGACTTTGCAGCTGTAATAGCCTCAAACAACACCATTGGGATGGTTGTGGCTAATGTCACCTTGCATCTTACCCAAAGGTGTCTCAGACTGCCCTTTGCAACAGAAGAGGTGTACGGCAAAGGGTATCAAGTCTTGGTCTGAGAACATAACGTCCAGAAGTAAAAAAATAAAGGGGTTGAAACTCTAGCGGGGCAACATAAAAAGAATGATTACTTCAAAACACTCTTATATATAAAAGACCTTACACAAGCAATTTAGGACTTAATTCACAGTGTAGGGAAGTGACTGGTAAGACTCCTCCACCTATTGCAGGAGGTGTTGTATAACACTCCTACAGCAGGTATGCTCTTATGCAAAAGATATTCCTAGCCTGATAAGAGACTTTTTTTTCACAGTAATCTTCACAGCAGATACAGCATTGCAGGTAGTTAAAATGGACTGATCAGTAGCCGTCAAAAGTGGTTTTGGGACCAAAAAAAAAGACAAGCTTAAATGGCACCTGCAAACTATTCACAGGCACTCCAATAACTGTGTGGACAAAAAGTGGTATATTCACAGCATGGATAACAGGCCTCAGAGCCAGAAACTCAGAAACAAATGAACCTTTTGGCGTGAGCTTGCAATATGAAATCACTTGAAATAAAATCACAAAAAACATTAAGCCTTCTGGTCATCATTTTGCACTATGCAGTGGTATTGTCTCTGCAGCCTAGAGGTGATGAACACAAAATACCACTAAATCTCCCCTGGTACAGAAAAAGCACTTAAAAGTTCTCTTAATTATCTATCTGTGTTAGAAAATACAGTCAAGTTCTTGTACATTTTTAATCAGTGTTGTTACTGTTGAGTCTTCGCATGTTTATTTTTTCATTATTTAGATATAAAGATTTTGTTGAAATAATGCTCTTTGATACAAATAATTTAGAGTGAAGAATGTGTGCCAGCAAAGGTAAGTTAATTATTTTGTCTGAATGCTTGGCAGATGAAAATCATGATAGACCTGGGACATGTCTACACTGGGCAGGAAGGCGTGGTGCAGAAATCCCCAGATGAACGCTGAACGATCTAACTCCAGACCTTGAACCAAAACAGCCACGTTTGCATGGAGCTACTGACAGCAAGCTTCAGTAAGCTTGGGACCAACCCTGGGAAAATGCTGCTGGATTACCAGCTTCCCAGCTGGCCACCATGCGGTGCTGCGCTGGTTGGATGATGCTGAGACTCAAGACTTCATGTCAACCTGAGTCTAACTTGAAGCACAGCTCAAAAGAAATCGATGAAGTATGGAGAAGAAGGTGCTTCTCCCCTAGTGGCAGCCGACTCTGAAATTGCCGACTCAGAAATTGCAGACTCAGAAATTGCCGACTTGTTTGCCTCCTTAATTTTTTCTCCTCATTTTTTATATTTTCAGCCTGTGCGAGGAAGAAGAGCAAAGCACAACAGAGTCACTTTAATGCACACTACACATCCTTGCTATTCCCCAGTAAAAGGCACAGGAAAGCTGGTTGGACTTCATTCCTCAAATCAAATGTCAGAAGTGTTGTTAAATGGAAGGTTAGTTAATCATTTCAGATTCCATTTATCTTATCACATGCATTTACATAAAGGTAATTATTTGTATGGTACACTAATTTGTTTGTATTCCCTATGGGAATAATCCTAGTTTCTAGGAAGGAAACCAGCAGCCACCTAAAACACGTAAAAATACTCCAGTGCCACCTTGCGCTACAGCCACTACCAGGATGTGAAGATGCCCTCAAATGGTTCCTGTCTCCTAGGAGGAGTTGGATTGGCAGGGGGAGAGAGTGCATTGACAATCATCCTCAATGCATATCTATTCCCTAAAAAGTGTAGCTCACCCTCTTTGTAAATTCTTTGCTGCAGAGACCATCTGTTTTTCCCATTTTTGATGGAAGACCTAATTCTCATAAGTTGCATTACAAACTTAGTTGTCCAGCTGGAGGAGAACCAGTGGAGCTTTTTCTAAGGCTATAAGTAGATAATTAGTAAGTAATTAAAAAAAAAACCCAACCAACCAACCAACCAAAAAAAGAAAGGATCAGCCATGAACTTCCTTGAGTCCATGCTGCAGAGGTCTTCATTGGGCAGGCAGGGCAGGTGAACGGCTGCTGTGGAAGAGCAAACCTACCAAGGCTGATTGCTCAGGAGTGAGATCTCACTCCAGTGAAATCAGATCATGTTCTCATGGGTGTGGTGAGGAGAATTTTACAACTTGACAAATATTTGAACTATTGTTATTAGCAGTTATTTATACAACAATATAGTCTGCAAGGCACCACTTGTGATTTGGTTAACAATGTTTTAGGTTGGGTATAAAATGAAACTACAACCTCTGCCTTTGTCTTTGAAGGGATGTAGGACCTGCTGCAACTCTGCTCAGGAGCCATGGGTAGGTGCAACCAGTATGTCTAGGAAGCATGAAGGATATGATTAATCTTATCAATTTAGGCATCTAAAACTGCTTAGTCATCTATCTCTGGCAGGAATTTATTTTCATGATTTCTCTCGCTTCCATAGTCACCACAGGCCCAAGGCTAGATATCTAAATAAGTATCAGCCTACATCTCAAGGAGAGCAGCACCCCAGCATTCAAACATGAAGAGAAATCTAAGTGCTGCTCTCACATGTGTCAAACAGCCAAGGCTGCTGAATCACCACACCAACAGCCAAGTCCTAAGGCAATCCACCTCCTGTTTCTAAGGCTCTAGATTCCTCGTTTGCAATCCATTCATAATTACCCATTGGAGGTCTGAGGTGAGCCTAGCTGGGCAACTCTGGGATGGGACTCTAGAGGTGTCCTCCGGGATGTGGCAGAGAGCAGCTGCTGTGGTGGTGGATGTACCATTGTCTTTGCCTTTCTTCTGGGCAAGAACATGCGAATTTTGTGTTTCAGAGAGGATCTGAGGTATGCTGGTGTATGCTGTATACCTGCAGTGTGGGAGGTGATGAACAGGGGCCCATAAGCCAGTTTATGGCCAGGGCTGTAGCCACTTGAGCAGATGATCAGGTGTTTGACTTGGTTTCACCAGTAACTTCATGACATGCTGTGCTGTAAACCCA
Source organism: Cephalopterus ornatus (assembly GCA_013396775.1). Classification (NCBI taxonomy): domain Eukaryota; kingdom Metazoa; phylum Chordata; class Aves; order Passeriformes; family Cotingidae; genus Cephalopterus; species Cephalopterus ornatus. Next base: position 326,295 of record VZRE01006422.1, on the reverse strand, counting down.
AATGCTGCAACAGGCACATTTCAGTAGAAATATGAGAGAAACAGGGTCTTTTCTTTACTGCAAGGAGCTTACCACATCTGAACCCCGGGCCTGATTGCCAAGGTTGCTCTGTTGTTGTTTTGTGACTACACAGATTTTATCTTTTAGTCAAACTCAAAATACCAAGAAAGACCCAGAGCATTGCAACTTAGGATGAGTAGCATCCAGCCCTTCATAGAGCCCTAGTGCTAGTGCCTCCTATCTCCTTGGTGGAGCAGCTTTGATAGGAGACTATGGTGACTACACCTGGTCAGGCCAGTGTGGCCAACAAGATCATTACTTATTGCAGCAGACATGTTCCACGTAAGCTGCACAACAGGGTCATTTGTCTTTGAAAACTCTTTTCAAAGCCACAGTTATTCCTTCTCAGGCGGTGCCATATCACCCAAAGCAGTAGCTGAAGTGTCCTGAGGTACTGCAGAACCACCTCTTGTGCTGACACACAGTGCCTGATGAAAGGAAGTGAAGGCAAGGGTTACTTACTACTGAACTTTCTTTTAATCCAAACCAAATGCCTGGGAATTTCAACAGCCTTGGCAAAGCAGCCAGGGTGTCCAGGTAGGAGGCAGGGCAGTAGCTAGCTCACACGGCACAATTGAAAACCAATTGCTTTTGCTCCTGATTACCTCTTTTCAACAGAGGAGCAAATCCCAACATGCCTCTGCCACCTGGAACTCCTTAGACTAGCATTGCTACACTACTGGAAAGGTGGTTCAAGTCCTAGGCATGCATCCTCCTTCCTAAGGGCTCCGTTGGGCACGTGACAGCCTGGAGGAACCTGTACCAGCCTGGAGAAGCACTCACAAGGACTGGATGTGAAACTGGCCCCAGAGGAATTGTCAGCTCAGAAGAGTTTCTGGCTTCTGTTCAGAAATAAAAAACAGTTGTCAAGCAGGAAGGATGGGTCTGAAGTCCTCCTGGCTCTGTCAGTGCAGGGAAGGAAAGGCAGGCCATACCCTCATGCTCATGTGAGGAGGCCATGGAAAGTTCAAGATGTGGCTCGATATCACTCCTGGGGAACAGCCTGGCATTAACAAGTGATAGCCAAAGCATGAGGGCAAGGGCAGAGCTCAGCCACATGTGCTCAGTTGTTGACTTGGTTGGGAAATTACGTAGATACAGAAATTTACAGATCTTCTCCTTGCCATGCACTTGTCAGAAGAGGCATAAGCATGTGGACCTACACAACCAAACACAATTAGGAACCTCTGTTAAGATAAATATTAAATATCTTTTGTACGTTTCCAGGAGCACTCAGGTAGAAATACCACTCGGCTGCTAGAGAACACCACAGTTTCACAACTTGCTCAAAAATCAAGAAAGGGAGCTGGGCCCTCTATTTAACTGCTGAGAGGATGGCTCAGAATACAGCTTATGTGGGGAAGCACAGGCAATTTTAGCATCCATGTGTTCCTGCTTCCAGCCTCTCCTCCCTGTCAGAACCAGGCTATCGGTTAACTGGGGACAGACGTATCCAATCTCTGCAGGCAGAGGTTGGACAGGGCTGTAACGTACTGCTCTTAATGAGGTACTTTGATCTTGCCCCTCCCTTTTTTATTTGCTTTACAGCGCTTTGCCTCACTTTCATCCGCAGCAGAGGGCCGTCAAACTACAGAGATCCTCCCTTCACAAATAAGTTTACAAGGAAGGAATCTGTGAAGTCAGGCTGCATTTCAGGGAACTTAAACCTGTGCAAGAAAATATCTGTGAAACACTGTCTATAACAATTCATAGGATTCCTGGGAAGCTGTTCAGTCATGAAAGTGCTATGAATAGTATTTTAAAAATCCAACTAACTATAGAAAATAATGTGGGTTTTTTTGCCCTAGTTTTTCAAGTTAACTGAATGTAATCAACTAACGCAATCAATGTTAACTGAATGTAGTCAAGTGTTTCCAATTTCAGTGGTAGATTTACCATGCACTAAGGACTGCATATAGCCCATTACCTTCTCTATTTATCATTGAATATATTGATATTCAATATCAATATCATGAAGAAGCTGACTGTCCTTTAGCAATTTCCATTAAAATGAATCTCTGTCATGGGAGCCATAGACAAATCTCTGATACTGGATATTTATGTATCTTAATATCCCTTTTCTTCACATATATCTATATGCAATTATTCACACTTTTATACCCAAAAGACAATTTTATGAGCAGAACTAAGACATCTTCTTGGATATCAGTGGATCTCCAATAGGAGCATTTGCACTAGCCATATTGCTGAAACAGATTCTATATCTTCAAAAATTGTTAAAAAAAAAAAAGGGAGAATCTAAATAATTAATTAAATAAAAGCCAGATCTTGTGAAAAAGACCTCATCAGCTACTTAACAGCTCTAGCAGATGCAAAGGCATTGGGCAGTTGCCTATAGCAATTTCATACACGTAGAAGTTTGGGAAAACGAAAATGAGACATAAATGCTAACTTATCGACTTATGGGGGGGGGGGGGGGGGCTGTGACTCTGAGTATCACTTCTCTTCCCAGACATCTCAAAATCACTGTTATGTAAAAGATGCAATTTAGTGCCCATGTGCCTTCCTCTAAACACTGATGATGCATACAGGTGTCTGACACCAGCACCAATAAACGCCCACTTATCTGTCAGCATCGGGGCACACGTGCATGCCATTTACATGATTCGGGGTTTGTTTTTTAGTCATACCTAACTGAGCAGCCACATGAGAGCCATGGCCCATGAGTCACTGTGAGACATCAGATATCACATGTGGGAGAATCGCAAAGTATGACAGATACTGTTACCATTATGTAAACTTCCTGTCATCGTAGTTCTTGGATGTTCATATTCATCAGTTACCCTCTGCATGCTTGGAGCTGCAGCTTTGCTTTCTATGTAGGCACAGGCAAACCCAGTTGTTCCTGATTATGAGATAGAGCCTGTTTTTTTTCTATTGGTCAGAATCTTGGTTCAGTTTTTTTTTACCAAGCCAGGAACAAACTACATACTTTGCTATTGCTGTACATTAAGTTTCTAATGGTAGGATTGTCAAAAGTTTCAATTATTAATTTGCACCTGCTAATAAGGAGACTACATATGCAGACCACATATTCAAGCGTAAGATCAATTTGACAAGTAAATAGTTGAAGGGAGGGGCTGCCCTTAATTTCCTGGTATTTGTCTGACTTCATCATCTTGTGTAATCTTTCCCCCCCCCAACGTGAATGAAAAGATCTATAATGCCCCTTGGCACTATTATTTTCTCACATTAATAAGGAGAGCATCTGTGTGTCTTGACTCAGAAAATAATCTGTAACACATACAGTCTGGTAAACATAAAAAAAAGGAAGTGAGAAACCTGTGTTTATCTGAAAGGCTGTGTCTTATAAGCAATGTATGCTCATAACCTGAAATGGTATATTGAGGCAGCTGATGGCTGAACTCTGCCATGTTCTAAAGACACACAGGATGGGAGTAAAATATCCTGCCTGGATGACTGTCCACCCTTAGCAGGTATAAACCCAGTCTCTAGGCAGCCACGTATTACACACCAATTTCAACATTCAGAGGAGGTAACTTGGAGCAAGTTTCACAACCTGGCAGCTGATGGTTTTGCTGTCTTTTCAAAGGTTTTTGTATTCCTCAAAATTAAAGAGAAAGGTGTTATCCGATGCCTTGAAATGGCACAGAGAACGGCAAAGGCACCTTTGTTCCCACAGACTGTCGGAACAATGTGTTAATCCTTACCTTGAGAGATCACCTCTAGAAAACAGAGGAGGGTTCCAACCCCTCTGACAGCGTGAGCCAGTTTTTCTACTGTTGCAGCCAAAAAAAGGTGCCAAGTGACGGCAAACTAGGTGTAGTTTTGTAATGAATAGGTTTGAGCAAACCTTGGCTTTGCGCATCTCCGCAGAACCAGGGGGATGGAAAAAAAAAAGCAGAGTTGTTCAAGCGACAGTGGAGGAAAGTGCATGTGGAAATAAAGTATTATTTTTAATTTCAAGCACCTGCTAAAGGACGATGTCTCCATGCAGCTATACCCGAGATGATGGTGCAGAAGGTGACAGTGTCATCTTGGCTCTATGTCAGCACCTGTTTTGGAGCAGGCAAGGCAGAGCTGCCCTGGAAAGCCCACCAGCGGCAGGGAAGCTGGGTTGTGGAGGTCTGCAAGGCTGAGCAGGGGGTAAACTCTGCCCGAAAGGAATGGCAGTGGGTTAGGTATTACCTTCAATGTTCTTCTACATCCAGGAACTCAACATGCTGCCCACACTCCTCTCAAAAAATGTGGAAACCTGGACTGATGAAGTGTTCTACCACTTTTATTCCGAAGTTCATTTCCCTAGGGAGGTTGTTGGAGGAGAATGGTCTTTTTTTTACATCTGAATGTTTTGCAACAGAGAAAAAAATCTTTTTGAAATGTTTCAGTCCCATTTAAATATAAGTGTTAAAGAGTCTGCTGTTAATTATCCATCCAGGATGATGGCATCTGTTATTTCTTTTTAAATGCTCCATTTACTTTAACTTTATAATGAAGTGCAGTAAATCTATTTGCAGTGGTTGTTAACTCTTTGAATGAGTTTCAATTTTTTTTTAATATAGAGGGTTTTTTAGATATTTGTGCCACATTGTTCTGTTGAAGGACTGAAGAGAAAGCTAATATACACATTTGAGGGGGATTTAATTCTGACCTGTTATGAAATCTCTCCTGATACTTCATAAAAAAAAAAAAAACTTTAGAAATTTTGAAGGAAACAAACTGTGTCATTTCTCTCAACATTTTTTTTTTTGAATTGCCAACATTTCATACAAATTTGCACTCCCAAATCTTTCTGCTTGGAAGCTATTTACATCAGAAAGAAAGAATTGTGAAGCTGGGGGCTGAAAAACAGAATTTACACTTTTTTTCCACAGCATTTCACATATATTTAATGTTTCTCTTTCTTTTTTTTTTTTTCCTCAGGTCTTTGTAACACACTGTGTTCCAGATCTCAAGCTGGAAAGATTAAGTGGCATGTACTCTATTTGACATGTCAAATTTCTGTTACTGCTGCCTGCAATACATGGGAGCAAATGTCACTTGTATTTTTTGAACATATGCAACAAATTTCAACCTAGAAGTCAGCTTCTCTTTCTTTCTTTTTTCTTCATTCTAGTAACGCCAAAAGAGCCAATCTAAATGTAGCTGACATCAGTAGTTCTGTGGCTCCTCACCCAGAGTACTTTACTAGAGACTTTCAGTAAAAATGAGAATTTTCCCCTCTAGGATGATTCTCCCAGGATCTGCAGTCCTGGAAAGCTAAGAAGCTTGGAGCACTCTGTATTTTCCCAGTTTTGTTTGAAGCAGAGAGACAAAAATACAAAATCTTGCCCTTTGTCCTAAGAATGTGTATTAGGTCGCAGCTCTGCAAACCAGGCAAAAGCTGGTGGCAAGTGGCAGGACTGTCTATGCCCTCACCTGTGCCCCTTCCTGCAAGTGCCTGTCCCCTGAGCCCACTGATGTGCGAGGCCACACAGCCAGCCATAGGGCTGGGGAGGGGTTAATCTGCAATGATCCTTCCCCGGAGTCAGTGCCAGGCTGTACCAAAGCTTGTGCTGGTGCCAGTTAAGGATGGATGACCCCTAAGTAAGTATAAGCCCTGGTCACTTCTCTCAACCAACTTTTCTTGTTCCCTTCTTGCAGTGGTTTATGTTTTGTTTTAATTTAACAGGATTGTTATAAAAAACACCTCAAAGATGCGATTCCTATTGCAAAATCTTGCATTCCATTTAAATTGCTACCAAAATTTACTTCCTTCTCAAAGCCTGTTATTATAAGCTACAATTAACCAAGGAAATGGGTTATCCTTTCTAATTCCAAACTGGTTTAAATATCTTTCTCATGCAATTGAAAAAGGATATTACATAAAATATCAGTCTATATTATAAAAGGTAATAGTGCAGCAATACTTCTACTTATGACCATGATGTAGTGAGAACATTGTTACTATGGTCTGTTAGAAGTTCAAAACATACAGAAGAGAAAAGTTATTCTATACAGAAAAGGAAAAAACCGCTAATCATATTTAAGTGATTTTTTTGGTAAAAATATTTAAACTGATAATAAATAATTTGTTAAATATGAAAACGGACTGACAAAACATAGTATTTTTGTAGTACTGAGTACATATGACAAAAAAAAAGGGGAGAAAATCAGTGCACACCAAAGATGATTTTGTATAAGTCAAAACAATATTTCTATACAGTTTCAAAAATACTTTGGAGATTGCTTATTCGCTATGAACAAGTATTCTCTCTGGAAGGACTTAATAGACATGGAGATACTGTGAATATCTTTTCTCCTCCAAGAATAAACCAAACTTATATTTATTGAAGCTGGATGACCAGTTCCTCTGAAATTTCCTCAAGGGCTGTGGAGCCCTTTGAGATATTCCCCCAGTTTTGCTGCTTAGCTTCCAAGATCTGCTGGAGAACAGACTTCATCTTTGCCTGTTGTTACCAGTTTTCTCCTCCCCAGACTCCTGTCACCCAAAAACTGCACAGCCGTGGAGATTATTTATTTAAATATTAGAGCTAATCCTACTCAAAGTGGAATTAACTGCTGTGAATGCCCCTGATTAGCAGCCTGGTGTCTGTGCGAGGACAGGAAAATCTCTGATAATTAAAAAAAAAAAAAAAAAAAGTCTTTATTTCCAAAACTCTGTCTCTCTTAGCTTAAAGTAATAGAATTTGTCTTTATCTTTTAGCATTATGAACTATCCTTTAAAGCTTTCCATTTTTAATTCTCTTGCTCTCTTCTACCCCTCCATATACCAGAAAAAAAAAGAAAAAAAATAGCCAAAAAAAAAGGAGAAGAGGAAAGAAAAGTAAGCACTTTCTTTAGCAGATATAAAAGTTGCAGTGCTCATAATTTAAACCACGGATTTCATCTGAGGAACTCTTACCTCCTTGGTCCTCCTTTTGAGCTGCCTGCCTGTGCTCCTACTACCCTTGGCTTCCTGCCCAAAGTTAAAGTACATGTTTAGTATCTTTTTAATATTTCATGTGTCTCCCATCTGGTGGACCATGTTCTAGTGTCACAGGAAATGGACTTAATGATCTGGAGTTAGGTGGCCATTTCTCACTATATATGGGTATTATAAGCCAGTCTGATAATACACTGAAGGATTATTCATTAATAACTACCTGACTCTTTCCTTTTTCAGGTTCGTGTAAGATCGCTCCACTAAACGCTACAACCCACGTTCGGATTTTTTTTTTTTTTTACAATCATTATTCTATATTTATCCACCCCAAAGTATATTTTTAGCCCACATCTTTCATCCGTTAGAGGATCTGTGTCCCTTTAGACCTATTTCATTCTTCCCTGCCATTTGCCATATTTAGCTAACTGGCATTGCCATGTTGCTACTTATTCTTTTGGGGATTGTTATGCTATTGCTAAGGCTTTGCTGATGAGCTGTGGCATAAATTTTCTTGACCGTTAATTAATACCAAACATTATATTTTACGGATGGTTCAGGATGAAATAGGATTTCATCTTCCGACAAGGCACATCAAGGATATATGGATTTTAGAAATTAGAGACAGGCATGCATGCACTCCGCATAAAAAATATATTCCCAGGAACCAATTTCCTGGTGGCAAATTATTGGCTGAATATATCAGTACAGATGGCTGTCTAAAATGCAATAATGCTAGGCATGTGTCACCATGATGTGGGAACTCATTCAGAAATGGAATACTGCAGCATTGGAATAAATAGATATGTAGCTGAAATTACAGATTGTGGAATACAGGATGGGCGCGGGCTGCTGCTGCTTGGTACCGAGGCTCTAAGTTCCCTTCCTAAGAAGCACAGCTCTCTGTAGGCATTTTGTCATGTACTTGGTGCAATTTCAGGCCTTAATTGTCTATTACAGAATGGAGAAGGAAAAAAAAAAAAAAACAAACCAAAAATGATCGGAGTTTGGCATAGCCAGGAGCTAATGCTTGAGATCTACCATCATCATCACAAGCAATAAGGAACCATGCCAGATGGCCTGGTCAGCCTGAGATCAGGAGCTAAACTTGCCCCGTGGTGTAGTGGGATGCCTGGCAGCTTGTGGAGCAGTCACTGGCTGTGGCAGGTAGTGTCACCACAAAGTCACGCCCTGTGACCAGAAAGAAAGCATGTCCCCTAGTGTCGGGAGGCACGTGCCCAGCATAAGGCAGTTGGAGTTTCTGTTAGTGACGTCTTCTATTATGAAACAGATGATTTGAGACAGAGTCGATTCAAAAACCCTTTAAACAGTTAGGTGAAGTGGGATGAGATGGTAGATGGTTAAACAAGGTTAGAGAATTACAAAAAAATCCCCCAAAGATTGTTGGAATGGGCCATGCAGATGAACTTGCACAAGGAGTAAAGCAAGGAAAGCTATCAGGTGGTGAGAAGATGTTCAGAGGTGTTACACACTGTGTAAATGGGCTCTGGAAGAGGAATTCTTCTAATACTCAGTCCACATGTGCAATATTTCTTTTTGTGTGAGCAAGTTCAAACCAGACCAATTGGTCTTTTGAGGAGTATGGGAAGTGTTGGTGCAGGTCAATGTTTTCCCAAGCAATCACCATTCCATAACCATGAAATCCACTTCAGCAACTCTTTCAGTTTTCATTTGTATATTTCATTTCAGAGAACAATAAACTGCAAAGTATTGTGGATATCCCAGATTTTGAATAAATTCCTATCAGTTACTAGATTGAGAGTTTTTGGATTACAAGTATAATTCTTGCAAAGACTAGATAGAATTGAAGACACAAAATCACTGAAGCACTTTAGATGAAAGAGAGAAAGCAATTATTTTCTCAATCTCCATATGTTTGTATTTTGAACACGGGTTTTAGTTTTATGTTGGTAACCAGAAAGACTCAGTTTTCACTTTGTATTTTTGCTTCTTAACACAGCACTTTAGTCATCTGTAAATGCTGTGAACCCCATAAACACAGAAATAAGTCACAGTTCTGAAGATCAGTAATGAAGCAACTGTTTGAAATCTTGAAAGGCCTACTTTAGGCATCACATTAAAAATTTTGAGTTTACAAGAAGCTCTTTTAGATTTTCAGTAAAAATGAATAATGGGGCACTTACACTTTTAGACTTGACTACACTTCATGCTCTCCAGTGACACCACGCAATTGGTCATGATTTGCTATAAGAAATGTAATGATTTTACTTTCATTCTTTTCTATCGAGTTTTTGTACTCTTCCTGTGCTACAATAGAATTAAAAAGGGGGAGAGATGAGACCTTGACAGTTGTGCCATTCTGGTACGTGCACAAAATTTCTTAGCTTTTCGCTCTTTCAAGATATGTAAAAGTCTACTTGTCTTCATCATGTGTCCTAAAAACACGTGCCATGTGCACCATAATGATGGTGTACATGGTAAAAGAGTTACCTCGTCTATGAAATAGGTATGAAGCCAAAGAAACTCAAAGACTCTGGGTTTGCTTTGATTTAATATGAACAGTGATCAAAGAGGAAATCAATGCTCTTTCTTTATATGGATGTATAAACCACTAATATCCTTATACCAAGGTGTCTTCCTTAATGCTGTTTAAATACAAAATCTCCTTAAAGCACAAAGATCAGACTATTCTCTCTTTAGCAGACTAGTTAGATATGTTATTTGTAGGCTTGTCAATAGACACTGAAAATACAGATATTTGGCATTAAATTCAACTTTCAGTGACAGATTCACGCAATTTGTGGGCATCCAAAGTGTTGCACTGAGAGCAGAATTCTGCTATCCAACTTTGCCTAGAATAAAATTCGTTCTTTGGATTAGTATAGTTTTTGAAAGATCACAAAAGGATTGCAGTACACTAAAGATGTTTTAAATTTTGTTCCAACATTTAGCCAAGCCAAAAGTCCTATCAGAAGCTGACTTTCTCTGTCTTTCCCCCACCCTTTAAGACCTGTGAAGTTTTGTTCTTGGAATGTAAAAGCACAAGAAGAAAATCTGAGAATTCATTATATATTTGGGGAATAGCAATTATAATTGCTTTTCTCACTCTCTCTTCTTGTATGGGCATACTTGTACATGCATCTGCTAAATATGGTACATAAATTTCACTCAGATTACAAACCAGGCTGACCTTCATAACCACGTGTACTTATGTTCTGCCTAAGGATAAATACTTTTCCTCAGCATCCATGGAAGAGTCTTCTATCTAGTCAGGTAAAGACAATTCGTCTTTTGAGAAACATGCAATTTGGTTTTCATATGGAAGTCTTTTTTCATGAGAAAGGAATGGAGATTACCCAGTTCAAGAAATCTACAGTTATTCATTCATCTTAAATATAGAAGTTATTCAGTCCAACAGATTTTTTCTTAATTTCCAAAACTAAGGGCACTTGTAAGTGTTGAACAATAGAAGAGGAAATACGACTCTCATTTCATATGTCATCAAAAAGATGATGTGCTATATTTTATTTTCTAATTCAGTTTTTAACTGTAAGAGTGGGATTTACAATGAGTTGAGGAAGGCCTGAATAAAATAGAAATGGGTCAAAAACCATTTACTACTACTAAACCACCGTTACTGCTCCTCACCACAATACGTTTCCGATTTATAGGACCTGCCCCCAGAACAATTTTTTAGTTGGTCTCCTAGTTGGATTAAATCTTATTAGATGATTGACTACATGTTATCTGAGAAGTGGTTTATTCTCTTTTATGAGACGTGGACATGTTAAAGCTTATTTTCTCTGTTCTTGAGAGACATTTTCTCAAATGTCTCTTAAAAAGTGTAGGACTTATAAGAGAGCTTTGAGAGAGCTTACACTTGAAACAGTGGCTGAACTGAGAAATTGCTAAAAATAAACAAATGGAGAAAACCAGAAATCTGTGCTTGTTGTATGTGTTTTTCTCCTCAGCACGCACTAATGCCCACACACAAGCACAAACTGCCGGGTGCATCCTCACCTGAGATAAACTTAGACAGCTTTCAAAGCCACTCACACTACGTTGATTCATCTATGATGAATCTAAGTTTGAAAAAGCTTAATAATACCCTCTCTATACAACAGCATAAGCCAGGAAGAAATTTAAAGTTGCTGCATTTGCTATGAAGCAGACTTCCTTTGCCTCTTTAATTCCAGAATCAAAAATTTATCACTTGGATGTAACCCTGTATTTCCATTAGAAGTGACCATTTAAAATTAGGAAGTGTGTGTTTCCATTTAAAGACAAATTTGTGGGAAGAAGGAAACAGGCTGCCTGAATTATTTAAACTTGGATGAGATATTTTTAGATTTATTAAAAGAAAAAAAAATGCAAACTGTGTTCTTCTCCTCATACTAAGGGATTCTACACTTTCCTCTTGGCTTTCATGGGCACTTTGCCCAACTGCAGGAGAGGGCTCTGAGGTATTTAGTGCAGAATGAAGGCTAATTAAATTGTTGCATGTTGACACACTGTAGACTCCAGTCCAAAACCATTCTGAAATGTTTACTACATTACTGATTTATTTTCCTTGTGGGCGCAACTCTCTAACTGCTTTGGAAGCTCACAGCTGCACTGTCTGACTGGTGACCATATCTATATTGCTTTCTGCTGTATTCTTCCCCACCATTCTGGTGATTTACTGCATGTCAAGATCAATCACATTCATTCCTAATTTTAACACATTACTGCAGTCATTCAGGCTGGTGGATTCTCCTACAACTGATTGGCTGGCACATTTTGGGAAAAAGAGATAAATCCTTAGTCTGTATGTTATTGGTGCCTCCAGAGCTCCTGACCCAGGAAACAGAACATCTGAACAGATAATGATAAAAAAAATTTCCTTGTTTCAAAACAGGTCATCTAAAAATGGTAATAATAAAAAAAGATAAACTTTTTTGTGTTAATTTGATAGCAGTTAGACGTCTTATATTATAGGTTACCCACAACATTTTAATTTTCATAGGTGAAGACAGTGTTCACCTATAATGTCTCAGTAATTTTGCAGTGATTGTCTCTGTAGGGATGTTAATGTCACACAGCAGTGACTAGTCCAATCACTTGTCTTCCCTGATATTCACAGGTGTTCCATCAGGAGGTAGAATTACTCTACAGTGCCTTTTTTAGACAAAACTTTGCAAACCTTTCATCTTCAGGGAATTTTTTTCTGACTTTATTTTATGCTTTAAAGTGAAAGGGAATGACATTTGTCATTTCAACGTAACGGCTGTAAGTGAAAAACTTCTAATCCATACCGCAGTACAACCTTTTCATAAAAATGCTCTTTATGCCAGTAGCGAGCTATGTTTGGTTATCCAGTGCAGGAAAACCTTTCTCAGATCTATGTTCTTCTTGCCTTTTAATCTCTATACTTCCAAAAGCAGAGGGACACGGCTGGGTCAGAGCAGACTGGTTGGTCCCCAGTTTTGTTTAGAGTCTGATTTAGCCATCTATCACAGTACTCCTTGAGATGGTCTCCCATCTGCAGAAACTCAGAGGTTGGATATGCACTCCATGAGAATCCACGCTCATGAAATCCAATAGGAGCTGCTCCTGGCTTGGCTCATGAGCAGATCATCTCTATAACTTTGGAGAAGATGAGGTTACCATGAAATTTTGCATTAACTAGCACAGGTCAGAAATCAATGGTGGTGATTTCTGTGACTGTGGCCCAGAATATTAGTCTGATTTAACAGACAAGAAAAGAATAAAAATGGTTGAACAGACATGACATGAATTTCCAAAACAGCTGTTAGCCAGGGGTGTATCGCTGTAGCAGCATAACAACAGTCACAATGTTTTCCAGAATACAAGAACAAGAGCATTACAGAAATAACTGGCGCGCAACAGAAATTTGGGTGACGTAAAATTCCAGAAATTGAGGTGTATCTGACAGCACAAGACTTGTTGAGACCCAATCTGAATCAGAAACCACAATTTGCCGATTCATGTGCTTTGTCAAACAGGCTAGAGTGCCAGCAGTGTTTTGGCTTGTGATTCCCTTTTGCCAGTGGGAGCTATGGCGTTAGGTGCGGGATCTTCCCAGCGCTGGAATGTGCTTCTGGCCTTGGTTCATGTCGCGATTGAGCTGCACTGCTGTGTCTGCCGGTGTGCCAACGTAAGAATGCAGTCTGAAGTAAACTGAGTGGAAAAATTGGGCAAACCTCCACAATGGAAAGAGCAAGGAAGTGGATTTTTGGTTTAGAATAGAATAGGGTAGAATATTTCAGTTTGTAGAGGTCTACAGTGACCATCAAGTCCAACTGCCTGATCACTTTAGGGCTGACCAGAAGTTAAAGCATGTTATATCAAAGGTGTTTCTTGAGGGAAGCTTGGGCTAGGACGGTCTAAGCTCTCTGATGTGGGAAGCAAGGGAGTTGGCAAAGGGAGTGCACGTGAATTTCCCTCTCCAGGCTTCACTGAGGCTTTTATCAGAATGCTATATACATGTCTAGTTTCAGTTACTGCATGGTATACACAGACAAGGCAGGTGTACATTTATTTTTAGATAGCTTCTGAGAAAAGAAGAGGAAAGCTGTATGCAGCAAAATTTTACTCTGGCAGCACAACATAAAAATAATTTGCTTTCTGTCTGCAAACAAATTTAAATCCTTATTTTGCAGTATTAAAAACAATGTAAAATGAACAGTTAGCATAAATAAGTCTTATTGCTCAGTGGACTCTCAGCTACATGTGATAAAGAATGTAGATGCCCATATGTTTAGATGCTGCAAATGGAATATTTAGCCAACTAGTCCCTGGAATAGAAGCAAAAATCTGAAGTTAAGAGCTTGGACCCTTTGAACAGCACACAGCCACATTTGAAAGGGCTTGTTAAAAAACCCCTCTCAGCTAAGTGGAGACTTGTCTACTTGAAAACTGTAAGCAAAGGGCATGGTTTTAAATCTGTCCATCTCACAAGACTCAGGACCCATGGTGGGTGTTCCCCTGGGGCCTGAAGCCAGGGCTGGTCCCACTGCTGGAGGGTGCTGTGAGGAGGGCTGATGGTGCAAAGGGAGAATAGAGCACTGTGCTTGCTGTGTGAGAGGTGAGTCACAAGTTCAATGCTAACGTGTTGCAGCACAAATGGAAGCAGAAATCTCCCATGGGAAAATGTGCTTCATAACTCTGGGAGCTGCAGCAGGCAGCAGAAGAAGCAAATCAGGTGTTTTGGCTGTGTGAGCAAGCCCTCCCAGGGACCCTGCACCTCCAACATCTCAGTACATCCCTCTGCTGCAGTTTTACTGACTTGATGCTTCCTCAGCTTCTCACTGTTTTGGGTGCTGTATGAGATGTCATACAGCTTCTGTGGTGCTTGCTGGAAATCACAGAAGGATGCAGCCATACTGGCAATTTCTTAATTGCTTTTCTTCTGTGGTCACAGCTTGTTAAAATATTTCTCTGGCTTATGGGAGTGGTGGTAGTCAGATTTGGAAAGGAAGTCTATGTGGTTTTGCAGAAATTTGCAGCTTATTAAATGATAATAAGGAAACCAAGAGAGAAAGATGACTACAGATCTGACTATTTGATGACTAATCTGGCCAATGTGGTAAAACACATGATATGTGGATTAAGGACAGTGGTAATCTCTGGTTATGAAAAATGAAAAATAAAGGTAAAATGCCTGTATTTTTAGAATGAGAAAGAAGAGATGTTGACGGTGGCATTCAAGAGTCACAAAGTATTCCTACAACAGAAAAGTACATTAATAAAGGCCTGGCTGTGCTGCAGCTGCCAGCCTCAGGTAATGCACACATGGGCTCTTGGAGAGGGGAGTGTTGAGTCCAGATCTTGACACAATTGTCATGAACCACAGAGAACAGATATTAAGCATGTATAAAACAACAATGGCATCCATATCCCTTCAACTTCTTGATTTCAATAATTGTTCTCAACTACAATTTCTTGTCTTGCTGAATTATCTGTTTCTAGTAAATATGGAACAAATCGTGTTTGGCATCAAAATATCATCTAACAGTCAGTTCTATGAGTTCAAAACATAACTCTTTCAGTGAAAAACTGGAATATTTTATGTTTACTGAAAGAAGTCCTTGGAATACTAAGATATTTATGAAAAGCCAAGCCAAGAAATCTCCAAGATATGACCAATTTGCATTGAACTCCCAAGCCATATCAGGCACTGCACTGCTTGCTTCCAATCAGAGATTATTCTAGAGCGCAGAGAGGCTAGATTTTTGAAGTTTCTTAGATGTATACTTCCCACCGATTTCATAAGAAACATCTGTAAGTCTTGATTTCAAAGGGAGATCCTCACCTACCTGCTTCAGCCAGTGTGGTTCTAAATTCTCTGCACATAAAAGCTGTGGCAGGATATGAGAAACAAACCCAAACTCCAACTGCTCCGCAAAATCCTTTTGAAACATTCATTTTAGGTCTTTTAATAAATAATTACAGAGAAGTAGCATGCCAGAACCTGATAACCTGCAGATGTGATGGTATCAGAAGCAACCTTCTGAATCTCCAGGCTTTTTTTCTCAGACTGAGAAGGAGAGGGTTTCTTAACAGAAATCATTTTATTACAGTTGTGAACAAATATTGATAATTTAATGCTTTTACTGTAGTTTCTGTGAAGGCACAATATCTCTTTTGGCAACTCATCTGTTAATGGTTGAATTATGCCATAAAAAAATAAAATTAAAGGATGAAATTATACATTTGCCCTTTTGATGAGGCAAATATTGCTAAAGCTTATTTCTGTTTCTCCTTTCAGTTAGACTAGCTTTTAGTACTAGGGAAGTTCAACTGATTGCAATCAAACATATATAAGCAATTTGCAACATGTATGTCTACACATCAGGAAGAAAATCTTTAACCGCTGCTTATTCAAGACTTTGTAAGATGAGATAAGTTAAGGCAAGAAAGACATTTGCAGGACTCACAAAACTATTCCAGGCACCTGGTAAATAGATTTATACTCTCAGACATGGAGGGGAATGATAAGCTCTTCGGCATTTTGAAGTCATTCTGCAAGGGGTCAACATCCTACGACTTGGAAACAGACTGGTAATACACTGACACACCAAAGAAAAATGTTATGCTAGAGCATATTTAATTAAATACAGAAAAACGGCTATGTGAGCCTCTGCAGGGATTTTTTTTTTTTTTTTTGTAAAATATTGAGAAATCAGTTTGTTTAAACGTTAAGCTGTTCATAGGAAAGTAAGACCCTGGAGGTTAGAGAAAGTGTTGTCACTCAAATCTGTTCTCCCAAAGAGCAATTACTGTAGTCATTAACGTGCCTTGCTCCAAAATCTAGTCTGACATTAAATACTGCTTGAAATGTTCAGAAGACAGTTAAAAGGTAGGAATGGATAATTTTCTCATGTAACATGTGCTGAAAAGCTTCCCCGTGCATTCAATCATCTGGCTTCACAAATCCTAGTGGTACCCTTCTGAAGCTGTTATGGAACATATTGGTTGCATATTTCATTTGTTTCTGGCAAGAATAATTAGATGAATGTTTAATTAGAAGTGATTTTCTTTCATGAATCATGGCCAGCTGACTGAAGGGTTGATGACAGTCCATATTAACCAATAATACATACATCAGAATAACTCTGACTTGATAGTAAAACAAAATTATAGGTAGTTTAGAAATGCCCCAGCAGCAGGATAAATCCCCAGTCAGTATAAATCAAAGATTCAGTGAAGCTGACTGGACTATTTTATTAGAAATCTCTTAAGAATCTGGGAAAATTTATTGAAATATCATTCAAAAAGATTTCTGCTTTGTCGTGCTCCCTGGCTTGGATTCAAACCTTGGTGAGGCAACATGCATCACTCCCTCTCGTGCCTCCCCCTGCACCCAACTTGCTTTGTCCACCTGTTCCCATTCCTTTGGTCCTGTTAACCTCTCCCATCTTGAGATGTGTTTCTTCCATCCACTTGCGGTGTCGTGTATCAGCACCCCCTCACATCAGGGAGAAAACACCAGCTCTATGCCCTCTAGCCAAATATGCCTCTGCAGCAGCATGGTCAGGACAAACTTGCCCTCTCTGCTCCTGCTGTACTATCACCTTGCAGTGGCCTCACGTGGCTGGTGGGAGACAGGTGAGTTCTGCATGAAATAACACGGAAGATCTTCAGAAGGAGGACCCTAAAGCTGCCTGTGGTGAGGGCAAGGAGGATCTGTGGGCAGATGAACCTCTACAGTCCCTGTACAAGGTTGCTCATGCAATTTGCATCAGACTTGTGTATTGAAAACATCCAACATCTTGCCAAAACTGGTTTTGACTGCATTTGATGCATTCGTGTGGCGACTCAGAGGTTACACGATTATGTCATTTAGGGATCTTTCACAACCTATAACCTTATATTTTTATATAAACACCAAGTAAAACATTGTATATGTTTTCAGTAAGCTGGAAACTTCACCTTCTTTTGTGAAGAAAAGTCACTTATTTTACAGCCCATGCTTTTTTTCCAGTTTTTCCAATCAAACTTACTAGTTAGTAGGACCATACACACATTCATTCCCAGTCATTACCAATTGCTTTGGACCATGGAACATTTGCTTGCTCTGGGGTACCAGCAAGGAAACAGTAATTAACTGAGATAGTTGCTGCTTTCCCTCGAAAGCTAAAGAATAGGATTATGCTCTTTTGATAAACTAATAAGCTTAAATGAATTCAATGTAGTTAATAGGAACCCTGATAACAGGAAGACACCTCACAGCCTTCACTGTGAACTTTTCCCATTACTTCAAAACTGCAGACAATGAAGATAAATGAAATTGCAATTCAACAGTCGTAACAGAAAGGGTAGAGGATGAAATCTGCTTAGAATCAAAGACTAAGTTGAATGATCATTTTCTAATTAATGACTGTTATAATTCTTCTGACATCTGCAGAACCCTTTGCAAACTTTAGCTTTCCTTTGAGTTAGGCAAATGGTATCATCCCCATTTTACAGATCTTGAATATAACACATGCTAAACTTGAACTTGCTCTTTGTCTCAGAGTCTCTTTGCCTTTTTCCATCCAACATGTTTAATATCAGATCTAACCAAAGCATGAAGGGTGATGAAGGCAAGGCACTGCTCTTCTCTGGAGAACCTGTTGAAGAAATGGAGCCATAGTTCATTATGCAGTTTCATGGGCTTTTGCCCATGAAACAGGGTCTCATTTGGCTCAATACCATCAGTTGTCAAAGATATGTCTTGACCAAGAACTTGGTGCCTAGAGGAGTATTTAAATGGATTTTGAATCCTTCTGTCAAAAAAAAATTTCCAGTGTTCACCTGGAATTTGACACTTTCTCAGGGAGTGTCTCACATGTTGAAGGGATGGGCACCTCACAAAGAAACCAGCTGCAGCTTCTGTGTTTTAAATTGCCAGTGGTGCTCTCTCTGTCCTCTTTAAACAGTCACCCAGCTGCTGAGACTTGTGGGTTCAGTACCTTCCAACAGGAGGCCATGCTTCACTGTCTTGAACAGTCGGGATCACAGGAGATTTTGGGTGACTGAATGGCATATCCTTTCTTGTAGAACAAGGATTTCCAATGTAATCCAGCTGGATAGCAGACAGGAGTTGATACTACATGACTAAGGCACTTGTTGTGAAGACCTGAGAGCTAATCCATGATTTTAAAATTTCATATAGTCCTTCAAACAATGTGAAATGAAGAAAAAAGCCAGGGGAAGGAGCACTATGGCAAGGCTACAGTTTGGAGCAGAAGGGCAACCAGGAGGAATACAGAACTGTATTTAAGCATTTTTGAAAGAGTACCTTTTCCCATGAATTGATAAAACTGTTGCCATGTGAAAATGAGTAGGGACTATATTTACTAGGTTTTACTTCTTGTCATCTGCAAGACTGATGAGTTAGGTAAGCTCCACACAGTGATTTACTCCTTCTGCTTGATTTTGCTTTACGTAGATGGTGGGGAGGGAGGAGGGAGGGCTGAAAGGGAGGGCAGTGATCTAAAATACAAACAACCAGAACAATTACATAGCTTTATAAGGTTAACCTAGCTCTGCCTTCAGACAGAAGGGAGGCAGAAGAACTTTATTGCCTTAGATTGCCTCTGTCTACAAATCTTAAGCACATTTAACTCCACCCTGTCTTCTAGGCAATAAGTAACAATCATTAAGTATACACATTTAAAGCTCAAGTTAAGGAAGGCCCAGAAACCACACTCCGGTGGGGGTTAATTGCTCCTGTGCATTATTAGGAAGAGGATTTGCTCTTGTAAAACCTTAAGGTAGTGTTTTTGAGGGATTTGGAGGGAGTGGTTTATGGTTTGGTTTGGTTTTTACTTTTTACAGTAAGTATTTCTTGCACACTCTAACCTGACAAGACGCATGTCTCAATAGTGAGGTTAAACAGGTACAGCTGCCATGCCAACAAACAAGCTGCTGGTGCTTCTTCGAGCTGTTGCTGAATAAGTGTTTTAAATTCTCTGAAAGAGGATGCTTTAGCTTACCATGTCCAAGAAAATTAATATTTTTATGGCTAACTTTCTCCTATGCCAGTAGAAATACAAATATATATAAATAAAACTGCCTGGAGTCGAAAGGCATGGTTGCTAGGTAGCCACCGTCATGATACTGAAGGTACCAGTGAAGCACAGAGAGGTGAATCCCTCATAATTGCAGAGATCCATTTTTCATTCTCCTTGAAAATGAGTCTTTTTTTTTTCTATATAGATGACAAGATCACCAGCTCAGCAGGAAAAAGTGTACAGAAAAACACACGCATGAGGCTTTATTGTGTCTCCCTGTAGAGACACAAAGATTTTTCAGATGCATCCTAGAAGTGGGTGGGGAAATGGGAAAAGGAGCCCCTACACTTTAATATGAGAGAATTGGCTGTATGTAAGAACAACGTGTGGCAAACAAGCACTGCTTCTAACTGCCAGTGCTGCATGATTACCAGTATTAAATGACAGAGCAAGGATAAAAAAATCACCAAAGCACAAATCTGATTGCTTGTTTCAAGAACTATGGAGGCAGCTGTGGTCTGTGGCCCTCATGTAAATCCTTGCTCCTCTGGACATCAGTAGTGTTAAAAGAGAGTGGGGTATCTGACTCTGAAAAGAAATGCTGCTAATCAAGTCACACCTTAACTTAAACCCTTTCTGGGATCTTTGGTGTAAACGGGAAACAACTGAATTACAGGTTGGCTAGAAATTAATTCTCTTTTTAAAAATCACATTAAGCCTATGGGGCTAAGAATATGTGAAATCACTGCAAGGCATTTGCTTTGATCCTCCTTGGGGCAGGGAGTGAGGGGGTAGGTATGCTGGGGCTCAGTCAAGCTGCAGAACTCATCCTCTGGACAGGGGAGATATTTTGCTCATTGCACTGAAAGGGAAATGAGATACAGAGAAGATTAATTGGTTTGCTCATAGATGCACAGAAAGTTTGCAACTATACAAGGAACTGAAACCAACCCCAGATGGATCTTGTAGCGCAAGCAATTATTTCTATTTATTTGCAGTTTGTGTGCAAGTCACATTTTATGGTATGTTCTTAAGAGATGGCTGCTTTTTTAAACATTTACCAACTGAAACAATAAACCATAATTGCTCTGGTGAGGAACTCCTTACTTTGCAGCTCAGTTCAAAAAATCCTACCCTATCTCCTGGGGTGTGAAAGATTCAGTAAGATTTCATCCGCAGGAAAGATGAAAGCAACGTATGAACAGCAAGAGCAAGGAGTCAGGGATCCCTTCGCAGAGTATGTTTTGCAGAGGCACACTGTAAATGTCATGATGTAGTCCAAGGGCAGGGTGTTGATTACTCAACAGGATGGAGCTATCACATATTTTTTCTCTGCAATTGATGACTTACTATAAGCAAGACACTTATAATATATACAAGGTAGTTTCTCGGGCTCTTAAGTCTGCTGGGGGAAAAAGAATGCTATATTTTAAGCAAACTGTATGTTTGGGGCCCTGTGTGGAACTCTGGATGAGCAGTCTGAGAAACTGAAACTTGGTATTCACCACCCCCCACCTAGCTTCAGCACATTATATAGCAATGTGCCTGAAAAGACAGGTCTTGGGTCAGAGAAGTTTTTGTGTCCGCTCAGCCCATGGTTTTCCAGAAAGGCAGCATACAAGACTGACAATTACATCTGAGTCAGCTGCAAGACAACAAACCTCTAACCTACACACTCCCAAAGGTTTAGCTGGATTTGCTTGAGAACAAATGAGTTTCAGCAAGGTTCTTGCAGTAGTGTCTCCACTCCATCAGTGATCCAGTAGCTGGTTGAACATCTGGAGGGGAGAAAAGACAGAAGTGCCACATTTTCATTTTGAGCAGAGCGAGAGAAACCTTGAGGACTTGCACATCTCTGCTGAGTAAGGATAACTGTGTCTTGTCCACTATGGTGTTCCATCCATGTTGTGATTGATCTGTGTTTTTCTTGCTGTAAAGGGGAAAAGAGGACACAAGAAGCAATACGACAAAGTGCATTCTCATGGACCAGAGAATGGGATGGGGATTTTTGTGGAGGATGGTTGTCCAGGGTGCCTGAAATGATATATACAGCTATGGTAAAGGTTTGGTTGCAGATGCTTACAAAGCTAGTTGAAATATATGAGTGTCAAGCTTTAAAGCTGGCACAGTGTGTACACTGACAGTGGTAGATTTACTCAGTAAACGCTTGGGAACAGCTAGAGAGTCCTGCCCAGCATTTCAGGGGGCCTTAGTGTCTGGGAAGCTTGTAAAACTCACTGGTTGATTGGCATGTAGGGAGTTAATGAAGTTACTGCTTAGTTGGCTTTGTGGCTTTATCAGCTTGGTGTCAATCTTTAGTTGAGACAATGGTTAACCACTTATCTCACTAGAAGTGTGAGGTGTGGCCTCACGGGCAGTTATTTTCACTGGAAATAGCATCCAGAGCAAATACATTGATTATGCAGCTCTAGCAGATGATTCAGCAAATACGGATAAACCTCTTGCTCTGGCGATGGCATGAGCAAGAGGAAAGCTCACAACTCTCCCTGTTGTGGTTGTGTGATGGTCAAGCCTATGACTTAATGAGAAGGCAACCCAGCTTATCAGTGTCGTTGATCTCTAGCACAGCATTAAAGCAGTAATTCAGAGAATACTGAGTTTTCAAAGCACTGTAACACACTCATAAAATAATGCTCACAAAATGACTAAGAGCTAAATAAGCCCTATCAATACTTTATGGCTGGTGAAAATGAGCAGAAGAGGAAGAGAAACATGCAGCTCAACACCTTGGGATCAGGAAAGAAGAGGTCTCCAGTCCCACCCATTTCAATGCTCTCCGTCTCTGGAATGCCATGCCAGCATGGGACTGCCCTCTACCCTTTGCCCCTTGGCAGTAGGCCTCAGATAAAAGAAATAAATAACACAAAAATGGCCTCAACAGTGTCAGTGACACTTTGGCATGACTTCTGCTGCGGGTGCCAGGCTGTCTCCCCTTCTCTCTGAGCCAAGGATGCTGCATTCATCTCAGGGCTTGTTTCTAATATCTTGGTACCCCCAAGTCCTGGTAGTGGCACGTGTGGAAATTCACACTTCTGATGTTGCAAAAGCTGACTGAAACATGTCTCAGTGGGACCCCAGCTTTTTCCTCCATTGTGACATTCCCAGCAGATTAATCTCATTTCCAGAGCTCTGTGAAGTATAATATCAGCATCTGAGGAAAACACAAGCAGATGATGATAACTGAAGATTGTACATGTGGCGACTTTGTGGTCTTCCCATGGTAGGAAAAGACGTGATTTCCTATGGGATCACCTCCTGCACAGCAGTGCTGAGCACTTCCAGACAGAGATGCCCAGCTGCAGAGGAACAGCACTCTGCCAGAGCTGCTGGTTGTCTCACGTAGCTCCTCCACGGGAAGCAATTGATTACGCTGTGACGTCTGGTAAACTCTCTCCACCTAAACGTGTATCTTGAAGCAAGTATCTTTCTGATCAAACAGTGCCTTCCCAGATTACTGTCAATCAGAATGAGCTTTCTCTGAATGAGCCTGATGCCACCTGTCAGGGAATGATCAAATTTTTCTCAAACTGCTTGGACAAAGTGGAAAAGCATGGTGCAATGTGACAGCAGCCTCAGCTACAAACAGCACATTTTATAGGGACCTGTTAATCGTGATGAGCCTTTGCTAAACAGATTTCCAGGTGACCCAATGCTTATCAGGCTCCCAGCAGAGTCATTTTAGCTGAGGTATGGAGATTTCTATGTAAGAAACAATATATAGTACAGATATTTTGCATGTTTAATCATCATAAACATATATAAAATGCAACAACAACATTTGTCTGGGCTTCCTAATGGATGGATAAATAAAGTAGAATAAATTCTGTGAGTCTGAATTAATAGGAAAGATTATAGGAAAAAAGTGCTGCTAGTTAAGATAAAAAATCAGTTCACATTCATCAAGGCTAAAATGTGAAACCAATATAGAGTCTCTTTTAAGAGTGCCCCTAGTTAGTTGAAATACCTACTTTTTATTTACTTGCTTCCATCACAACTTTTCACAGCACTAGGAAATGCAGTACCAAAGCAAAACTTCCAGTGAAAATAGGAGATCTGTGAACATCAGGGATGGACCTTTGTCTAGCTAGATGCAGAGCATGAAACTCATCTCACAGCAGGTAGCAGTGATTGTTAACTTTGCCATAACTAGAAATGATAAATGCATCTTCTTGCTTTGATTTAGCTTTTAGTAGAAATAGTTGTTCAAAGGCAAAAATAAGCATGACAAAAGACAGCTAGTAATTATTACCAACACAAGAAATGTTTGCATTTAGTTAGGAAGAAAGGAAGAGATTCTCATTGATACTTGCATATAATTCTGCCAATTAGACACCATTTCACTAATTACTTACCTTTATAGGATTTTAGAATAATTTTCTAATCTCTCCCCATCCCACATATTAATTAGCTCCTACTTCCCTGTCATTGACTCCTAACTGTAAGAATCAGCTTAAGCTAGGATAGCCAAATTTCAGATGCTTCCTCCAGCAGCTTGTCATAAAGGCTTGTATTAATCTCACATTTTACTGTATCTATCAACATTATGCAGATGTTAGCCATCAGGTGCTAGCCAGCTCTCCCCACTGCCAAGTATCCTGCCACTAGTTCTGGGTAGCATTTATAGAATACATTTTCTTCTGCTATCACAGCATAATAAAGGGTTATGAGTGCAGACTTTCAAAATGAAATCCTTCCAACATGAAACTTCTTGATAGACAACCCTCGGTGAAAAATTCATGAAATGTGAGATTAACAAACCTTCCACAAATGGTGAGCAAGGGTGGTCATAATCCTGCAGTAATAAAGCTGGTTGATTTTCTTGTAGAAAACACCAATGCCTCACTTTCAAAATGAGGCAGCCGGTAGTGACTGGGGTTGACAAAATACAGACTTTGTGGGGACGCCTGCCAAAACCTTTTCTTTCCCCATTGATGTATCACTTTGAAATAAATGTTAGTTAAAAAAATGTAACAGGTTTCGGAAATGAGTTGCTGGGATTTGCCTAAATTACAGTGAAATAAAAAAGGTCTCAGCAGCTGAAGGGCGGGGGAATTGCCACCCCCAGAATACTAATTTAGCATTATTATGAGTGAATTGTGAAGGTCACTGGTGCAAGAAAGATACTGAGTGGAGTGGGTGAATTTTATCTCTCAGCAATAAGGAACCCAAGTCAAACAATAAGTGATTATGAAAGTGTTTCATACGCTCTACAATCTGAACACATAAAAAACCAAATGTGCAAGAACAGCTCCTATACTTTCAGTATTAGTTGTGTACTCCTAGATATGAATGCAAAATGAGTCATCATACTTGAGCATGTTTCCCCCTCTTAAAGCAATTTACATACATTGATAAAAAATGCCTATTTTTAATAGCAGAAATGCATATAATTTTTTTTTCCATAGGTGGCAACTCCACCATGTGAGCTGATTGTGCAGGTGGCAGTGCCAGGCTCTCCCAGTGGGCTGCGGCCTCTGGGAGCTTCTCCCTGACTTCTCCATGCCCTTCCTTGGAGCGTCTCCCCGATGCAGCAGAACAGTGAGGGTGTTTATTCTTAGATGTGTTTCAGCTGTCATAGCTTCATGCTGTGCAATTTAGTGATACGATCCTCTTTGCAAAGGTGCTCAACAGTAGCTCAGCTAAGTAGCGCCGTCTTTCCTCCGTAGTAACTTCAGCGGGATGAAAGCGCCTTAAGTGTGAACGCTGCATGGTGTGCAAGTCAAACGGTGATGCTCTTCCTGAAGTTAGCTGTCATTACAAGCTCCTTTTTTAACTTGAAACTTTGTAAGGAGACAGATGGAGGTTGCCTGGGAGGTTCTGTCACGTCTTGGACAATGTGTACACGCGTCTAGAAAGCTGGTTCCCAGTCACACTTGGTTTCCCATGACTTTGATAGTAGTTCCAATACTGAACTACTGTGACTAAGATGAGATCCTGGCATCTAATGTGCATTGCACCAGTGTTTGGAAGCCTACCTTTGGTTTCAGTGTGGCTTTTCACTGTTTTACCCATTTCTCTGACTGTCCCTGATACCCTGGAGGGACTGACGTATAGCATGAGGTACAGCAGGCCATTACAAATTGCCCTTAATAGGACAAGGAAATCCACTCTGCTGTACCAAGGTCCCTGACAAACCCCTCAGGAGGTGTGTAAGAACATGCTTCCCTGGTACTAGAACTGGTTGCCCAGAGAAGTTGTGGATGCCTCATCTCTGGCAGTGTTCAAGGTCAGGTCGGACAGGACCCTGAGCAACTTGATCTAGTGGGTGGCATCACTGCCCATGGAAGGGGATTGAAACTAGATGATCTTTAATGTCTCTTCCGACCCAGACCATTCTATGATTTAATGATTTTGTGCTTGTGGGACTCAGGTACACATGAGAAGCTGGATTTCCATGAGTTTTCAGCACTGAAAGCCAGGGCCAGATATTCAAACAAGTTCAGTTGCTTGCAACTTTTCT
The DNA here is from genome assembly GCA_013396775.1 of Cephalopterus ornatus. Taxonomy (NCBI): domain Eukaryota; kingdom Metazoa; phylum Chordata; class Aves; order Passeriformes; family Cotingidae; genus Cephalopterus; species Cephalopterus ornatus. The sequence goes on along the minus strand of VZRE01006422.1, from coordinate 300,368 downwards.
TTTGCAATCAAAAAAAAAAAAAAATAGAGTGACTAAAACCACAACGGGAATTACACATCGAGGGCTTTACAGAGAATTGCCCACTTAGTGCCTCAGCAAGAGGTGGGCTCATCTGAAAATTCAGCTCCAGATGTGGGGCTGAATACTTGAAAATTTAACCCGGATCTCCTTTGAAAATCTGGTTCTGTGTGAGAACATCTGTCACTGAAATGGTAATCAGACTATTATCCATGTACAATTTTACCATTTACATATTTTAATGACTCTTGACTCTTTCAAACAACTTTGAGAATGTATTTTCTTCAAGTGCAATAGATACATTTTCAAAGGCAAATCCAGCTCAAATGTTAAAGTCTTCATCTGTCCCACAGACCGCTGCAAACCGACCGGGTGCTGTTACGTGGGACCCCCTCTTCGTTTGCGGATGGGGATCGCAGGACTGTGAGGGAGCATAAGGAATGTCTCTGTCTGGGCCCAGTGAGAAGCCTCCGGGCTCCTGAGCTCTCAGCCAGCTGACTCACCCACTCTGTGGGGACCAGAGGCAGGGTTGCTGCCAGAGCCTGCAGGGGTGGGTCATCCCTGAATTCCCCAGGCTCCCTTGTGGGAAAATGTTGATGCTTGCTTGAGGCAGGGAGGAGGCTACCTAGTCACTGCAGAGAGCATGGAGGAGATTACCCTCACTCTTCAGGTTTCTGTGAATCCCTTCCCATGTGCATCATCTGGCAAAATATCAGGCAAGAAAGACAGTAAACTAGTTCCTGGAAACTCCTCCCTGTACATTTTCTCTGAATGGGGTTTTGTATGCCTAGGGGCAGACTGAGCCTTGCACTGGTAATAAATGAGGGAAGCCATCACTTCCCTCTTCCTGAGATATTGACTGCAAGCAACAGTCTTTTTTTGTTATATTCTGCAAACTGCTGACAAATACAAAGGCATTTTGCTGCATGAGAAGGATTTACATACACATGTTTATTTGTATAGTTGACAGTCTCCTTTGTTTGCATGAAACAAAATTTTCATGTTCAAGTCCCTCATTAAACGCACACCTTTATCCAAAACCAGCATGCAAATTGCAGCATAGCAGGGGTTGGGGATGTGCAACATAACTTTTATTATGGGCCAGATCAGACATGGGGATGTCCAGATCTCGGAGGCCAGCTTGTGCTTTCTGAGCTGATGGTTCAGAAAGAGAATGTTTTATTTATAAAGAGCAGAGTATTATACCTGGAAGTAAATTAAATACAAAGTTTAGGCAGTCTAATGCCATTTTTAGAGTCACTTTTAACCACACTTTAGATATAAATAATATGCCTTGCCTTTGCTTAGCTATAAAATAAAAACAAAATGTGAACATATGCCAATTCTATAACCTTCCTATTACCCTACTTAATTGCTGTATTAATACTTCTTTAAGCATGTCATTTCATTCATTTGATGGCTTCTTTCACAGTTTATGTTCAAATCAACACAAAAATTCACATAAATCTTGATTTGTCTCGTATGTTTATATACATTTACCTGCATTTGACCCTGACCTGCTGATCAGGGGCATAAATGTTCATCTTAGCACCCGTATGAAACCTCATTGCTCTAGTGTGCACTGTGCCAAGACATCAACATCTCCTCATGCAAATCATAGAATCACTGAATAGTTTGGGTTGGAAGGGACCTTAAAGATCATCTAGTTCCTATCCCTTGCCACAGCCAGGGATACCTTCTACTGCACAGAGGTGGCTCAAAGACCCCTTCAAACTGTCTTGAACACTTCCAGGATTGGGGCATTCCTAACTTCTTGGGAAACCTGTTCCAGTGTCTCTCCACCCTCATGGGAAATAATTTCTTCCTAATATCTAATCTAATCCTACCCTCCTTCAGGTTAAAGGTTCTCTTGTCCTATCGCTACATGCCCCTGTGAAAAGTCCCTCTTTGCCTCTCTTGAAGACCCCCTTTAGGTACTGGAAGGAGTTATAGGGTGTCCCTGGAGCCTTCTCTTCTCCAGGCTGAAAAACTCCAACTCTCTCAGCCTGTCACATAGGAGAGGTGCTCCAGCCCTCTGATCATCTTTGTCATCCCCCTCTGGAGTCCCTCCAACAATATCCTTATGCTGGGGGCCCCAGAGCTGAATGCAGTACTCCCAGTGATTTCTCATGAGAGTGAAACAGAGGGGCAGAATCACCTCCCTCAACCTGCTGGGTACACCGCTTTTGACGCAGCCCAGGATACAGTTGTCTTTCTGGGCATGGTGTGTGCACATTGCCGGGTCACGTTGAACCTATCCCAAGTCCTTCTCCTCAGGGCTACCCTCAATCCATTCTCTATCCAGCCTGTATTTATGTTTGGGACTTCGCACTTTGCCTTGTTCAACTTTGTGAGGTTCACATGGGCCCACCTCTAAAGCCTGTCCAGATCCCTCTGGATGGCATCCCTTCCCTCCAGCATGTCAACCACACCACACAGCTTGGTGTCATCAGCAAACTTCTTGAGGTGCACTCAGTCACACTGACAAAGATGTTAAAGAGCACTGGTCCAGTACTAACCCCTAAGGGACACCACGTATCACTGGTCTCCACTTGGACATTGAGCCATTGACCACAACAGTTTGAGTGCGATCACCTAGCCAGTTCCTTTTACAGCAAGTGTCTATCCATCAAATCCATGTCTCTCCAGTTTAGAGATAAGGATGTAGCGTGGGACAGCATCAAGTGCTTTGCACAAGTCCAGGTAGGTTACTGCACCAGTGCTGTAACCCCATTGTAGAAGGCCATGAGACTTGTCAGACATGATTTTCCCTTGGCAAAACCGTGTTGGCTGTCACCAATCACCTCCTTATTTTCCATGTGTTTCATGATCATGTCAGGCACAGAAGTGAGACTGCCAAGCCTGTAGTTCCCCAGGTCTTCCTTTTTTCCCTTTTTCAGTTTGTGGGAACTTCACTGGACTGCCATGACTTCTCTAACATGCTAAATAGTGCCTTTGTCCTCTGAACTCAGATGGTGTGTCTGGACCACTTGCTGGTAAAGACTGAGGCAGAAACGTCATGGAATGCATCAGTCTTCCTCATGTCCCAGGTAACCACATCATGTTTCCTTCCAGAGAGGGCCCACATTTTGCCTAGTATTCCTTTTATCACCAATGTATCTATATAAGCTTTTCTTGTTGCCCTTACCAGCACTCTTAGGGCTCTGTAATCCTTCTTGATGCTTCTCAAACTGCTTCTAGCTGTGTCACTGGTGCCCACGTGAATCAACAGCAGCAGATAACAGTGGACTGTACCAGTCCTGGTGGTCTCCTGGTGACATTCCTGGTACAAGTCCTTGGTAAGCAGCACACCTCTCTAGAGGGCACACCAGGTTGGCAAATGGGGGCCTCTGTAGCTTTCAGGAGAGTCTACTACTGCTATCACCAGTCACCTTTCCTTAGTTGTGCTGGTTGTTATATGGGGAGCAAGTGGGTCTGGGGCTGCCTTACTTGGCTCCAGCTTCTCTCCTGATGTGACAAGTCTTTCCTCTTCAGTCTGCAGAGCAGCAAAGCAGTTCTGCAAGGGCACCTTGGGCTTCATGGGAACCATCTTCCTTCTGCAGGTCCTTACTGTTGGAAGCTTTCCATTCTTCTGCATTATGCCCCACTCTCTTCTGTGTGCACCGGTGAGGAAGTTTTTTGGCTGTTTGGCCACAAGCTGTCTGTGCGCTGGAGACTGTAACTGGAACCAACTAACTCCTTCTCAGCCTCCACGATATCACACAGCCTTCTCACTGCCTCCTGCTGTAGGAGGTCTCCAGGGTCTCCAGGTAGAGGGGCAGAGCATATGTGAGAGATGGCATCTCTTGTTGTCAGTCCCACTGTTGTCTGCTGTTTGTCTGACCTAGCAGTGGCACCAGTCCTTGCTCCAGCTTCAGTTTTTTTGCTTTAGTCTTTGCCGTGTGAAGTGAGAAATGAGCCCCCCTCAATTTTGTGTTTCTGGAAAACTTCTGTTTTCTCTGGTCAGCAGCTGTGTAACCACCCTGGAGAGGCACAGAGCTGCAGCCCTTGTCCCCCACAGCATAGTGCATACCTCAATTCCAGCATCAAACACTTGCTACAATTTATCCTACAGCATAACTCTACATTCACTTACCCAGCCCTCAGCCCCTGCCTGCAGAAGTACTCTGAAAAATACCCCAAGAGAGGAGGGTGTGTAAATATGACCAGTCTCTTCAGCATTTTCTGGTGAATAAATGAGCAACTACACCCATCCTGATCCACCCGCTGTAAATCACACTCGTGGGCACCACAGCTTTGCGCCCTACTTATGAGTTTGGGATTGTGGCGAATGGCAAGGTGCCCAACATCGTTATGTTACGGCACCAATCTCCTCCATGACTTTAGCCTAAAACCTTAATTTACTCCTGTGCACCACAGCTGATTTAAAACTGACTTGAGAACGTGTTAGAACTTACTATAAACAGGCTTATCAGTGTGCTTATTAAGCTTTCAATTGAAGAAAAAAAAAGATAAAAATAACAGTATACTTGTGTGGTACAGCAGAAGACAATGGAAGATGAAACTCTATATAGGGCATAAAAAAGCAAAAGGCATTTGTAGACAGTCTTCAAAATGTATTAATAGTGAGCAGCTCATTAATTTCAAGTTATCACAGGTCCAAATAGATTAAAGCTAGTGTTTGGATTTGTACTGCTTTCTCTGAAGTGGTGTTATTATTCAATGAGGCTATTATTAGCAAACAAGCCAACCCTGGTATTAGTCACAGAAGCAGTGCACGGCTACTTTAGAAACAAAAGTCTGCCAGGTATACTGCCTGCAAACATAAGGACTTGTGCCTTTTTATCTCTGAGGGAGGGAGCCCTACCAGTCACATTTTGTTTTGGTATGACATGACCTGCCGCTTTGCTTGCTGTTTCCACCTGAGCAGCATTTACCATTGTGGTTTGAATAATGTAACTTGCTCAGTTATGCTGACAGTATGTCAGAGAATATTGGAAAAACTGATGCCTTTTGATAACATTTTATAGAGAGACCTGCCCAACACAGACTCAGAGAATGAAGCAATATTTTGAAGTTAATGAGACAGCACAAGAGAAAAGAGTTACAGTTCAATTGCATTTTACAGGAGGAAACACACCATTTGCTGGGTGGTTTGAAGGTTCCCCAGGGCCCAACTAATACAAGATTTGCACAAATTATAACGTTTCTATAAACTTCAACCCCTAGTTATTGATGAGAAGTTCGGACTTCAGAAAAGAAATCAACACAAAGCTGAAGCCATTAAGAAAGCCAACAGCATACCAGCAGTTTTAAAGTAGTGCGGGTTGGCATAGAGATTCTGGGCTGAAACCCTGGTGGGAGTAAACACATGAGGCAGGACACACACTTCACTGAAACCCTGAAATTTCTATACACGTGCATGCAGCTGTAACAGATGCAGTAGAATCAGAGAGAAGGATGAGGCACAAAAACTATGTGACCAGCAAAGCATTAGAGGCAAGGCTACAGGCCGGCAGACACATATTGATCAAAAGAAAAATATCCATACTTTTTCTGGATGCAAATTTAAAGGCAATTAAAATAGAAGGTGAAGTAGCAAAAGCTATGAAACTGCTTTTTGAGGAAAAGAAAGAGCCAAAGAAGTGAATATACCCAAGAGGAGGATGAGAACAGAAAGAGACCACTTGCAAGGGAAGATAGAGCTGATACTTGAGTTGGCTGGCAACTTTTCAGTCAATGACTTTTGGAAAAGAAAAAAAACCAGCAAAAAAAATTTTCCTAATTATGTTATATATTACCCTATGCACATTTTCCTAGAAAAGTTTATTTTAATAACACTTCTTTAATTAAGAACATGCTCTGTCTTCTCCCAGCCAAAATGAAAAACATTTTTTAGAAGCTAATTATTCCTTTGAGGTGGAGTGAAAAGGAATGGGGAAGTCCGTGAGGAGCATGGTGTAAGAGAAAATACATTTGCTGAAGTTTTTTTCTTACATTTTTGATTCTCCCTGGTAAAAAAAAAAAAAAATAAAAGGGACTTACAGAAATCTTTTAAGCAAAAGAATTAGTTATTGAAGCTCTTAAAAGACCACATTTCTTATGAGTCAATCACACAGGTGAAGACAGACATGCTTCCAGAGTAACATGTTTCCCATGCTACGCACAGGTGGCTTTGCATACTACATGCACAGTGGGCATGAACCCTTTTATATCCATTTTTCATGGATCTAAGCACAAGGACTAGAGGAAAAGCAAAGGAGGATCAAACTCAGGTATTATTGATGTTTATCGTTCTCATTCATGCTAGTAAGGCAATCCTGATTCATATTCCTTATTGCTAAAGCCGTGTAATGGCAAAATGATTTCTGTTTGACTGGTGATGGAGTATGCTACAATAACTTATTTATCTGCTCTGCACACAAGTGGGAACCAAAGCGTTGCTATCTGAAGCCATAAAGCGTTCTCAGACTTCAGCAAATTTGGCACTCAGTTACGGTGCTTCAGTGACTCTTGCTGCTCAATAGCTACACTAACAGCCCGAATGCAAACACGTTACCTAATCAGGTATCTGTGTACTCAGAGATATCACAGCCTACAAATATATGCTTTGATAAAGGAGAGTTCATGGTCCAGATACTCATTCTTATAGAAATGGATTACATAAAGCTGAAAATAAAGAAATAAGCACGTGACCATGCAGCATGTCAGCAAATTGTTTCAAACAAACGTGGCCTTGAGTATACAAAGATGTGTGGAAATGCATTTCTTCCAAAACAGGTCTCTGCCCATGCTTTAAAAGAGGAACAGCCCAAAGAGAGCAAGAAAGAGATATTCAAAGGCACATAAATGGCTGTTCACACCAGTGAAATATTTGGGCTGATGTAGAAGCACAGCAGAAATGATGATGCCATGTGTATTCTGGAGGGAAAAACAAAAAAATAAAGAAAACACTCCATAGGAGTGGCTGTAAATTTTACTGGAGATCTGGTACTGAGAGCCACAGAGAAACTTCTGCTGTTTTACTGAGCTCTGTTTATGACACTTTCTGGTAAATTAGTGGCAAGTCTGTCTTTCTTTATTAATATTTTCCTATCTTCAGCTGATATTTAAAAAGAAATAGAGGCCTACTGTTCTTTCAACAAATAAATGATTGCACTAGCAGAAATTCACAGTCTCAGCACCTACTTTTGAGTCATGAATTTCCGTTCATCCTTAGGTATCAATATTATTCACATCAGCTTATTAAAGTATCTCCTACAGATAAGCAGACTTTGAGTATTAAAAAAGGGCAAGTCAAATACAAACATAAGAGAATGCCTGTGTACAAGCACTCATTTCAAAGATGAATTCTCTAAGAAGTGGGGATCATGGGCACTTTATTGATACGCAAGAAACACAGAGATTATAAGAGAAACAGAAAAGCTATTTATATGGCATCCATTAACACGTACAGTGCTGCAGTCACGATCAGGTTTGGGTAGTTCTGTGGTTCTTGAAAGGAACTGTGGGCTGTGGGCCAGACAGCCTTTACCCAAATACTGCATGACAGACAATACCACTGACAAAGTAATCTGAAAGAACTATTTCTCCAGCACCAGCCTGGCTGGTGGCTGAAGCAGTCCGCCCATTGCCCCAGTTTCCCTTTCTCTTTTCCCAATGAATATACAGAAATCTATATTTTTTTTTCTTTCCCAGACTGGTTTATTGGACAACATAAAATAAGCATGAACAATATATTTTTTCCTTTCAGGCACTCAGAAAAATTCTTTCCCAGTTCATCGTAACTCATATTTCTTCTCTCTTGAATAGCGGTGAGCTGAAGAGACCAAGACAGTGCATTTTTTTCCCTTGTTCCTGCTTGGCTTTTCTTTGGACCCCGTAAATCCATTTAATCCTTTTCTGGGCTCAAAGGCTTTTTTGGCGCTCTTATCTGGGCTTCTGACTCCAACACATTTGGCCTCAGGGCCCTGGAGGAGTTTTTTCCACATTATATGACCCTTCACTTCCTCTTCTTTGCAACCAAAGACATCATCATTTGGGGAGAGTGATGCCAACTCACAGCCTCACCCAAGCAGGCACAAGCCATTGTGAGGAGCGGGTGTGGGTCAGCCACCTCCAACCTGCAGCCATCCCTGGGACTGGCCGATCCCAGAAGTTGCCAGCAGACGCCCGGCAGGGAGGCACCGTGGTCCCCTGGTGAAGCACTGAGTATCCCAGATGATGTGACAGCTCTCACCATGGAGGCTCGGGTGGCACACCGCTGTCCTTCTGCCGTTCTGAGCACAGGTCTGCTGTCTCACAAGCAGGGCGTTGCAAAGCGGTTCAAGCCCTTGCAGCAGTTCTGGGCCTGAACGGTGCCTTGGCCAGCCTTTCACAGGCTGCTGATAGAACAGATATTCCAGCTACCTGATTGCAATCATGTGTCTGGACATGCATCCGCAGCATGGATGCAGCTCATGGCAGTCTACCATGATCCCCTTGAAAGGCTCAGTGGATAAAACGCACAGCCGACGTCCTGCCCTGCTTTCCTGACTGATTTGGCTGCTGCTTCTGAAGTCCTTGGTGCCAGTGAAGAAAAAGTCCTCTGATCATACTGCTGGCACTCTGATGATTTTTTTTTTTAGTATTCAGACTACTTTTATCTTTTGAAATGAAGGGTTGAATGTTGACTGGAAAATCGAAAGCATTTTATTTACATTTAATTCCCAAATGTTACAATTTTAGAAGTTAGTACCCCGAGGATAAATTAGATGATTGCAAGCCTTGTTGACGTGTATGCAGGCTGATCTAATCAGCCTATGACATTAGATGAGTTGTAATGAAAAGAAAAAAAATCAATGTTAAATAGGTTCCACACTTGTCTAAATATTTATTTTTCATAAAGTATTTGTGATACTATTGGGAAATTTTTAGATACAGGAGATTAAATATACTGGAGGCTAACAAACTCTGTTGAAGCACAAATTAAGGGCTTGATCCTGGAGGACTCTAGTCTTTTTGACTTCAGTAGGGACTCTTTCTATGAATAAGAAATTCATGAGAGTAGGCATAGAGATTTAAAACACCCTTATGAGAATACAGGCATGTTCTCTTTCCTGATCGGTTCCTGTTACACAGGAAAAATAGCACCATAATTGTACAGACAAATTATTATAAAGCAATCTATTTTACATTCATATGTTTTATTTTATGAAGTGCATGTGTGTTTTGGATTTGCCCAGGGACTACATATACATACAAATGCATAATAACGGGCCAACTGTCCATTCTATTTACATTTTTGATACTGTGCAAAATGCCTTTCAGCTGGTTGATTTTACAAGACAGCTTTATTTTGAAAGAGCGTTGTTGGATTCTGGCTTGATGCATGGAAATATCCTTGCCACAAATAATCTTTTCAGTGAACTCCGCTGTTCCTGCCAAACTGGCAAGTTAAAGGCGAGCCACAGTCCAGTACCTGGTACTGAAGGAGAGGCATGGGGAATCAGGGCACAGCAACCTTGTCTTACCAGGCAGAGGGAGCTTCATCACTGTGGCTCTTCCAGAGTTAAGAATGACTGGTGTTAAGTAGGGGCATGTCCCTGAGACTTTTTTATTTAAAAAACTATATTGGACAGCTTGATCCAACTCTAACTGCAAGAGTGTCCAGGTGGAGTTGCCATTATCAGTTTTCTGATAGTTGTGATATGTGTTTGTAAGTACTTAATGGACAAAGTATAACATATTGCAGAAGCTGCTCTTATGTCTGAGTCCATAGGATGCTCTGCAAAACTCCCTGTCCTAAAATATCTGTGTATACTCTTGCTAGGAGATGGCAGTTCAACAGGGGCTTGGTGCAGCAAGGCTCATTCGTGTTACAAAGAAGATGTGGGAGTAGCAAGTCATGGAGATGGGCATGCCTGAAGTGGGGGAGAGGAGAGACACTCATTACCTATCTCAGATATATAGCATTTGCAAATACCTTTTCTTAAAAGAGGGCACTGTGTTCTGTCATTCTAATTACAAGTCAAAGGGAACTTCATGGTTACCTTCCCTAAGGAAGGAATAAGCTTTACGTAACATGTAGCTTCATCCCAAATCATTCTGTGGTCTTTCAATTCAAAAAGACATCTTTTCTTTTTAGGCAAACTCCTTGCTTGAAAACAATTAGAATGTTTCTGGAAAGTAGAAGAAAGATGCTATTTTTGTGTGTTTGCACATGACTAACCTCAGAGTTCATACAAAATAAATATAATTAGGCCCAGGAAAGTTCTGAAAGTATTATTAAGGTGATCTTTAAAGCAGAGCTAAACTCAAATCGAGCTCCATACTGGCATTAAGACTTTAATTAATTACTTTGGAAACATACCTGGGTTTATATGCCAAAGTGGAGGTGTCTGCCTTTTCAAGGGTAGTGTTACAAAACTCTAGGCAGATGATCTGCTCTGGCTAATAACTTCACTATCTACACAGGAAGAGGGAGAGGGCAGCATCCATTTATAGTTTCACTGATAGAGGTGTTGCCTACTGTCAAATGACATTTCCTGATGATTGTTACTAATTTATTTCTAATGCCTACTAGGTTGGATAATATTAGTTTTGTATAACTAATTAAGGTTTAACAAGTTGTCTTTGATATTTTAAAAGTTTCTATATATATTTTACTCATTTACCCTTTTCAGCTGTCAGGGTCATATGCAAAACGTGGTGTAAATAATTAATCATAAGATTCTATTAATCTATTATTCATTCATTTAAGTAGGGCTTTAGTGTAGCAATTTCCTTTGTTATGTTTATGGGAGGGGACCTCTCTTAGGTCTTATTGCAAATAGTCAAAAATATTTGAAGGACTCCTGTAAAAAAAATTCTCAGACGTGCCACTAGTTCTTGGCTCTGCTGCTGGGGGGAAGGGAGTGCATGTAATAGCCAAAGTAAGCAATTCATTTCATATCCTCTTCTAAAAGGAGTGAGATTGTGTCAGCCCTTTTTGAGGAGCCCTTTTGAAATCCTTCACAATATTACACAGATGTTGTTTCCATACTTAATTCCTGTAAGCAGCAGGGAACTTAAAGAATTAAGAAAAAGGTCTTAATATATTTTCCAGATTCTATACTAATTTTTTTTTCTAAAAAACCCTACTCAGAGGCAAATTCTTTGGTAGATATTTGAATATGCAAACAAGATGTTAAATTAAGCAAATTACGTAAATATGCTCTTACGCAAGTTATACAGTGTACCTGTGATCGGGACAAATCAGCACGTCAAACTAAGGGCATATGTGGTTGTTCATCGTTTTAGTATCCTTAACTTTAATGCTGCTTTCTCTTAGTGTAAATGTTAATCAGAGAGCATGTACAGTGAGCCAGTATATTGGAAGGTGAACAGCGATTCAGCCCTTTACCTGTCCGGAAAATCCCACAGCTCTTCTTGAAACAAAGGTGGTGACCTTTATTAGCAGCAAGCTGTATTTTATAAACACAAAGTGATCAGCTAACTACCTCAGCTTTTTGGCGCACCCATAAACGAATTGACTTGTCTTTTGGATGGAATTCAAAAAATGACCAATGTCTGCTTCTGTCACTTTTACGCAAACCGCAGACCAGGGCAACATGCCATTCACAATCCTCCAGCTTTGCCCTGGGCTTGGTATGTGAACCAGTGATTTAGTGGAAATAAGTGCAGCTGCCTCTGAACTCAGCCTGAGTTGAAGTCACTTCTCACCGAGACTGGATTTGTACCAGGGCAGAGTTGCAGGGGAAAGAAGAAGTGATCAATCATATTTTCAGCATGAATGTTACTTGCCTGCTTCTGGCGATTCTTTCACGCTAACACAGCCCTGCTGGCAGCTGTTGAGTTGCTCTTTGTAGTTTCACCCCCATAAAAATGTTATCAAGATGGAGTTTTGGCTGCAGTCTCTCACAATGCCTCCTTCAACTTGTACCTCCTGGGATGTGTGAGAATAAAACCCCAAACAGACATTAGAAAACCAGGAAGCACTCCATTAAGATCTCCCCACAAACCACAGGGCTGGGGCGAGCCACAGCAGGACACCGCGCTGTGCAGGTTCTCATTTTCGCTCACGGCCTTGGTTCTCCCCAGGCAGGGGTAAGAGCCATGAGTTTTGGTCTTAGATAATTTGAGATTAGCTTAGCATCTGCAGAGTCCTTCAGAAAAGTGAGTGTGTGCCATCAAGCTCCTGGCTGTGCAGCTGGAGCACAGGAGAGGCGGTTTGCTGGTTCTGGCATGGTCAGGGAGTCAGCAGCGGGTGCTACTGGTGGTGGACTGGCCACAGATAGATGCTCAGAAACCAGGGTGAGAAGTTAATGCATCTCTTTCTTATTGTTTTTTTTTTTCCCCCCCCTACTTAGCAAGACAGGAAGTAAAAAGACCTGATCAGGCTATTTTTGGTCTGTTTTGCATCCAACAATAGTTAGCTCCAATAAAACAAACTGAAACCTGAGAGCATTTGGGGGGCGAAGTCCCAGACCAAGGTATTGCTCTTTTTGTCCTGACTTCAAGCTCATGAAAATCTGTAGGAGAGACCATCTTGACTTTTCATTTTTCCTGCGCTCTGGTTAAATTTGGGATAAAATGCACTGCATAGAATAATGTATATTAAATACCTCTGGGACATATCCCTAAAAGGGAACTCTGCTGTTTAGTTATATTGCTATTTTCCTGACACAAAACAAAGAAAAGACTGTGGCAAGCTTAACAACTGCAAAATAAATGATGAGGCATTGTGTGCTATGTTTCTTCTCCAGCTTATTGCCCAGGATAACTAAGGGCTTTCTGAGCATTTTTAGATACACAAGCATGAAGCTGCAGGACGACAATCTTATTTGGTGCCAATGCAGAAAAACTGGGGATCGTGAGGGGACCCAGGGACTTTACCAGAAGTGAGGACCAAGACAGCAGTCAGCAAAGCTGGCTCTCAGCCTCCTGGTCAGAACAGGGCACACCTCCACTGTCAAAGTTTCTGTAATTTCAGACCCTATTTCCAAAAGCCAGGACAGGACAGAATGCAGCCATATCCTGGTACCGCTGGAAAGGCAAATCAGAGGAAGATAAAATTTCCATGCTGTGCCTGCAAAATGCTGTGATTCTGTGAAAATGTTCAGGTCTACTGCCAGCAGTGTTGGAAATGCTCAGACGGACCATTCTTCAAGCAGAGGCAAATGAACGTGCAGATTAGCAACTGGAAGAGGAGCAAGTGCAAAAATGTTCTTCCTGGCAGGCACATCTGCAGTATAAACACTGACCTCCCACAGGAAGAAAATAAGAATGTGGTATGGTCTTAGATCTGTGAAAAGTGGCGTATTCTGATTCTATGTAGTGCTTAATTTTTAAGCACTTCACATATTTCTTCTGTTTCACAGCTGCTTGTACCCAGATCTCTGCTGATGGCTTTTGGGGAAAAACATCAGAGATTCTTTTCTCTGGAGCATGATCATGCTCCTTCCTACAAGGTGTGTTGCTCTCGACTGCAGGAGGAACAAAGCTTCAGTGCTGTTTCATGTTTGGCTTGTCTTCATCCATTCAGAAATGAAAGTCATTGTGCCTTTTTGCACTTTGTAAATGGAAAAACATAAATACTTCCTTTCAAAATTATGGAAGAAAACATAGTCTGCCTTTAACACACTGAAAAGAAAACTCTTAGTGTAAGATATCAATTTCTATTTTAATGGTGTGAATCCATAGAAAATGCATTTAAATCCATGCTTGGATTACACTATCAGTTGCAGTATAAAAAGAGAGACTTCACAAAAAGTCCAGCTGTGTTATTTTAGAGTAAAAGTGCAATAAGTCATAGGAGAATCAAGTTTGATGGAATATAAGTAACTCTTTACCACCCTTCTTTACAGCACTAACAGCATATGAGTCACACTGGTACTGATTATTCAACTTCTCACATTGATCAGCCCTCCTTCCTTTAAAACTTCTTGGAAAAAAAATACTAAAAGCTTTGTTCCAATTCCAATACTGTGATATGAGGCAGAGCTGAAAATTTTAAACTTTGCTCGGTGTCACAGATACTCATGTCTCTGACTGAAAAGCTAACGATCATTTATTCTGTTTCACAGAGAAGAACTCTATGACCCCAAATTATTTTGATTTTATGCCTGTTTCTTCCCTTAGATAATGCATTTCAAAACCAAGTATAATACTCCTGCATAACCTGCTTGTGTTTTAGGTCTCTGATTTGGCATTGTGGCTTTGTGTCTCAGCCAAGTAGCCTGTATTCTGACTGCTGCAGAGGAGACAGAATGCTTAGGAGTTAGGAGCTGTTGCACAGCTTCACCAGAGGTCCATTGCTGTGGAAGGTCACCAGTCTCACTGACTTACTTGGCATCAAAAATAGGGTATAAGTGTGAAATCCAGGATCCTGGGCCACAGGGTACATTGAGTGAGAAATTTCTTCAGGTTTTACTGTTGCAAAACTGAATAGCCTAAATAATGGAAATTAACACTTCAAAATACAGTAACTTGGAAGCATGGCTTCACCAACTAATTATTTTCTTTGTGTAAATAAAAATATCCACTGATATTTGACAAGTTAAAGGAGATTTGTTTTGCACCAAAGTTGTACTACTGATGTGCACAAGTGCAGGATAAGTCTTTTGCTCAGTCATTGCTAATTATTTGCAAGCAAAATAAAGAAAAATTTCACGCAAGTTTTGGTGATGAGAATTTGGAAAGAAAATGTTTAACTACGGATACAGAAATTTGTATTGATATTTTGTTAAACATCTGGAAGAAACAACAACTTCTGTACAAACTGACAATTGGCACATTGGAAGGGAATTAGCATGATGGCCTCAAGAAACCTAAGTGGCCATGGATCAGGCCCTCTCACCCGAGAAGATGGATTCTCATTATTATGGACCGTGTGGCCCCTTTCACACTATTGATGAGATGTGGGATGTAAGCTCGCTGCAGCTGGAACTTAATTCTCTGGAGAAAGCCCAGGTAAGCCACTAAGAAAGAGACAATCCAATCTATACAGCTTCTTGGTTCATAAGTAGAGTCTAAAATGTGTAAATCTGGGTTTTCGTGTGAGTTAGGGATCTTTTTTTCTTTCATGTGATTGCATTCATGAAAATATTTAGTCTGAACTATATATACAGGCATATCTAATATTTTAGGAATCTTTTTGGATCATCTCGCATTATCTTGGCTGTTTGCAGCTGAACTGAAGGTGCCAGAAAGCTGTCTGAGCTTGATACAGCTTGGAAAGAACCTGACCCTTTAGTGAAGTCAGCAATTCAGACATAGATAACTGTTTTCTCTGTTCTATGAATTTTCTTTGACAAAATACGAACTGAAAAACCATACAAAAGTTGGAGTTAAAAAGAATAGAGAAGAAAGAGATATTAAACTTAACACCCAAGCTTAAAATGCTGCAGAACTTGATTAAGTTTGAAATTCTCACTATCAGGTGATTAAAATGTTTTTCAGAGTAGTGTGCTTGAGATGTGTATACATGCACATAAAGCTAAACCATGGCATGTGTGTAGAAAAGCTTTTAGAAAAATTTCTATTTCTGTTAAACTTCACAAAAATTTTATGGGAGGACATGCATTTCTGTCTGCTCTGTGTCAACATTTTTTTTTCTAGTTAATATATTTATGGGTTACAATACTACTAGTCTATACAAGCAGAGAATCCAGTCTGTTTATGGTAGAATTTCTGGGCGAATGATATGTTTCAATTCCACTGTAAATCAGCTTGATGGACCAGTAATTGCTTGCACCAGTTAGGAACTTGGATTTATATGTTTTATGGCATATTAAGATGGGGACTGCAGCTGCACAATGTAACATAAAACATTCCATCGTATGAAATCTGACTAGTCTTTTCTGTGCTTACGGTTTTCTCTAACTAAACCATCATTATCCAAGGATTTCATGTCACTCAGGTCCCATGTGAGCAATCCTAGGCTCAAATAATTTTCATATTTCACATATTTCATCCATTCATATTTCATATTGACTGCTTAGCTTTGAAAACCCTCAGAACTAGAAGCTACATGGCTTGTCAGGTGAGGAACATCAGCAGCAGAAATTCCTTGAGCTGTAAAATGCTGAGAGTTGTTCTGCTCATCTCAGGATTTTTCCAGCCAACCAAAAAAACTAGATGCAAATCCTTTGTGCTGCTAATGGTGGGCAGCATGCCCCATGTTGCCTCACAGGTGGTGGCTTTTGCTTTGTCAGGGGCACAGGATATTGCCTCAGCAGATAAAAATGGTCTTTCTTCCGCCCTATCCCGAAACTGTGCTCCAGAGTGAAGGGAGTGCAGCTCTGACAGCTGAAAAAACTTGGTCATAGCCTAAGCAGGCTGGCTGGGAGGCTGCCCCTCGGCAGAGACCTCCCTTCTGCTCTGTACGTCTCTTGTAACTGCAGCAGGTTGACTCGTATCAAATCAGAAAGCAGAATTCAGCCCAGTCAGTATCTAACACTATTCTACTTCCTGATTTTCTTCTGTTACATTCAAGTTCCATACCAGGAAAACTCACTACTTTCTAATTTTTCTCTCATCTGACCACTGTTAGTGCATGTAGTTGTGAACATTTGACAACCTAAATTAAATCTAAGCTGGTTTTGGTCTTGCAGAGCATATACATTCCTATCTAGAGTGGATGGGGATACCTGTTTGGAAGGAATTTCTGGTGCCGGCACCTATATTTCCAAATGAAAAATTCATTACCCATATATATTCTCTAATACTTGCTTAAAATTTGCTGTTTCTACAAACATTCTTGCCAGTAAATGCAATAGCTAGAACATGCACAGTAAGCAAACACAAAGAGGGCATTGAAACAGTTGAAGAGAATATGTTTATAAACTGAAATGAATATTCATTGGAAACTTTTTTAACAGTGCTCACCAGTTCTATATTGGAATACTGTGTAAAGTTTACACTCCATATAAAGAGTTACACTGTTCCCTTGTGAAATCCGTCTTCTCCACTGCCTCCATATTGGATATTTGCATTTTTAGAAATACCATCTGCCAAACCCCACACAGACTGCAAGTGATTTCCTGGTTATATATTTTGGATATTCTGTGGTTAGAAAACTATGGAGCCATATTACACGTCCTAGCCTCCAGAACATCTGTGAGACTGAAACCACATGAATATAAGCAAGTCAGCATGATAAAAATGATGGAGATTTTTAGTTATATTGTATAGGCATGCTTGCAAAATTTTTTCAGTTTTATAAATGTGTCTCTGTATATGTGTTACTTTCTTCTTATCTGTACAAATAGCTTTTAAATATTACTTTCTGCACTGAATCAGACAAACTTTAAGCTCTTCTCCCACAAGAATCTGCATAGTCTATTTTACCTCCCCACCCCAGGCCCTCTTGGGAACATCCGTCTAGGAAGACACAAAAATTATGGTAGCTGTACTATTCATTAACCAAAAATTGATTTGACTTTTACTTCTTCCATGGTTTTTTTCTCCACATGCAGTCAAGAAATGGAAGCTTTTAGCACACCTGATGTACTATGGGGCATATAAATACATTCTCTTTAAGTTCCAATCCCTCTCTCATGGGCAGGGACACTTTTCATTAGATCAAATTGCTCAAAGCCCCATCCAACCTGGCCTTGAAAACTTCCAGACATCTATGACTTTAGCTCAGTTGGTTAGAGCAGGGTGCTAATAACACCGACGTTGTGGGTTCAATCCCTGTATGGGCAAGTCACTCAGGAGTTGGACACAGTGATCCTTGTGGGTCCCTTGCAACTCAGAATAATCTGTGACTTCTCTGGACAACCTGTACCAGTGCCTCATCACATTCAAAGCAAAGAATTTATTCCTAATATCTGCTCTAAAACTACCGTCTCTTTGAGTCTAAAGGTGTTATCTTTTGTCCTATTACTGCATGCCCTTGTAAAAAGTCCCTCTCCATCTCTCTTGAAGGCCCCCTTTAGGTACTGGAAGGAGCTATAGAATCATAGAATCAGCCGGGTTGGAAGGGACCTCTGAGATCACCAAGTCCAACCCTTGATCCACTACCACCACGGATACTAGACTATGGCACTAAGTGCCACATCCAGTCTCTTCTTAAATACCTCCAGGGATGGAGAATCCACCACTTCCCTGGGNAGTTGTAGAGAGTGATGAGGTCTCCCCTGAGCCTCCTCTTCTCCAGGATAAACAACCCCAGCTCTCTCAGCCTTTCTTCACAGGACTTGTTCTCAAGTCCCTTCAGCATCCTGGTTGCTCTTCTCTGGACCTGCTCCAGCACCTCAATATCCTTCCTGAACTGAGGGGCCCAGAACTGGACACAGTACTCCAGGTGTGGCCTCACCAGTGCTGAGTACAGGGGAAGAATCACTTCCCTGGTCCTGCTGGCCACACTGTTCCTGATCCAGGCCAGGATGCCATTGGCCTTCTTGGCCACCTGGGCACACTGCTGGCTCATGTTCAGCTTCCTGTCAATCCAAACTCCCAGGTCCCTTTCTGCCTGGCTGCTCTCCAGCCACTCTGTGCCCAGTCCGTAGCGCTGCAGGGGGTTGTTGTGGCCAAAGTGCAGGACCCGGCACTTGGCCCTGTTGAACCTCATCCCGTTGGAATCAACCCAATGCTCCAGTCTGTCCAGGTCCCTCTGCAGAGCCCTCCTGCCTTCCAACTGATTGACACTCCCCCGCAGCTTGGTGTCATCTGCAAATTTACTAATGGTAGACTCAATCCCCTGATCTAAATCGTCAGTAAAGATATTAAACAGGACTGGCCCCAACACTGATCCCTGAGCGATGCCACTAGTGACCGGCCACCACCTGGATGCAGCACCGTTCATCACCACTCTCTGGGCCCGACCCTCCAGCCAGTTTTTAACCCAGCACAGAATGCCCCTGTCCAAGCAGTGGGCTGCCAGCTTTTTCAGGAGTATGCCGTGGGAGACAGTGTTGAAGGGTCTCCCTGGAGCCTTCTCTTCTCCAGGCTGAACAACTCCAGCTCTCTCACCATGTCTTCACAGGAGAAAGGTTCCAGCCCTCTGATCATCTTTGTAGCCCCCTCTGGACCTCCAACTGCTCCACGTCCTTCCTATACTGGGGACACCAAAGCTGGATGCAGTACTCCCAGTGGGGTCTCACGAGAGTGGAACAGAGCGGGAGAATCACCTTCCTCAACCTGCTGGCTGCACTGCTTTTGAATATAGCTCAGGATACAGTTACTTTCTGGGGGGTGTCTGCATGTTCCTGGGTCATGTTGAGCTTCTCATCAACCAATGCCCCCAAGTCCATCTCCTCAGGACTGCTCTCAATCTATTCTCTGCCTAGACTGTATTTGTGCTTGGGATTGCCCCAACCTACATTCAGGATTTTGCATTTAGTCTTGTTGAACTTCATGAGGTTCGCACGGGCCCACCTCTCAAGCCTGTCCAGGTCCCTCTGGATGGTATCTCTTCTCTCCAGAATGAGACCACAACACATAGCTTGGTGGTGTTGGCAAACTTACTAAGGATGCACTCAATCCCACTGCCCATGCCTCCAACAAAGATGTTAAACAACACTCAACACTGGTCCTCATTTGGAAATTGAACCATTGACCGCCAGTCTTTCAGTGAGAACATCTAGCTAATTCCTTATCCAATAAGCGGCCCATCCATCAAATCCATACCTCTCCAGTTTTGAGACATGGATGTCATGCAAGACAATGTCTAGGAAAAAATGCTTTGCAGAAGTCCACGTAAATGACAAAATGACATCAGTTCGTCTTTCCCCATCCACCTCTGCTGTAACTCTGTCATGGAAGGCCACCAAATTTTTCAGGCAAAATTTGCCTTTATTGAAGCCTTGTCATCCATCTCCAAACTCATTATTTTCCATGTGCCTTCGAATAGTTTCCAGGAGGATCTTCTCTAAAATCTTACCTGGCCCTGAGGTGAGGCTGACCAGCCTGTACTTCCCTGAGTCTTCCTTTTTCCCCTTTTTAAAAGTGGAGGTTATCTTTCCATTATTCCAGCCAGTGGGAATTTCACTGGACTGCCACTACTTCTCAAATATGATGGACAGTGGCTTAGTCACTTCATCTGCCAGTTCCCTCAGGACCTCTGGATGCATCTCATCAAGTCTTATGAATTTGTGAACCTTCAGGTTCCTTAGATGGTCTCGAACATGATCTTCTCCAACACTTCCTGGTGAAGACCAAGGCAAAAAACTCATTAAGTATCTCAGCCTTCTCCATATCCCAGGGAACCAAGTGTCCTGTTTCCTTCTGGAGACAGATCACATTTTCCCTAATATTCCTTTTATTACCTATGTACAAGAAGCTTTACACGTTGTCCTTGATGTCCCTGAGTGCTTTAGCTTTCCTAACCTGATCCCCGGCTGCTTGGATAATCTGTCTGTATTCCAATTAGACTTCCTGCCCCTATTTCCACCCTCTATAGGCTTCCTTTTTGTGTTTGAGTTTGCCCAGGTTCATCCACACAGACCTCTTTGCATTTTGCCTGACTTTCTCTTTGTTGTGATGCATCACTTCTGAGCTTAGAAGAGGTAATCCTTTAGTATGAACCAGCTTTCTTGGGACCTTCTCTCCAGGGCTTTGTCCCATGGTACTCAACCAAGCAGATCCCTGAAGAGACCAGTCTGTTTTCCTGATATCTGGGGTAGTGGGCTTGCTGTGTTCTCTCCTCACTGCACTAAGAATCTTGTACTTCACTTGTCAAGTATTTTTTGCTTTGGCTTCCTCATTTACGAGACTTGGATAATATTTATCTATCTCACAAATCTCCTGGGCTCAGTCATATTTCATGTCCTAATCCCTTTTGGAGAAACATTTGCTATGTTGTTATATGTCAGTGGATCATATTATTCACTATTTTGAAGCTTACAAATTCGTAAGAAAACAGAAAACCTTAAAAAATGTAAGTGCGTGCAAGGAGCCCAATCCTGCTACATACCTTAGAGCGAAATCAATATGAAAAGGTCCAATGGATATATGTCTGCTTAAATAATGGAGTAATCCAGGCAGACTCACAAAATGTCTAAATATTAAGTATAGATTGGGTTCTTTCCTTTGCTTCTGAGAGGATTTCAGAAAACTTCCACTGAGAGGCAGGTCACAGAGACTGTACAGAAGGATCTACACCAACAAACGTGAATATTAGTCATATTCTACTAAGGTGATGAGAGTCTCTGCAATTTATGGTGTTTCTACAGGGGACCTTAAGCTATAATTTTGTCATGACTAGTTTGTATGATCATGCCTCTGACCACAGAATTGTCCATTAAACCATTGATTGCCATTGTGGTCCTTCTCTCTTTCATTAAAAATTTCACAGAGAAATTGCCTTATTTGGACTTTTTTTTTTTGTATTTTACTATCAAATGTATATGATTTTATATATATATCTCTATACATTTATAAATATGTGAGAGATGGTGCAAAAGATTAAGAGTTTTTCACTTTTATATATATGTATGTCATGGCTTATATACACTTACATGCTAGCTTTTTAACTATTTTATTCTTAATTTCTGTGAGGAAGATGACCATTTTGTGTAAAAATAGTTTAACTGTAAAAGAAAAGGTAACAGCCTGAATAACTGGGTTGTGGTTAAATGTATTTTGTATTTGAAAGAGGTTTAATACAAACTGTATATATGCTTATTTTGTATTCATATGTGTGTATGCATCTATACAATTATTTAAATATATAAATCCAACTGCTTGTAGTGGGAGTGCTACAGCACAGAAGGTAAAGCTTTGTTTAGCTAAGGAAACAAGTACATATATATTAATAGAGGCTTTAAAACCAAATTATTTTCTATTAGTTTGCTGCCTTTATCAAAAGGAAGTGTGTGTAATATGGACCTTGTAAAGTCCATGGCAAATCTCCCACCATCTTCAAAGGGATCTGTATTTCACCCTGTGTATTTTCTCAAAGAGAGCTGCCAGTAACATCTGCCAGCTGGAGATCCAGTTAGATGTGGGTTAAGACAAAAGAAATGTATGTCAGCATTTCATTGCATGACAAAGGGTGAAGGCTTTGAAAGTCCGCTGTGGTAGATTAGCACATAAAACGTACTTTTTTCCTTTAAAACAAAACAGGGGAAAACACTTGCCTCATATTTCTGTTTTGGTGCATCTTTGTGGGCATAATCACATAAGGCACAACTGTGAAGTGAGTGTCCTTCACCTGAGCTACCAGGTTTCAGAATGTTGGTGGTCCCATTTTAATTTGCAATCTCATCCTTACTCCTCTGGAGACTGTGTGCATACTTTTTTATTTTGTATTCTCCTTATAATTTTCCAGGGTACCGTCCCATTGCCTTCAATCTTGCTACCTGGGTTGTCACTGAGCAAGGAGGTGTGTTGTCCATGGCCTCTTCAAAACCACTATATGTGCTTGTAGAAAATAAGCATTACCTAGAAGAAGTCTTTCGCCTGGTCACATTAGATGTGCTGTTATTTCACTTATCCCCAATATTATTCAATAAGGAAAGAAAGTAACATATAACCTTGAGTTGGAGAGCTGGCACTGTTGGACATGTGCTCTGTCTAGAAAGGGCAACCTGTGACACCCATGTTTGGAGGTTTGGATTTGCAAGATCCCTCCTGGGTGTTCATGGATAATCCTGATGTTGGCGTCTGTGTATTTTCCCTTTAGTTGTTTTAAAATTCTACACATGGATAGGAATAGCTTTATAATATTATTTTTCTGATTAACAGGCTGCACATGGGTAGGAAAAATTGGAAAGTGTAAAGCCTGTATTCCTATGGGCCATGAATTAAAAATGAAAACCACAGGTGGTTTGGGTTTTCTCCTTTTAAATCAAAACACGATGACTGAGGCTTAGCCAAAACCAAAATATGGCTGCCCATGGCCATTTTTCAATAAAAGTCCCCCAGATTTGTTATACATTCCACTGAAAATCTTTATTGTTAGCATGTTAGGCACCGCAAGTGTCTTGCCAGAATGGAGTTTCGCATTTTACTGCCTTCAGACAATTTTTTTTTTTTTGCTTCATATTCCTAGCATTTTGCAAACACAGTGCTTTCTTTTTTAATAGGATATATCTATGAGATTGTTCTGTATTGCATCCTGATATTTCTTTAAGAGAGAAATCTTTGTTTTGGCTTCTAATAAAGATTATATTATGATAGCCTAAGAGCCTTGAAGTCATGCAGCTAAAGCATTACAATGATAAGAATTCATTCTTTTATCTTCTCGTTATACTATCAAAAGATGTTTTGCTTAGTTTATTCTGTCAAACATTTAATAAGATTAATCATTTTCTGACCCTGGAAATTCAAACACTTCAGTACATTGAAAAAATGATCAGGCATATAAATGGGAAAGATCTACATTGTTTGTCGTGTCCAAGAAGATACAGATCTGTGCAGCAACAAATATTCAAGCTATTGCTCATTATTATGAATAGTAAACTGTAGGCCTTAGAGGGTCAGACAAAGGCGAGTGCTGACTTATTAAATCATGTTCCAGTGTAAAAAAGTAATCAAGAATTAACTAAGTAATAATCCTGCTTAAGCTAGGTAAAAAGAAAAATAAAAATCACTGTGGTTATTGGAACACTTCCCTGTAGCAAAAAGGCTTTGTGTATATTCCACTTCTTTTTTTAATTTTTTTTTCCATTAACACTTTATTTAAAAACCCCTAGGAACAGACTTATAGAAGACTTCAGAAGTTTCGTTTTGAAGTTCTCTCAAAGTTGGTCAAGTATCTAAAAATTGCCCAAGAAAGTAAATGATTACTGGTAAGTCAACCAGTCTAAGAAGGGAGACTGTTGTGAGACCAATAATACAAAAAGAACTTCTGCATGCCTTAATTTCTAATTTTTTGAGCCAGCTTCTGTGCTTGGGGGCCAGCAGCAGGGCTGCCATGCAATCAGTTGCCAAAAACTATTCCTGTAACCTCGGCTTAAACTGCTTGATCTGTACAGACCCAGCTCAAAAACATGAACTAAATATAAATTTTTCTCCACTGCCTAAAAGCAAATTGAAAAAGTCAGTATCTGCCATTTTTGTAGGGAGCATAAGACCTGATTTTTGTACATAGGTGGTGCTTTGAGGCTTCTTTACCAGGAGACGTTTCCTTGAAGAGATGAAGTGATAGAAAAGTTTTTGACTGGTGAAATGGAGGAAAAGATTTTGACTAAATGCCACAATTCTTGAAGCAATGTACTGCCTTGCCAGTGCCAAGGGTTTGCCAGGTGACATGCTTAGTTTCTAGGAATCCATAGGATTCAGTTGCTGCATCCTGAATAAATAAGTGCAGTCTAGAGCTAGTTTAGGCATAAGATGCTAGCGGAGGGCTTTGAAGGAACGATGTTTTAGGCTGCAGACTGCTGTGAGATTTGAAAGGCATAAACTTCTGCCACTCTTAATTGTTATATCTTCCTACAGCAATGCGTTAGAGGTGTTGGCCTCCTGCATGTGCTTTGCTTGTATCAAAAGCTCTGACCTCAGCCATGAGTGAGGAACTTTCAAGACTGGTAGGCAGAAAGAAAACATTTTACCTGTGGCTGAGGCAATGACAAAATATTTTTTTTTTAAATTATTTTCAGGGTTTAAAATCAATAAGTTCTGCCAAACTTGAGTCTTCGAGTCTCCTTTCCTTTTTAAAAATTAAAGGAACTTTCAGCAGGAAAAGGTAGGCTTAGAAAACTCACTTTACTTTCAAATAAATAATTCAAAAAAGAGCTAAAACATACCCTACCGTTTTTAAGACTTTATCTTGAACAATAATAATTTGGAAGGAAATGTCTCTGAAAAAAAGAATCAGAAGATTCATGTGGATTTAATGATAAACTTCACTGTTAGAGTAAGGAAGTGAGATTTTCAAAATACTGAGTTGAGTTCCTTTTATTTATTTCTGGTAATTGAATTCTTAATATCAAAACTGACATAAACTATTTCTCTCTAGGATGAAGACAAAACCTTTGTTTTTAAAAAGCTGAAGTTGGAGTTCCAGGAGCTGAGACTTTAGAAACTGTCAACTAATGAGAATTCTTTGACATCATGGGAAGTGGCAACACTGTATATTTTGATTTAAAAACATCCCGTCACTTACGAATGTAATGAAATTTTCAAGACATTTGAAAGTTCTGTAACTTTTTCTCTAGTGTCTGTTAGAGAATAAGAAAATATTTTTATATCTAGGATTTGATTGACTGAGTGTGTTGATAGATGATGTTGTTGGAGGTTTATATAAGTATATGTAGATTGTATAATTTTGTGTTTTAACTATACTGTATATCTACTAACATATGTATTTTTATGTAGTGAGTAATACTGTAACATATGTTCATGTTTTAGTACTTTGGAGGTAGTTCAACTGAAAAGGAAATGGGATTTTATATCTCCTGGATGTTTATTTTGACCTTTATGTGTTCTTCAGCAAATCTGAGAATCCGAAGTTAGCGGGCATTAACCGTTTGTGTGAGTGATGAACATCTCATGGGAGTTAGGAACAGCATCCTGTTTCTGTATCTTAAAGTAATCAAGTTTTAGTTCCCAGTGTAATGGTGTTACAGGCAATTATCCTCTGCAGAATATGTTGACGTTGGCTGGACTTGGTTAGAACCTGGCACTCACCCATTTCCACATCACCCTTGGCTACAGAGCAGGCTTGCGGACTCGCTCCTGGGACAGGACCAGAAGGGGCACCTCCTCAGAAGCCCACCACTGTGAGAACTGCACAGAACACACCAAGGCTGTCAAAGTTAGATCATGTCTTCTTGAAATATGCTTATTATTTGATATATTTCCATAGAAATGCTGAACTGGAAGACTGCATCTCAAGTAGTTACACAAATAATTTGCATATGATAGTCTGATGTAAGGCCCAGTAGGAGAAAATGGATATGTGTTCCAATTCAGCATGTAACAGCTGCAGATACTTTAATGTGTGCTACAAGTTAATCCCAAAGTGAAGGTCCTGTGACTTTTTTCCAGTTTACCTGTCGTGAATAAGGGGCCAGTAAGTATGTCCATTCTTTTATCCATCCTATAGGTATCAGACAAGAGACCTGATCCCTACACCTATTCCTCATCTGAGCTCTTAAGTCCCACAGCTCTAGGAGCTTGCCATCTCTGGTATTTCAACAGAGAAAATATACACGTCAAGTGGAATATGACATCAGTAAACCTCTTTTCCTCTGAATTTTTGATAGCAGTGATAAGGGTAAAGGAACACCATCCTTTAGAACAAAACATTTGCTTACTGAAAGGTGAATTAGAAAGGTAAAACCAAGGCAATCTATGTCCCTCATTGTAAAAACTTAGTTTTTCCTTGCAGCCAGTGGTGAGTTCTACTGTTGGGACATCTGTGCCTTGGAGATGGAGGAAGAATACTCTTTCTATGCCTTCTCTGCCTGCTGGCAGCCCCTTCCCTCCTCTTGTTCCCAGCAGGTGGAAGCTCATAGTTGTGCTTCTATGTTAGATACATTTAAATAAATGTCTCCAGGACACATGAAGCCAAACAGGGTTGTGCACTAACATTATTGTGCTTCCTTATTCCTTTTCTAGCAATCCATGACATCCTCCACCATCGTTCCTTAAATCTGTCATAAATTTCCTTTCCTTTTAGACCTCCCCTTTTGATTTAATGAAATGCTGCATGTACACGTGCACATACAAATAATGAGATAATGCAGCAAGATTATAGCTAAAATGGGTTAAATTGAGGTGTATGTAATATTTATTTTTTATATATGTATATTCCATTAACTCCCCACAGCCTTCAATGTGTGATTTGATTGACATTCAGTTTTACAGTCAATTGAGCTGTACTGGTTTCCATTTGCAAAGTAAACAGCTGCTATTGTTATCTAATTCAGGCTTTGGACAAGCATTCTAGCGCATAAGTAATTTTTGATTAATTTCTTGCTTCAGCTTTAGCTTTTAATTAATGTCATCTTTAATGACATATTTTACAAGAAAGACAATGGCCTTCAAAAATCCCCAGTAACACCATAATGAAATAGTCAGTTACTGATCTCATTCAACAAGTTTCTATAAATGTTAAACTCAAGTAACTGTGACTTTTACACCTCTTGTTCTGATTGTTAATGACAGTGTGAATACTCTTCAGACAGCAAAAGCACTTTTTTTTATTTTTCTAGCATGAAGGGAAAATGCAGGGCAGTGTCTTGGATAGCACAATGGAGAAAGCATTTATCACAAGAAAACACAAAACTTGCTGGTTTGTGCGGATCAATGTGTTTAATCATTTGCTATACAGTGGAAGCTGTAATACCAATTAATCAATTACTTGCTGCACATATTCCTATCTGACTTGGATTTCCATAGCTGAGTTCCCTAGAATAACTAAGATTGACCATACTTGGGGGACTGCTTATCTCCTGTGGAAATCTTCTTTTCACATGCGTTAGGAGCTGCAATTTAGCAAACACATCAACATTTTTGCTTTTGGCCTTTAATTCACTGTATTTCTACCACATTTTAAGGCAGGATTAAAACTCTTCTTTCCTTCCTATAATTAAAGTGATGGTTGCTGGCTTTTTTTCATTCAGGTTTATGAGGCTTTCCTGCTTAATGCTGGGGTGATTGACAGGAAAGAAATTACTCACAAATAGCAATGTAACCATATCTACAGGACCAGTGTTTTCCAGCATAGCTGTAACAGCGTATGCCAGGAGGGGCTGAGTGATGTACCTGTGTCTACAAAAGCCCCACCACTGCTGGATTTGTTATAGGAAAGTTGCACTTCAATAGCCAGTGATTATGTTGTTCAGGGTGGGTAGCAAGTTCTTGCAAACATTATTTTTTCCATTACAAGCAGTGTCCACCTTGTATCATATAGTAATATGAATCTGACTGCTTCTATTCCAGACCTGGCCTTAGGGAAACACAGAAAGCAGATGAGAAGTTAAAAAGTAATTTTTTTTGTGACACAGTGGAAAAAATAAAGGGAATAACTATTTGAAGTAATCCTTATTTCGATTTTTCCCCCCACATTTAATCTCTGATTTACAACTACTTAACACTATGAGCAATCCAACTTTTCTTCTTTTGTTGAAGTGCTACTTCTGCTTTGTGATCTGAAAGCTGTGCAGATTGTTCCCTGCCAAAAAACCCAGAAAACAACAAGCTGGGTAGAAAAGAAAAGGAAATGCAGGCTTTCTTCTGACGTTATGCTCAAAATGGTACAGTATTATAAGGTTCTGTCCATGAAAACAAATCCAGTATTAGCAGAAATCAACATAATTTATGATATCGGTTAATTCTTTCCTTCTTCAAACCAAGGGAACTTCCTTTATAGATTTACGTCATGAGAAAATCAAACATTATCATTCCCTGTGCTACAGCGAAGAGTACAATTCAAGTAGTATAAATCAAGAGAAACTCTCTTGAATAGAGATCACCTATAAAATATTTCCTAAATATGTTTGCCTTTGAAGAGCTTTGCTTTCTCAGGGGCAGTTTATGGTACTCAGGAGCCAGGATCCCAGGGATCTGGACTGTGTGAAGGTGGGAATCTTCTCACCTGCTTACAGGTTGTCATTGACTGCTTTTTGAGAGTGCAGTTGTCCTTATCTCCTATTCATTGTGAGGTGGAAAGCTTCACAGTCTGCATTAAGTAATTGTGGTGACCTATTAGTGTTGCTATTTTCCCACCCTTACATCTCTTATTTTATCTGCTGTAGGTCATCCACAGACAATGCCTGGCACATGACAACCTTCGTCTTCACCTGTCCAATGCCAGCCTCCTCTCTAACACACAATTTGGACTCTGGTCTCAGTTTCCCAGAGCAACCAAAAAAATCATCTGTCAATGATGAGACTGGATGTGGCACTTAGTGACACAGTCTTGTAACTGCGGTGGTAGTTGATCAAAGCTTGGACTTCATGATCTCAGAGGTCTTTTCCGACCTGGCTGATTCTGTGATTCTAAGAATACTTGAAATTCATCATCCAGGTTCACATTGCTTACAAGATCACTTCAGGGAAGGACATTAGGTCTAGTAAGCTCTCCATAATGCCTGGCCCATGCAGGCTACAGGGAAAGAGGAGCATTCCTCAAAGCCTTGGGAAGTTCCAGTGCTGTGATAGCAATGAGAATATGCAGCTTAGTCTGGGGTTTAGACAAAACCCAGAAGCTGCAGCACAATGAGACAAAGTGCTCTCAGGCTTTAGTGACCACCAACTGTGCAGTAATAGTAACTGAGTCTCTGCACTGCTGTGATTTTGTGTGTGTATGGGAGAAACAACAAAAAAGCCACCCCAAAACCAACCCAATGCTGGGAGTACGGGGGAATGAGGGGTAGAGCTTTCTTAGAGCAGTATCCTCTCATAGGCAAGGCTTCCCTGCCTTGTCTAAGAGTAGTCTCTCAATACATCTGAGCACCAATTCACTGTATATACCTTTGTCACCAAGAAAGCAGCATCGGCAATGGGATAAGCACAGGTTAGAGATGACCCCAGTGACACTTGTGCAGTGTCAGTATTTGCAAAAACACCGCCTAGCACTGTCCTCATAACATAGTCATGAAGGACAAGAGAAAACACAGCTAGCACTGAAACAGCAGTATGATATGCAGTATTGTAAGGTTGAACACCAAATGCAACACTTACACTTTCAGAAGTTTGCAGCATTTTCAGCTTCTTTTTCTTTAACTCCTTGTCTTCCCTAACATAAGCAAGTTTTGTACTTGGATCTCATTGATCTGACCTGAAAGATGGGAAGAAGTCTGCCTGAGAGCTGAATTGACAGTGGTAGAAAAATTAACACTTTCTCCGCTCACTACCAGAAGGGAATATATATTTTCTCATACCTAAGTGCGCAACAGATATGGTAATGAAAACCTGGGTTAACAACTGGAAAGCTCTGGGAAAGTAATTTTGTGGAGAGACACCACTTCATAAATGTCAGAAACATTCTTACTGGAAGATGCAGAACCTTAATTAAAAAAACGTGTTGTAACCTTAATTAAAAAAAACGTGTTGTCTCTCAGGAGATGCTGAACAAGGAACTAGGATTACTACCAATGAATATCCAAGACTTGCTCAGATGGGTCTAAGAGCTGGTGATCCCCATTTCTGTCTCTCCATCCCCACTGAAATGGAACGTGGGTGCGTTATAGCCATGACCAAGACCGTCTGGGAAGCAGAGCCTATTCTCATGCTGTCTTGCACACTGCCCACAGTTTCGATGTGAGGGATAAAAAAAAAAAGCAAAAGCAAACTTTTTTTTTGTGAAGGAGTCATATGGGTTTTTCTCAGTACCAGTGAGTTGTATAAGGTCTTTCACAAAGTAAAAGTAGGAAAAAGTCAAAAAAAGGCAAGGTTCCTAGCTTGAAGCATCAATGATGTGAGGTCCAATCTTGCACTGGAACACAACCTCCATACACGAGAACCCCACCTGTCCCCTCTATGGAAGTAAGCTTTAGCAGGTGTGTAACTGAGAAACCAAGACAACATTCAAGGCTAATACTGAATATGGTAAGAAATTGCTTTGAAAAAGGAGTAAGCAGGGACAGAGGCAAAGTTTTTTCCTCTGCAGAAGGTGGCAGAAACGGAAGAGCTGTGTGATGTCCCGATGCTGTTACTGAGTGACAATAACTGCAATTAATGGGCAGGATGCTGTCTGTGTGGGTGACACTGTGCTGTAGTGCTGCCACCTTTCAAACAGTTGTTTATAACAATGGAGAGCAATTAAGTGTCTAACAGTGAAGAAAGCTAAATGACAAGAACAAAGATAACTCGGATGTTTGGGTTTTTTCAAAAAGAAAGGAAAGCTTTTATCATTAGTGACCTGGCATCAGGACTTTGTACTGTCTGCTCCTGTGACTAACGACCTTGCCAAGATGATAATCCAGTAGGAGAAAGATGTGGCAGCAGGGCTGGAGACCCAGAATTGAGTGCCTATGGAGTATCTTGGGAAGTCAATGGCATGGCCCTCAGCCCAGTGGCTGGGGGAGGCCACAGCCCAGCACTAATGCCCTGCTACTAGAGCAGTCCTCTTCAAAGCACCTGTGCTGGTGGAGAGAGCTCTGCAGCCTTGGGTGATCTCAGTGTGCAAGCCACTCCTGAGGGCTACATTCACAGTCAGCTTCAGATTGGATTTATTTCAAAAGGATTAAGGATGTTGATTAATGGATTTATCCCTTTTGACACAGATGGTCTTGGATCCAGACTCATCTGAGCCAGAAATATTGTCATGAAAGTGGTCTCTTTGTTCAGTGGTGGATTTTTGAAGTAACATTCGAAAACTTCCACCTCCCAGCAACATGACTGTCATTACGGTGGCCGCTGTCTCCAGATCACAGGGCTCAGCAGTGCAAAGGGAGCAGGAATGTGTAAGACTAATCTCTTGGATGCTATTGCAAACAAATGGCTTCTTTTGCCACTTCCTGATGAAAACAGTCAGTCCAGTAGATGTTAGGTGGAAGCTCTAGCAAGGAGACTAAGGGAAGAAAAATCTATTTTTTGTATTAGTAGCTCTAATCTTGTGCAGCTGGAGTATCTGGGTCACCAGAAACTGAGCTTCCATAAAAGGAACAAAGCATTAGATATAAGTATATAATTTAAAGAAAAAAATACTTATAAGTACGTAGACCATAAGATCCTCCATACTGGCTCAAAGCAAAGGTCAGTTTATCCTCCAATCTTGTAGGGTTGCTGGCACACACAGAGGTCGGTTTAAATGATAATTTCCACATTATGGTTTGCAATTTAGTTGAATTGGTCCCTCCAGCTTTTTTTCGATAGGTACCATTTTTCTTAATAGAGCACTTCTCAGTTTTAAAAAATTTTAAAAACACTTCTACAGATTCAGTTTGAGACAGGTCCTTCAATTCATTTCTCCCAGAGTTCAGCTTTGGTTTGGGAGCCTGCATGACTGATTCTACAAAGACAAGTTACAAATAATTCATGTAACATTTCTGAGAGTTTTATTGTAACCAAGAACTTTTCTTCTCTCAGGTCTAGGATTCACCCCACTGACTTTCTGACAGACTTCCTGCTCCTAAAACATTTGAAAAAGGTTTTATTATTAACTTTTATTCCTTTAATGAGTTCCTTTAATAAGTTGCTCCTCAGTAAATTGGCATGCCTTCCTGAGGTTTAACGTTTAACTTGCCACAATTTATGCGCTTCTCCTTTCTGGGATGGGATTTGTTATTTCTGAAGGGTATCACTTTTACCTATAGCCACCTTTCCTCTGCTACCTGAGCTCTTTTCTGAGATTTCTTGCCAGTGGTAGATTTGAAGGGCGGGTGTACCTTCCTGAGTGTTTAGTTAAATAAATCTAATTGCAAACTTTTTTTTTTTTTTTTTTTTGTGCTCCTGCTTTCCCTGACATTTTATCTACCTCTCTCATTTTATGTGATGTCCAAATGTTGGACTGGAGTGTTTCTCACCTGAAATGACAGTGCTGCATTTGAGTACAGTGTGGTCACGATTACATGTATAGGAGGGTAGCTTGTCAGCGGTCATATCTTCCTTAGGATCCTAAGCACTACTCAAGGAATAATTAAGAAAGGCTGAAGCTGTGCCATTCCCCATTCCTTCAGCACCAGCAAGCAACACTGTCATCAGGCAGCCACTGTCCTTAACCCCCACCTGAAATTCTTCTCTTTTCAAGTGTCATTCAGAAAACTGAATAACAGCCAAACATGTCTGGTTTTTTTCTTTCTTTTTTTTTTTTTAATATAAAATTATCATGATAAAAACATGTTCCAGGCTGAGATTTCGTATGCCAAGTTTCAGTGCAGAGTGAGTTTTTATGACTGAGTTATAAACCCCCTAAAATATGGTTTTATAATGGAAATGCTGACACAACCTTTATACACACCCGGACATAATTCTGGATGATGTAAAATACCTTATATAGAAAGCCAAGATAAGTGTATTTCTGCTATAAAGAGCAAGCAGAAGATTAAAAGTACACCTTTTAGGTAAGTATTTTCATTCTTATTTTTAATTTTGATCAAAGAACAAATCATATATCTAGAAGGGCAGGTTTTTATAGTCATACTTCATGTCTGTATAAGACTAAATTATGTTTTTAATCTTTTTAGCTACCTAGAGTAGTTCTTCGAGGAATATCATTGTTTCCCAAGGCAAAAATCAGACTTACGCTTGCTATTGATAAATAGGCATTTTCAAAGGAATTTTATTAAAAAACTGGAGAATATCACTGGAAGTATAAAGTAGTGTTTTCAAATAATACAGCACTCAGAGGAATGTGTGTTAGAAGTAACAGACTGGATATAATTGAAACTGACCTCATAAAATCTACAATGTATTTTTGTGATGCTTCTTCTCAAGGTCATTTCAGGACAACTGAGTATCTGGGAAGTAATGATACTCGTCACCAAACAACATTCAGAATTTATTTCAGCTACAGATCAAAAACTCTGGATATTTACTTAATGATTATGTGCAATATCACAATCTCTTAAGTTGGAAAATCATCACGATAACAACAGAAAATATCAGAACAGGTTACTCTAGTGATTTTCTATACTTAATTCTTATTTCAAAGTAGATTTTTTTCTAAAAGCAATGTTTCAGTTTAATATTTCAGTTTGTTTTCTTCTGTATGTGATCTTTTATTTAAATTCAGAAGGATAGGAAAGGGAAAAGGGACATTTTTAGCTTTTTGGTAACCTATGACGTGCAATTTTAAATTTAAGACCTTGGATTGCATTGCACTTCTACAGTTACCATCATCTCAGTTTTGGGGCTGTTCAAGAACATACTGAGAAAATACGTATTTTTTTTTCACTTAAAAATATTCAATTTTAAATTCATAAAATATTTTAATAGCAACCTATAAGTTGATTTAATTGTTCAGATTTGTGCCTCAGTGACCTTTTCAAGACTAGTTCTTTTCATCTCTGTTTGAGGGAAGAACCAGCGGTGAAATATTGACTGTCCTTATCTTCCTGACACCACGGTTTCTGTCATCGGCTGGGTGGAAGTGCGCATCCTCCGCATAACTGAAGAAGCTGGGCTGCCGATCGAGCCTCCAGCTTCCACTGGCTGGAGGTTTGCAGAGCGTTTTGCACTGTGCCTCCAAGTGCCTCTGGTGAAATAAAAGAGGGGGGGGCTTAAAACTTGAAGGAGCTGAGCATCTTTTTTTGCCTTGCCCAGAGCAGGTCTTCCCCAGCTGCAGTGATAAAGATGTCTATAAAAACACAGACAGACTTTAGAGAGGAAGAAATGTAGGCACGAAGAGATTATGCTACTTTCCCCAGAGTGTGCAGGAAATCTGTGGTCGGGCCGAGAATAGGACTGAGGTGCTCGGCTTCTGCACCTCAACCACAAGACCATTTCTTTCTTCCTCACAATTAGTGTAACAAGTAATGTCACTGCTGTAGGGCCTAGCAAAGAAACCACTGCACTCTGCTAAACAGCTGCTCTGTTGCAGACTGGAGAACAAATATTTCTTCATAAATGTTCAGCCAATCTCTGAAAATTGAATTGAGAGCTGTATATGTTGGTTAGAGCCATGATTATTTTATTATAGAAAGATAAAGAAAACAAAATGTTTATTCAAATCAAAACAAAATATTTTCTTCTTTACATGAAATTCTATTTCTTAGCTTTTGAAGCAAAGAGATGCTAATACAGAAATAATATTTTTTCTTTATTTCAGTATACATTTTAAATATTAATTTATTGTCTCTCTGCTTTTGAGTTAGTCATCAACCATTTTCACAAGGAACAAAGGTTCCTGTACAGCAGGATGCTGCAGGTATAGCAGAACCCATGCCCAGGGCTGGCTATGCTGCAGATGTATGTGGAGCTCTGGTCTGTCCTGGAGCTGCGACACCATCAGCATTCCCTGGCTGCCATCCTGCCTGCCAACACTCTTATGGGACACCGGGACTGGGGAGACCTGGAGTTTGTGAATATGACTGAAACCTG
Source organism: Cephalopterus ornatus (assembly GCA_013396775.1). NCBI lineage: Eukaryota > Metazoa > Chordata > Aves > Passeriformes > Cotingidae > Cephalopterus > Cephalopterus ornatus. The sequence goes on along the minus strand of VZRE01006422.1, from coordinate 265,526 downwards.
CAAAGGGCATCAGAGGTGAAATTACTTTGAAGCAGTGTAAGTTGGGGCGAAACTCAAAAGCTGATGAATTCCTTTTGGGCAGCTCTGCGTGAAATTCTGTGCGAGGTCATGAAAACTGACTATACATTTTTATTCGGCTGAAGACAGAGAGAGATGTCAGGTTGCTGCTCCTGAAACGTGCAGGTGTGAAGTGAGAGCTGCTGTCAAAATGTTTACAAGGAGCACCAACAAAAAGGAATAATTATGAAAAGCAGAAGAAAATCCTTAGTAGGCTGTACCCCTTATGAAGAAAGAAATAACCTAGGTTCATACGAACACTGAAGCATTTGCTTATACTTTGAGATTCTAAAAAAACATACAGTTGGCTGACACTACATATGCAGGGAATTGTTATCCAAAAAAATAAAAATTACAGGAAAGGATGAAACTGTTAGAAGAAAAAAGTGCTGGGTTTTGCAATAATGGTGCAGGTTCTGCAGAAGACAGACTATAGATATTTCTGACAAAACTAGATTACTTTTCTACCAATGAACATGCATTCATTTGTTGAACCAACGGACCAGAGAATTATAGCGACCTGTTAAACACAGCCCCACGCTCTGCTCCGATGAGGCTGCGCGCTCCACTGGAGCCAGCAGTGATGAACATGCTGTTGCACTGGCAAGATACCGAAACTGTGTAACTCTGCAGTTTTTACAAGAGAAACTCGCCTCTCTCTCTCACTCACAGAAGCTAAGGAGAAAGGGCTTTACTAAAACTATTGCCTTCTGTTCTGAATCATATGTGGTAGTTCAGTTTATTCTGGGGTAGATACGGGCTCCATCTAAGTAACATGTCAGAGGTACTTGCCACATTGAGCAGGAACAACGGTGGAAAGCAAAGTTTTCCCTTTTCTATTTTGTATTTCCTCATTTTCCACGGCACAATACAATGATCTGTATGGTAGGTGATGGAATCAACTTCAGAAAGAGTTGAAATCTGTTGGTGCCCATCCCTGAAATACAAGAAGCTGCTTTAGCTTTGAATAGAATAATAATGTTTATTAATTTCATTGATGTTTCTGTTTTGAAAAACTGGGTAAACAATTCTGACAATATAAAAAAAAGGGCAAAAGACTCTTCTAGTTTTGCAGAAATGATAAATATTATAGGAGGGTCCTCCTAGAAACAGCAGGGAAAGGTTACAAATTCTGGAGTTGCATTAGGTTAAGGAGAGTTATGAACAACTACGTATGGCCTTCATGTAAACTGCTTAGGTGTAATGCTCAAATTTTTAATCATCTTTAATGTGCACAATGTGTCCAATTATTTAAGTTAAAGTACTTTAATAATAGAGGCTTTTTGTCAGTCCAGAAGATTTTGATTCTGAACTAACTGTAGTGAGAGTAGTACAGGATGAAAACCTGTATAAGTTTCCTGTGTTATTCACACTATTTCCTAGTAAGAAGATGAGTAGATTTAGGCACATTAAATAGCTACAAATGGTGCAATCAGCCTCTGGGCAACAGTATTTCAGCCTCTTGGTGACCATATCATTAGCATATTTTCCTTTGCGTTACACAAAACCCCAAGTGATTTATATTTGTTGTTCTCTGTCATTTACACTATCCTTAAAACCATTAAAAACTTACATATATTTTTACAGAAAAACAAAATAAAGATTTTGTTCAGTAATGGGATAGAATAAGAATTTTACAGTTTCTGGTGCTCTGAGAAACACAGCCAGAATTTGGGGCAGATTCTTGGATGCTGACAAGCGTATTCCAGGACTGCAGTGAAGTGTTCAGTAGCTCCCGGGAACAGACTTGATCCTGAAGTCACTATTTATGCATCCCTCTTATTCCAATCTGTGGGAGTTTTGCATGAGTTAAGTGTCAGTCACTTTGACATTTAGCCCAGCTGGTTGAATGATCTACCATGACTATATGGTACATTCTAATCTGAATTTTCTTCTCCATACAGTGTTCCGTCTCTTGCTTTGCTACCTGTCCTCTAGCTAGTTTATGAATGCCAAAGGCATCATTTAATGTATCTGGTTTAGAAACCAGCCTTGGAATTTGCTTGCAAGGAGTGATTGGTAGATGGGTTAACAACTGGGATGGAGAGGAAGTCAGCTGGAAAAAGAGGCAGGAATTTCAGTTTTACCACTGAATCACATGTGAGTGCACCTCTTTGCATGATTCAGCTCCCTGATAGTGTCAATGAGGACCAAGGCAGTGGGGTTTACCCTTGCATCAGGCTCAGAGAAGCATGTGGGTGCAACTGTAATGCCCAGAGCAAACCACATTAGTAGTAGTAACTATAAGCTGAAGGAAGTGTTTCCTGTGAAATGCTACTTGACAAATCCATATCATTTTCTTTCTGTGAAGTGAACATAGCGGCTTGCAATTCACGAGGGTATTTACTACAAAAATTATAATTTGCATCATTCCTTAGCCTTTGTCTTTTCCTTTTTTTTCTTTTTTCCCCTTGGCAGAGGATCTCAATTTCTTAGTTATTTGAGACATCTTGTTTTATTTGAGCTCACGGATCCTACGGTATTGCAGCTCACTGATGGGGCAAACATAACCTGTATAATGAAATATCTCAAAGAAGAACCTGATAAAGCAAAATTCATCTTCATCAAATGCTCCCTTTTGCTTGCTGAAAACTTTCTCAACATGAATGTTCATCCACAACAATAATCACTGAGAATTAACTAAAAACATCTCAAATTTTCTTTCCCAAAATATAGTTTCAGGTTCTTTTCTCTACCCTTATCCCCGTTGATTGATTGAAATGTTTTGCTTTCACATTCTTGCACTGATTTTCCCTCTTATTCTGCATTTGCACTAACATGTCTTTCTTGTCTCTGTTCTATACCTATTTTCTTTGGCTTCAGCTTATTGTAGCATTTAAGAATACATTTATCTTGGAGCACACAAGCAGTCCTGTTTCTCTGTAGTGGGATTAGTTATGTACCCAAGGAGTTTATTTAGCCAGATTTTTGCTTCCACTATACTATTCTATTTAGAACTTATCTGGTATGATGTGGTAATTTTCATCCAAATTACGTCATCATCATATTTTCTGCACGAGAGAGATGGGATTAGCACGGGGCAAGCTTGCCATGCAACAACATTTCTAGTGTCAAAACTTTGCAATTTGTTTTTAGCTTTAGTCTACTTCTGTCACCTTTTTTTTGGGGAAATATGTGCATAGGAGCTTTAAATCAAAAAGAAAAATTTGCTTTTAGAAAAAAACTTTCTGGTGGTCCACAGAATCATTCTGGATCCTAACACAGATACCTATTATCATTTTCTACACCTTCTGAGTATGATGTGTCTATGTAGAGCTGACAGATGTAGCAAAAGACCTATAGGTGACCCACTCAATAAAGCATCTTGCTGGGCAATTAAAATAGCAATAAACAGATGCTCTTAGACATTTGCATTCCACCCCAGATTTGTCTTTCAGCTCTCTAGAACATTTTTGTAATGGAGATAATGTCCAATTTGAGAAAACATTTAGCATCTTTAATTATTAGGATTACAAAAAGTTATCAACCTGTGGCAAAATTATAGAGAGTCAAAAAATTCAAAGCAAATGTAAGTATCATTTTCTTGTAAATTTGTTTGAATATTCCTGAACTGTTCTTTGGGTACAAATTCATGGGTTTGCACCCCAAATCTGTGAGTGAAAATTTTAAGTTACTACCTCTGTAAATCACAGCTTGACCACCAGGGTTTTTTTGAGGTAGTGAAACATTTTGATACCATGTTCAAGGGTATCTAAAAAGTGAAAACCTAAGCTCCTTAGTGCATTCATTATGGGCTTAAAAGACCTACAACCTTCCTGGTTTTTAGGAGTTATGAATCGTGTGAAGTCTACCTTGAGGCTCTAATCAATCTACACTTCAGCAGTCTCCAGTGAGTTTCAGTGTTCAAGCTGAATATGTCTTTTGCAGAGAAGCGCTGACAAATACATAAAATAGGATCCGCTGTCATGGCAAGAATGTTGGTGTGCCAGCCCTGGCAGCATAGCAAATCTAAAATCTGCTCTTATATTTATTTCCAGTGACTTAACCTTGTTGCTACAGTAAAGCAGCATGTGACTGGTGAGTAAGAAAGAAAAACCAATGTGACCTGCTAACTCTGAAGCAATTTCTTAGTAAAATGAGAGACTTCAAACAGACCACTGTGAGAACAAGAAAGCTTGGTGAAGAGAAGGTTATGTGAAGCTCTGCAGTAGCACTCTTCACTTTCAAAAAGCCCACCACAAAAACTAAGATATCAAAATTCAGCAGGTAAAGGAGAAATCATGTTATTTTACAATTTAGACATACATATGCACACATATTTACACATATATATATATATACACACATATATCTAAATATACATGGGATATAAGTACATACTTGTTTCTTGCAGTCACATACGTATCCTTCCTTATCAGATGGCTACCATTTGAGAAGCTTTAGGAAGGAGACCTATATTCAGAAAGTCTAGCAGAAACTCAAGGCTGACCTCTTCAACAAACTTCATCTTTTCCTGGCACTTTTGGGGGAGCTATCTGTGGTTATTATTATTACAAAGCATGGAATATTATGATCAAATGGGATACTGTTATTGATTAAACAAGTCCTCAGAGGCTACATGAAGTGAGAAATAAAAGTAACCTCTGCAGTGAGTCGTCTGTGTCAACCCTCTTTTTTTTTTATCTCTTTCCATTTATTTTCACAACAGACACATTAAACATTGTGCCATTGTCAGTATAAAATTTGTTTTACATGCATTTCATCACCAAGAAGTTAAGTCATGGGAGGTTTAATGCTTGTGTTTTAGAATAGTTATATGATAACTAAATTGGCTAGCTAATTTCTGCTGCCTCAAAAAATACCTCCCAGTTTGCCTTGCTCCATCCCATTTCATGCACCCAAGCAGGACAATAATTTGTCAGATGGAAAAGAAAGTGCCACCCAGAATATTTATTTGCACTGGCTGTTCAGGCCTCTTCAGAGAAGAACTCCTGCTGATACATGGCAATTATATTTTTAACAAAGATATTCTGCAGACCACAGATTCCTGTAAATCTCCATTATAATTCACATAAACAAAACAGAGATGGAGGGTTATATGCATGGCTAGGTACTGCAGCAACTTTCTTCAGCATATAAATGCTCTCATACAGTTTGAGAGGGCCAATTAGGAGCTGAAGTCTCAATTTAGGACACAGTTTTTCTCCACTACCACTTAAACTCTATTAAATATAAATACTTCATTCTCATTAGGGGCTGAAGGAAGGTTTTATTTTCCAATAAAACAATGCAGAAATCATGAAATCTCAAAATTATGCAGCATTAATATCTCCAGTAGACATTGCAAAGGTGTTTTTTTCAGAACACAGTGCTTGAAAGAACTCAGAGCCTTAAGCAGAGGAATGCATTTAATACTCTAGCATTCATCACACACATGGTGCTCAGTTCTTGTTTACAGTATAATAATCAGTGCTCTGCAACCCACTGTGGAAGTTCTGCTGTGAGTCAATTCCCCTAGTTGGTGCTGTTAGATGACTGGATGACCAGACTAATTAAACAACTAGCCGAAATCTATAATTCTTGGACACATCCTGTCCCAGCCAGAAGGCTACCCTGCCCCACTCGATACAAGGAAGGTAAGCAGATAGGATTAGCAAAATATGCAGCCCTGAAAGGGAGAAGTATCTTTGGTTCCTGGTTGGGTTCCTGCATTTTTTTTGCTGCAAAGTCCTGTTTAGATGGAGGGAGTCCAAACATTAAAACCTTTTCTCTCCCTCTGCCTCCAGCCACTGGAGATCCTTTCACAAGAAGCTGCTGTTCCACTTTAGAAGAGCTTAATGCTATGGATTACAGGTCACCTACACCCCAAAACGATGACCAGCAAGTGGAGAGATCTTGTTCCAGAGGGATGTTCATAGCTGGTACTTGTGAAGACTGGGATTTCAGGCAAATCCCTCTCATCGCTGGTGATGGGCAGCTGCATGAGAAATATACTGTCTTTAGGTTCATCCTTGCTCATGCTGTGGGCTGTTTTTGTTTCTTTTCTAATGGAACTTGATTTCTAGAAATTCTAACCCAAACTCGGCAGCTGCTTGGAGGGTGATCTCGTCCCAGGGACGCTGCATCCAAGCTAAACTACTTCAGGTGCAAAAAACCTCTTTCAAGGGGAAAACTTTCGAATACTGCAGCAGAAGAGTTCCTCCACCTGGGTACACCTCCCACAGCTGTGCTCGCTGATGCCCTGACACCACAGCCCACAGTGGTGCCTGTACCTTGCCTTGGCCCATTACCCTCTTGCTCATTTCAGCACACTGCTTGATTTGCGGCTTTTGCTCCTTCCTTGGCTGCTTTTTATGGCAGCTTATCGCTATTCCTGTCACTCTTTACTCTTTATTTTTCACTTTACCTGGTGCCGCTTGGCATGTTCGATAGGTGTAAATGGGCCCAAGTCAGTCTTGGTATCTGCAAGCACAACTCCTCTGACGTCAGAGTTAGGGCCACTATTAACAGGATGGACTTGGCACTATCGATGCACTGCACATCTCAACGCAAACCAAAGACTTTGTTATCTCCTTTATTAGTTTCACATGCACCTGCTGCCTCTAAGCCCAACTGTAAAATTGCGCTTAGATCTCATAAAAGGGAAAACTTCCTGTAGTTCATTCCATGTGGTTCTGCCACCAACCTAGCTTCATTTTTCTGTTCTTCCTGGTGATGTCTGCCTCCATTGGGTCCCATCCTCCACAGTCTCACCACAGGGACATGGGAAGGTGAGGCAGTTTGACCTGTGTCCTGTTGTTTATCTGCACCCTCTTAGCAAAAAAGCACTCTGTCTTCCTCACACTCTCTCCGCAAATTTCTCCCTTTTTCCCTCCAGTTTTAGGAATCAGCAGAAGTAGAAAGTCTAGGTTTCTGGGCTTGTGGTGTTGACTTCTGGGAGGTTTGGTTTGGTTTGTACGTAACATATGTAAACATATGTCTCTGGTAAAAGTAAAATGTTCTCCTAAATGAAAAGATACCCAGTATGATTTTCTACTCATTCTGAGTTCACAAAAAAAAGAAAAAAAAAAAACAAAAAAAAACAAAGTGCTATAACAAATCATTGCCGTGGTCTAGAAGTTACAAACATTTCAGACTCTGGGTGCAAATTTATGCATTTAAAATGCAGGCTTATCCAAGCCTTTCAGTGCTGGATGATTACAGTAAACACCTAGATAATGCTCCTTGGGAGTCACCTAGTATGTCTTTTTGCTGGATTCTGATTTGAGAAGAGATACCAAAAAAAATTGATTGTAAGACTTCCACTTCCAGAATAGAGGATAAATCTCCCTTTATTTTGAGAATATTTAAACACTGAATTTAGCAGGGTCGCATAAAAAGTGGGAGGTTGCCAGATGCAGGCGATGTGGTTTGCTTTCTTCTGTAACTCAACGCAGCAGCAACCAGAAGAATAAATTTTGTGTGCTAAGTAAATTAAGGTAATAAATACATGGTGTTTCACATTAGCTTGTGACATTAAAGCATGAAAGCAGGCACAGAAGGGTAGAAAACATGAAGAAAAATCTGCATATTTTACAAAAGGTGTGGACAGAGAAGGGAGAACGGGAAATTGCGCAAACTTTTATCTCAACTACTTAGGACTTTCCCTGGGGATTGCATTTCTCTGCAGTCTTCCTCTACCTTGGCTGACACTCCCTATAAAGCATTTTATGAGACATGTTAAGTATTTTATGCAAAAATTAAGTTGTATTGCATTTCACTGTAGGTCAAGGCAAGAAGGACAAATTTCCACAATAGCTAGTTAATCTCTTTCATCTTTCCCATGCTGTCATTAATGCTTATCTGTTCCCATAGGTATTGCAAAGTCATCTATTTTCTCCAGTGGCACAGTACAATAGTAAAATCCTTTGATTTGACATACTGGTTGTTTGTGATGCTGTTTTTCATGTTCATTTTGAGACCAGATTTGAGCCTTCTTGTCTGTGATGTTTCTATCATGCTCTCTAGCTTTTCTGGGAATTCAGGAGGTTAACTTCACATTTTTGTCATCCCCCTGTGTGAGAGTGGTTTGATATTGATGCATGTGTTGTAACAGCACTTGTTTTAGATCATGCTATTTAAAGACCCTATGAATTAATTGACTGAATCTCTTTGTGGGGCTTCCATCCCAGTTATGATCTGATAGCCTGTCTTTTGCAATCAAAACCTGCCTAGGTCTTCTCTGTTCACATTTAGGTAAAGCAGGAACCCAGCACCAACTCCCATGTCCTGTTCTGATGTCAGAAGTGAGCTTTCTTGATTCATAAGGAGACCTTGACCAGCTCTGTCAGCTTCTTGGTCAAGCACAGGGAATGTCTTATTTGTGACAGTGAAAGGTTTATCTGAAATGATTTACGGTAAACAAAACAGCTGAGGTCATTAGCAGATTGTCTTTGTGAAAAAAAGTTTAAATACCTCTCATTTCAGGATATCTAGTTTTAGGAAAAGACTATGCCTTGCATTCTATTGGTTTTGAAAAAATGTTTCTAATATTGCCATTAGTATATCTGGGAAGCAGATATTATATAAATGAATTACCCTAAAAAAACATCCTTGCGAGATGTTACATTTTGCATTTGATCATCAGTGTATCAAGATCTATGGTCTATAATTGCTCAGTTACTTTTGGCAGCTATTCCTCAGCATTTCAGGACAGTATGTGGTGCGTGAATTTGTTTGTTTATGCATATGTAACTGGAGAAGTCCTGATGAATCTGAGGGTGAGGAGGCAAATGCTAGGCAAAGTTTTCCTGAGGGAGATGAGAGCAATCAGCCTCATGGTAACAGGGGCCACTAAAAACTGCTCTCCCAAGGTTTGTTAATGCCAAGGTGCACAAAGATATAAAGAAAGTTCCTCTGGAGTGTTTGAATTGAAAAAAAAAAAAAAGATAAAAAAGTAGAAATAATTTACTTCTCTATCCACCAGGAAGGTTATATGAACACTCCAGACTACTATAAAATGTGTACAATTACAGACAATATAGGCAGCTTGCCACCCCAGAGATGAACAGGGGATATGCAGATGTTGGTAAAGGAAGATGCCAATGGTGTGTGAGATTATTATACCGAAAAATTCATAAGAAAGTCATTTGATCTTAAAATTCAAGTCTGAGCTTTAATAGCTCCAGTAATTCTTAGTAAACAGAACAAATTAAGGTAAATGAAAACTAATTTCATATTAGAGAACAAGAGCCTGTGAGAGGTAGCTTTTGCCCCTGCCTTGTTTGTTGACTTGGAGAGGGAATGAAGTTGACTATTTCAGCGTGGTTTAGTAAAATCCATAACTTTAAACAACAAGAGAACTTATTTTCACTTCCTCAGGACTTTGATCCTTTAATTCACTGTAGGTAATTAAACAGCAAGCCAGCACGAATTTTGATATGAGCACCTGGTGAATATTTTTCTGCTCTGTACAATGGCATCTAATATCAGGTTTTTTTAATATTGCAGAAGGTGATTTTACCTGACTGAGAATAATGTTTCTGTGTTTTTAACTTCTTTCCAAATGAATCTATCTGTGTCCTCTGTTTTTTTCCATTACTCTCAGAGACACATAGCAGTATTGATCATTGCTTCTTTTTCTGATCACAGTTTTGGTAGCTGAGGTTTAATATGTAATAAAAAGGAAGACATGGGACTGATATTTTTCTTTACACTGAAATGATTGTGAGAACTTATGTCCAAGCCCACTGCACATCAAGAGCACATCAAAATGAATTTTACTGCTTTTGTTAGGCTTTTACACAGTAGTTTCTTTTGAAGTAACTCAGTGCATAAATGGAGGAGACACTTCCTGGGGTGCCGGGAAAATGAGAGCGTATGGCATAATTCCTCCAAAGGACACAAAAGTATGCAATGATCAAGTCTACCAGAACAGTACAGGATTTGTTTAACACACAATATAATGGCCTTTTTGTTCTATATAGACTAATATTTTCAGGCTGCCCTGTGAGGAGGAAAACACCCCCTTCAAAAGCCAGCATGAACATCTGAGAAGATGTTCATCCCCATGCAGAGTTTGTGAAAAGTCTCTAGCTCATTTTGCTTCCTCCTATTCTGCATTATTTTTTGTCAAGGATTTGGATTCCTCTTTGCTCTGACTTTTTTTTCCCCGCAAGAGTATAATCTGATAACCTCAGTAGTATTAAAAGCACATGGCTCATCAGCTCTTCAGCTTGTAGAAGATGAAAAGAGGCCTCATCCGCTTTCTGCAGTCTGTGATGGTCATGTTAAATCTGGGTACTCTAATAGCAGTTTTAAGGGATTATTGAAACTGCTGAAAACTCCTTCTTTCGCAGCAGCCATAGCAGTAACCCCCTAGGCTTGAAGGTTGGCTCCTCTTTTATGATTTTTTTTTGATGAAAGTGACACATAATGATTTAATAACCAATAATGTTAAAGTACAAAATAGCAAACTTAGACTAAAGACTGTAGTAGTACTATTATACAATCAGAGCCAGTTTCATCTTTTCATAATGTCCTAATGCGTCTTATTCTAGTACACCTTGTGTGAACTTCTTTAATACAGGTTTTTAATGGTGTCAATCCAAGAGTGATAGGTTGGGTTTCATTCTTGTTAATGAACATTATTTAATTTGTGCGACCTCTGCTCGGTTTTATTTTAGGGTATTTTAAAAGTTTAAATACAATTTGTTTTTCATCTCCAGTACAATTTTTGTTACTGTTCTTTACGTATCCTCCCTTTTTAAGAGAGGTCCTTCATAAAATTGAACAAGAAGTGTAGCTACTCATAGTATCTGGGGTAGCTACATTTCATAGCGCAACATTTTTTCCAAGCAAAGAATAGTACTGTCGCTTTCAGGACCCAGCTTTTAGGAGTCACTTACTTCTCTGAAGAACAAAGATCTTCTGGTCTATTGTTTATATCAATAGTGAATTTGATTTTCTGTAAAAAACTTACTGGTCAAATTATAAGTAATTTATTATTACAAGTCCCATTTATGTGGGTTGTTATCATCATCATCATCATCATGTGGAAAACCTGCATTTGTTAGCCTGCTTTTTTCATCTGTCTGCTTCAGCTCTGGATGTGAAATTAAGTCGTGTGGTTCTTCAGCACAGAGGGTTTCTCTGTAAGTGATCACTTGAGAACTGTCTCAAAATTTGGAGGAAGAAAAGGCATCACTGAGCCCCACAGACTGGAAGAATAATTGTAAAGGGTTGATAGTCAACCCTTATGGAATGATGAGTAGGTATTCATATAGATGGTCTATATTTAAAGAAAAAAGACATTTAAAATAACTTGAAATCCACTGAGTTGTCATATGTTATGAATTCTCTCCTCAGCCAAAAACTCCTCGGTTGCCATTATACCCACAGGTTCATGACGATGAATCATGGCAGGCAAAGGCTATTTAATCTTTGACTCCAGGACTGTGCTCAACCTTGAACAAATCCATGACTGTCTCTTATATTTATAATTTGCTTCCCTAAATACTGATATATTTGATGCAATTAGGCAATAACAAATGCTTCCCATTAACTACTGCATTCTGTTCCTATTCCTGCTCATGCACTCTTGAAATGTCTGCCTGGTACCTAGCACTGAACAAAACAGCCTGAGATATATAGGGCAGAGCTACATTCAGGAATTATGCTCAAACAGTCTTATACAGTATTCGGGTTGTCACTGAAAAACAGCCTCCAAAGAAGATTTCCTCGCATCACAAAAGATTCTTGTGATTTATTTTCCTTCTACTTCATGCAGAGTTTCAAGCCCCTAAACTTGGCACCAGGGATATTATAGGTAAGGCAGAGGTGCTGTCAGAGAGCTGCTCATTTAAAGCTTCACCGACCTACCCACAACTACTCCTTGGCTCCTGAGGGTGGTGTTAACCTCTTCCTTTTTTAAAGCATTGAGTTAAATGAAGTTTCAAGGATTTATGATGGTTCAAGGACCTTATTGAAATTGAAGGAAAAAGGCAAGTTAAGGGGTGGGGAACAAATTTTGGAGGAGCTTAAATGTGTTTTTTTAAATCATCTCATGCCAACTCTTTCTACCTTTTCTGTGCGGTTCCTTTTACCACTTTACCACTTCCTCTCTGTATGGTATGTGCAAAGGCAGTTTTATGATCAAATTCAGGTTCTTTTCTGCTTGACATCCCTCCTCTTTCCAGTCTAAATCCTATGTTTCACACTGAGGTTTCCTGAAGCCAGAAGCAGTCTTATATGCAAACTTGAAGTAAGTAAATCCAACAAGGGCTGAATGCTAGGTACTTTGGATGGAAAACACACACCAAGACTATTAAGGATTTAGTGCACTGTGCAAGTTCTGGTATGGACCCCTAAGATGAGACTATGCATCTATCTTTGGTAGCTTTGCCTGTCTTTATATATTCAGGTATTTCAGTGAACTATTGTACTTTAGATAAGGAAATTACAGTTGTGTAAACAGCAGTAAAAGTGCATCATTTGATGAGTCAATTTGTTTCAAACAACAAATGACCCACAAAGTTGCAGAGCTCATTGTAAAATTGCAGCAGTTCAAGAAAAAACCTGCCAAGTAAGAAAATTAGATCAGAGCATGATATTTGTTACTTGTTCAATAGAAATTTTTTTTTTCCAGGGCTGAAACCTGTCCCTTTTGCAAATCCCTAGATGGCCTCTTTTCTCTACCTCACAGAAAGTATGTTGGATACACTGCAGTCTTTGCAGCCCATTTGATTTATTCCTGCCTTGAATTGTGATTTTCACGTGTTAATACTTTGCTCCAGTTCTTCTCTGTATTGCAGCATGTGGCCATTATTGCTCCCTTCCCCCAGGCCCATTTCCCTTGTTATATATCTGTTTCATTTTCTTAGTTAAGTTGAATGTGAACTTGGGGTCAAGAACAGACAAGTCATGTGATGGGACTGAGATGTAACTGCATTTTCCAGTTTTTTTCCACTGCATTGTCTGGGGGTTTGGGAGCACAGTCTCACAGACGGTGCAAAAAACCCAAAGTTCACAGTTCAGCTGTCAGTTATCAAATAGACTCAAGAATTAATGTCCTTAAGGAAGCCTGGGCTGGGAAGCTATCCGATGCAATCTCTCTTTGAGAACTACTTCGTGAGATGTGAAGCCTCCTTTTGAAAAGCACACTGATTGCAATCCCTCCATAAAATCTAACTTCTGGAAGGCTAGAGGCCCTGCCATGAGCCCATCCTGGCAGATTACTGGAAAAAATTCTCATTGGTTTTTAGTCAGTTTTCCACAATCTTTAAAAACACACTGTCATGCCCTTGATGTGTGGAGGAAGGCTGGACTTCATACTTGTTTGAAGATGTGACAAACACAAACAGACAAATCAAACAACAGCCCTGACGTACTTCTGAAGTGCTGTGCGTGGCTGTCCAGCATTAGCTCCGTGAATGTATCACAGAACTAAGAGGATTTTTTGGGCTGGCATGCTATTATGCCGCCATTTTACCTTCAGTAAATAATGGGTCACTTCAACGTTGAGCTTAAGAGAACAAAACATATTTAGAATGCAAGAACAGTAATTAAAGGCTTGTAATAAAATAATGGAGCATTTACCTAAATGACAGAATTACTGTTGACAACCTGAACAGCAATGACATTTAAGTTTTCCTGAGACATTTCTCATTCAAATTATGTCACTAGTTCTGAGGCTTCCTTTTGTAAGTCTTCCTGCCATGTATCTCTATAGTTATTATCCCTCATTGTCAATATAGCCAGTCATTTCTTTTCCACATCAGTTTTGATTGAGTTCTTCCAGTTTTCCCACACACCTATCTGTGTATAAACCTCTGTGAGTGATTGATATGGATTCATTCTTTTATTCTAACTTATCAATTTATTTTTTTTTTTGAATCAACTACCAAAGTTCTGTCTGTATAACATGCAAACCTAGTCAAACCTGGAATTAAGAAGCTGTAGGCTGAGTATGGGTTTAATACCTTGTTGTCATGTATTTTGAAAGGCAATACATCTCTGGGGCACACTCAAGTAGACTGTCACTCAGGTATCCCTGCTGCTGAAATTCACATGACCTTGACCAGACTAAATTCTTTGCTAAAGCAGAAAGGGGAGGAGCAGCCTTTCAAAAATCAAAATATTGGATCATAAATTTCTTTGACAACGTTGCACAATACAGCAAGGCTCCATGGCGTCCCCCCAGCATGGAGGGCATTGCTGAGGAATGAGTGATACGAGGAGGCAAAAGTGAGTCTTTGTTCAGGCAGATTACCTGGGGGGAAATACAGTACATGATGTACCGTGTGATATATTGGTCATACAAGATATTTCTAGAAGGTATTACTTGCTGGAGAGCTGTTTTTCATTTAGGGAGGAATTCCTTCTCGGGCAGAGTGTTTGGAAAAGGCCAGTGTGCCTTTGAGTCTCACCGAAGCCATATTCTGGCACATAAGGCACTCAACCTCATACAGCTCCCCTGCACACAGACAGATTTTTCCTCTCCTGAATTCCCAGTTTAACTTTCATCAGATCTAAAATCATGCAGGGGACTTATAAAGGCATACAACTTCGCTGGAGTTTGTGCAAAGAGCATCAATCAGGCCTTCACCCCAAACTCTCCTTGTGCCAGAAGCAAGTGATTTTTGTCCTGCCGAGCTGACATTTCTCTGGCTCTGCTGGGTGCAGTGCTGACCAGTCCCACCACGCGTGGCTTTGAGGCTCAGAGAACTTGCGTACAGCCAACAGGTACATTAAAAGAGCTGCTGATTTACAAGCTGCAATGTTCTGCTGACCAGGTAATGGGATGTAGCTGCACACTGAGCTGTGAGGGCATGACTGAAGGCAGGATGTGCCTGTGTGCTCTAGTGTGCTTTATCAAACGTGGCTGACAACCAGCAAGGGAATGGCCGGAGAGATTGAACTGGGGTGTTGCACCTCACCGGCAGCCTAAAATGCCTACCTGAGGCTGCAGTGAAGATTTGCTATTATTTTTCATCTGGTTTAAAACCACAGCCTTTCACTTACCTGTGCTGCAAAAAAAACTTCAGCTGCTCTACAGGGGTGCAAGATTTTAAATTCATTCTGATAGGCAGGAAACACCCTCTGTAGGAGTGTTTTCGTTATCAGGGTGAGTGACAGAAGAGACCTGGACCATCAATTCCCTCACCCAGTCGCTGTAGCTCTTGTAGGTTTTATTGGTGCTCAGTTCTTGAGACACAGGTCAGATGTACCACTTGACTTGGCATGGTCAAATTAATCATTATGACTGAAATGTTGATTCAGCTATAAGCCATGAATACTCCAAGAGAAATACTATTTATGCATAACAACCTTACCATGTACAACTAGTTCATACCATCCCTCCAAATATGTTTTGAATATTTCCTTTAGTAGCTGTATCCTCTAGCTTAAATTCACAAAGCCTTATGACTGTTATTTAGTTAGTGTCTGTACAAACCAGTAAACAGACATTTCTGCTTTCAGGTTCTCTTGAAAGATAAAGAAATTAATATGCCGACATATAGCAACCTACCCTCTCTTTCCATATGGGAATATCTAAGCAAATGAAGGCATTGCTTTGCAACCACAACTCCCCTTTCCTCTCTTCCCCTTTGGGTATGGTGAGAGGGTGACAGTGTCTCATTGTTCAGAGGATGAAAACTAAGGCTGGGTGTGGCTTTGTGATCTGGATTTTTAAAGCTGCCTTTGTATTAGAGTGTTCCAGTGAAGTGTTCGTTTACATTAGTGGCAAATCTGGATTTTCTGCCTCAACCCTGTTGTCTCTCTCTGTGTTACACAGGTTATATTCTGTTCTTCTGCATGAACTTTAATTGATCATCATATGAAAGTAACTTCCCATGTATCAGAAAGCCCTGCCTCCTGCAGGACTCGAGCTGAATTTCTGATGAACTGATGGAAATATACAAGATCTGGCACAAAAAATGCACCAAAATAATTTGCTAATGTAAATAGTTGCCCTGAAATTGTCATTGGAAGATAGGAACTCTCTAATTCATCTGACCCATCATGCAATTAAAAAGACCTGTTTTCTTCATGAGGGCTTCAGACAAGCTGAGGTAGGAAGTGATCAGCTAGGACCCTCCTACTGCTCAGTTATGATGGTAATGAAGATTTTCCAGCCCTTTTTAATTTAAATTCCTGCAGTCTAGTGTTCACCAAGCATTAAGCCTTGACACTCTGGCCTGTGCCTGCAAGGGCTAGCATTTTCATACAGGGTGTTATTTTAGCACCGGTTAGGGAAGGATTATCAGACCTGGCGCCATCAGCCTTATTTTGTTAAACCATATTCTCTCCTGTTGCAAATGAATACAGGACTAGAGGCTGTTGAAACTGAGCCAGGAGGCCCAGCCTGCCTTGATGGACAGCTTGAACTGGAGTGGGCTTCTGATGGTGTTCACCTGGGGCAGTGTGAATGTTTCCCATTAAGAGGGAAACAGGCAATCACACAGTAGTCTATTAAGAGAATTATATTAGGATTAGTTTAGCATCATTTCTGCCAAGGTCTGCAAGACCCATTTTTTTTTTAATATGGTCACATACAACTCTGGCAAATTCAAAACTTTCCAGGAAAGCAAGATGTGCTCAACTTGCCCCCAGGTCAGCACTTTGCTCATAATCTTGTCTCTCCCACTGTCCCCATCAGCAACAAGTTCTTCTTCAATGATGCCTAATTGTTTGGAGATTACATCTCTTCTTCAACTTTCAGAAGCCTATTGGAGAATTAGTAATTCATCAGCAGCAACTTGAAGTCATACGGCTCATCCACCTCAGCAGGATTGTTCACACTGCTGTTACTGCTGGAAGAAAATGTGGGAAGAGCTTGGTTGTAACGCAGAAGTCCTTGTGGTCAGTTTAACTGATTGTGCTTGGCATGTTGTACCCTACAGGAGTGACTGCTGACCATGGTGAGAAAGCCTAGAGATGTGACACGGCTGAAAAACCTCCTGGGCCAGTCCAAAGCTTGTAGATGAAGCTACTCAAAGCCTTTCCTTTAATTAAGGATGTATTGGTTGGGAAATCATCTGTGCCGACTAGAAGAGGAATGAGAGACTCCACACTGATGTCGCCCTAACTGTGCGAAGACATATTGCTACCCCAAGCTCCCCCTGCAGCTCACACATGATGTCTGAGAGGGACCTCAAACCCAACTGCCCAACAACTCCCCGGAGTCTGCAGCTACCCAAAACATGTATTTTTTGGAGAAAGCCTGCAACCTACTCGACTTGTTCAGAGCAAGTGTCTGTGTATATTGTACTTCAAATTCAATGACGCCTCTATTTTAGTTTAGGAATTGTCTGTCCCCTCCTTGTTCTGAATAAATAATTTTATTATTACTGTATAAAAGGATAAAAAACCTGCTCAAGACTAGAAGCTTTCCTTAACTGCCTCCCTAAACTATTTCATTGCCTTGGACTCATAGAGTGAGAGAAGAGGACGTGAGCACAGCAAGGTCTATTTGGGATTTGTGGATCAGTGCTACCTGTCAATCAGCTGGCAATCAAGAAGCTTCCTTCAGCCAAACAGTGCATCTCATCTGGCTCTAGAGGAATTGCATCAGTGAGACATCAGTGCTGTCTCACTGTAAGCAAGTGGGTGAAAAGGGATCTTCATATGCAGATGATGCTCTAAAGAGACCTCATGTGTTGGGGTACTCAGAGTATGAGTAGCTCCACATCCTGTTCACATCTTGGATTCCAGTTTCAAGGATACGAAGCGTGTTTCCTGCCTCCTTGCCGGGAGGAGACAAGAGGCAGCAAATCACTGATTAATGTGGTGACTCAGCGCACAGCGGATGGACTTGTCCCACACACTAATCAGCATGAACAAGGACAGCAGCCACTGTGGCACAAGGACACTAAACCCAGGAAAGCATCTAAAACATGCCCTAGGACATGTCAGAGGACTTTGAGCCAGACTAGGAACATGAACCAGCCGTAAACATGAGCTCACCTAAGAACACCATCAATTCCCTGGACATGGGAGCTTTTGTCACTTATTGTGAAATGTCAATGCAACTTCACCCTCAATATATGTTT
Organism: Cephalopterus ornatus; assembly: GCA_013396775.1. Lineage (NCBI taxonomy): Eukaryota > Metazoa > Chordata > Aves > Passeriformes > Cotingidae > Cephalopterus > Cephalopterus ornatus. The sequence continues at coordinate 247,476 of VZRE01006422.1, read as the reverse complement.
GGACCACATGCTAATCTGGTCCACTTGGAGGTTAAAATGCTAGCATTTATAAAAGTGGACAAAACCCCATGGACTGCCCATGAGCTCTCCCCTGCATGAGAATGTGGCCACGGGCAATGAGCCCAAGGCATCACCAGGAAGGCTTCAAGCTCAGACTCTTGGTTCTGCCTCTTGTTGTGCATGGCACTTAAAAAGACCTGTTGCCTTTTCATTTCACAGTCACCAATCTGCAATTTTTTGTTGCAAGGACAAAGACTGTTTTTCAAACTCTCTTAGCACTTCTTCAATCTTTTTTCATAACTTGTCATCATCATTTTTTGCCAGAACATTTGTCATATGACTGGAGGTTTTGGGTTTCTTCAGACAAAAGCAGGAATGCCCACAGGGCTGGATAGAAGCTGACCTGTTTATTGACTTTCATTTTATTGTCTGCTGGTCAGTCCCAATTAAAATAAAAAAAAAAAGAGAGTCAAGAACAATTGGAGAAAGAAGTGTTGGTTAGAAAGGACTATTTTTTTCTGTCACCTTCGAGAGTTTGTGACAGTGAGCAAAAGCAAATTAACCAGTAAAAATATTGAGACAGAAATCTTCCTTTTCGTATTTCAGTTTTGAAGATATAAAATGTTGTGATGTTGTTATTCAATATCAACAAGAAATTGATTTTGTTTTGAAATTTACATGTCTTCATGTTAATTTTTTTTGTTTGTTTTACTAAATGCCAGCCTTTTTCCTTTCTATTTCGAATTCAATTAATAAGAAGTAAACAAAGGAAGCCCCTTGGGCACTTTTGTCTCCCTGTGGATGTAACAATTTCAATTTAAGCTAAGATCATTTCCCATAGGTTTCATATACATAAATTTCCATAAGAGAGGTTGATAGGTAAACATTCCACTATGTGCAGGATCATTCAGACTATCAGTAGGCTGCAGGTTTTTCAGTGTCCCTTTTGACTCCTGCCTTATATATTTATAATGTGAGCATGCTGCCATTATTTGTTGTCAGGACATGTATTCTGTTTTCATTTTTATTAAGTTTTATTGAACTGGGATGTTATTTCAGTGTTTCTTCATCACTTTAATTATAAGCAAACATCTTGTCTGACTCGTTTCTCTGACATGTAACAGTTCACAAGATCTGGTAATTAATAAAAAAAGGAACTATTCAAAAAAGAATATTTTTTTGAAAAATCAGGTTTAGAATTATAATTTGATCACATCCTGTTTTATTTTTTCCATGCCTGTGGGTGAAGAATGACTTAAAGTCCTGCTCCTTCCCTGCCACCAGAATAGATTGCTATGTAGCTTTTGGTATTTGATTTGTTCTGTCTTTTGAAGGAGAGGAGGAACTTCTTATCAGCCTCTTTTTTTATATTCCAAGTCAAACGTTGCTATCTTGATTACTTGTGTTATACATGCAACTATGGTTAAAAAGGAACGGCAGATCAAATATACAGTTCAGTTTTGCAACAAGCCTGAGACTGTGTTGTTTGCTCATCTAAGGCCCTCCATCTTTTTTAGGGGAATTTGTATATGCTTAACAATTTACATTCTCTGGTTTTTAAAACATAAGCTGATTTTTTGAAGTTTACTAATTAATTGTATGGTTAAGCAAGACGCTATCAATTAGAAAATTGTATTTCTTACTGCAAAAAATGTGAACCTACAATGGATGCATGCAGTTCTGGAAATTAACACAAGCTGATCAACTCTGTGAAGAAGTTATTCTGGAAATCATATTCCATCATATGCTCTTTTCATGCTTTTGGCAATTTCTTTTTTTTTCATCACGTGCTTCAGTCTACTAAATTTGGTTACAACAACAATAGATTGCTTTTTCCTGTCTGAAAAAACATTATACTGATCAACCACATAAAGATTTAAACCCAAAACCTAGTGTATGAATTTTATAAACTAAGCAGAATTAAAACCAAACATAACACAAAACCAAGCAAAGCAGCTGTCCGTTTTTTTTTAAGTTTAAAATGTCTGCATTGCTTTAGTTCCAAACCCAGACAGAAGCAGAACTAACTTAGAACATTTTTTCCTTAGGAGTGTAAGTCAAATCCTTAATGCTAATGTAGGAGGGTTTTTTGTATTTAATTTAACTTACATTTTGTTATCGCTTGGCTCAATGCCTCAGGAGTCTGAGCCAAAGCTGTTATACTGTAATATCCATGAGGTTCAGTTTTCTCTTTCACCTGCAATACTGTACTCTGAGTGTAATGCTAATGTGACTCCTGCAGTATAACAAAAAGCCCATAATGACAGCAGCAGAGGGGCCTGAATGTCATTTACACCTATTTGCTACATCCAAGGTCAGCAAGAATGCACCTGCAAAACACTCACACTGCACCCAGACTGGCTACAGGAAAACTGTCTACTGAGATGAGATTATTTTGAACAACAGATTTTTTTTTTCCTTTTAAACTCTTGAAGGTCTTTGTGCGAAAGTTCATAATGAGATATTCAAGGTAAGCATGTGCATTTCTGTGGAAACGATCAAGGAGACAGCTTTTGAAACAATGGTAAAGAGTTGGAAAAAAAACGTTCTAAGGATTCATTTAGCATATTTGTTTCCTCATAGCGTATTTCATACTTAGCCTGTTTACTAAGGGTTAAAACCAATCAACGACTTTGGAACTGCAGTAGCAGAAGCAGGAAGACTGATCACTGCCTTCATTACAAGGAGTGCAGCAAATTCTCAGACTTGTGAAAGGAATGAAAAGCAAAGCATGGTCTTCTGATATAGAACCTTTTATTAAAGTATACTGAAAGACATCATAAATATGTTTTTAAAAATCAATACATTACATTCCACTCTTTTAATTCTCTGTACCTGTCCAGACCAACAGAAGCAACAAAGACAAAACCAGCTTTGAACGAAAAGAGTTTTTGGTGCAGTTGAACAAAAAGGAGTGAATCCCCACAGCAAAATGCAGGGCATGGGCAGACATCTGTAACTTGTTGCCGCAGTAGCAGGAACTGTGCGTAAGGTGAAGCTTGTCTAAGTGAAGGGATGTGCCCCACAGCCATGCAGAAACCCGCAGCAAGGAGCCTGTCAGGCCCTCATGCCTCTGGGCCAGCAGCCAGGCACCATCTCCTGAGCTTCTGCTGGAGATTCCCATGTCGCTGCAGCTCTCCATCACCTCCTCCTCTGTCATTGCTCCAGGTTTAAACTGCTGGCCTGTGATAACCTGTGTTGCCTTGTCTGGAGCAGACAAGCAGACAAGCAGCTCCCACATGCCCAGCTATGTCCATCGCTGTTTTCTGGACCACATCTTTCTGGACTCAAAAATGGTTGGAAGTGAGAAGACCTTTCGGATTAGAGTCTGTGCTAGTTTTGGCAGGGAGAAAGTTAATAGTTTTTTTTCACAGTAGCTGGTATGGGTCTATGTTTCGGATTTGTGCTGATAACAGTGGTGACAACACAGAGATGTTTTTGTTACTGCTGAGCAGGGTTTACACAGAGTCTCAAGGCCTTTTCTGTGTCTCACCCACCCTGCCACAGCCAGGACAGCTGACCCCAGCTGATCAAAGGTGTATTCCAGACCATATGTAGTCATGCTCATCATATAAAGTTGGGAGAAAAAGAAGGAAGAGGTGGTGGGGAGGGATGTTCAGAGTGATGGCTTTGTCTCCACCAGTAACCATTAAGTGTGATGGGACGCTGCTTTCCTGGGGATGGCTGAAAACCTACCTGTCCATGGAAAGTGGTGAATGAATTCCTTGTTTTACTTTGCTTGATTTTGCAACTTTTGCTTTACCTATTAGACGGTCTTTATCTAGATCCCCAAGTTTTCTGACTTTTGCTCTTCCTGTACTCTCTCCCATCACACCAAGGGGGAGTAAGAGATCTGCTGCGCGGGGCTTATTTGCTGGCTGAGGTTAAACCATGACAGAGTCTCAGGGGAATTTAATATCTCTGAGGATGCAAAGCCTGGAAGTGGAGCAGTTGGCACCTCCCTGTCTGCTGGAGCTCCAAAAGAAAGGCTGAGGAGTCTAGACTTAGATTTTAAAATTTATATCTAGCCTGGGGTATTAACTATAGATAAGAAATAATTTATAGCCAGAAAAGTTATGATAGGAAGGTTTTACTAATAATATACACTGCTTCTGAAAGCAGGGGTCTTACATCAGGGAATGAAGATTTTCACCTGACATTTGGCTAAGCAGAACTGATGGTGGTATAGGGGTCGACAGCCATACCACCATCTAGTGATTCCCCCAAATACTGCACCCCTACCTACCTACAACCACTGTTCTCCCCACTGCTGTGGTGGGTCCAAATTACCATTGCTTCAGGAGCTCAGCGCCTGGCTGACAGAGCAAATCCCTTTGGATTTAGAAATAAGGTGGGTTTTAGACAGTGCTCTGCTAATATTCCAGTGCACTACATTTTGCCTTTCAGTAGGAACATTTAATGTCGACTTCAGAGCAAATATTCATATATTCAAGCCTTAAGGTGGTTTCAGAGTACAAGCAACACTAAATGGCAACAGATATTTCCCATATCTTTTAGTTTCTCTGTGGATTGCAACAGAAAAATTTAGACTGAGGCAGATCTTATCTAATCTGAAGATAAAGATTCATGGAAGGTAATCTGAAGTACATGGATTACAATAAGCTACTATTTTGAGTTTGTAAAGTATTCTTCTATTCCCAGTCCAAAGAAAATTCCCGGTAGGCAAGTTAATGTTGGTATTTTCAGGTAATATATACAGACTGGCAAAGATAATAATGTATTTGTAAGAAGAGTACATTTTGGGACTACTTTCTTATTTTACATACAATATAAATGACTACATGACCTTTCATTGATCATGGACTAAGCAATCTTTCATGTATACAGTTCTATTTGTTATCCATCACTGTTTTGTTTGGAACTAGCACAGACTGGAGGAAGAATTCCTGTTTGGAAATACAATGTTCAGAGAATTTATTTTGATTAGCACTCAAATAAAATATCTAGAAATGAACATAACTAATGGTCTGGCTTGGAAGAAACCCTTAGTTATATTGCATTCATCACCTATCTCAAGTGACTTCTCTTTATGGTTATGCTTGGCCACAGTTTGTTTCAGGTGCCAGCAGCTGGCATATCCATCCCTGAATCTGTGTTTCTCTCCGTTGCTGTATTTACATAGTCATAATATTATTCTCTGGAGACTGGACATTGTCTTGCCAAATTTCATGAGGTTTTAGTCAAAACTCAGGCATAACTTGCTGATGGGAGTGCAGCTGAAATGTCCTGGGCATATCTGTTTGGTGCACATCATGTTTTCCTAAAAATTAAAGATTTGTGTGTATCCATTACTGACTGGTCTTCTTGGACCTACTTACTCCCAAGCCCTTATGTAAATACTTTTAGCACAGAGTAACCTTGTATTTGTGATTTCTGGTTTCACTTACATAAGGGTAGAATCCTGCGGCAGGATTTTCATTTAGTGATGGTGACAAGTGTTATATTGTGTGGCAAAGTTTAGGCTTGTAAAAAATGTAAGAGCTTTAAAGAGCCCAGCCTGGTTAAATTATCATAAAGGAAAATGATGGCTCCATGTGTGTAGGCTCTTGGGAGAAGATGAGGGTGTTGAGGGTACTTTCATCTGATGAGGGAAGGTGTGCTACCAAGGTGGGAGTGTAAAGAAAGGGGTGGTTTTGCCACAACTGAATGTCTTGAGATGTGGTGTCCTGTGGAAAGTGCACTGCAGACAAAGGAAATTTATAGACTCAATGCAGACAAGCAGTAAGATTTAAGAGGATGTAATACACAGAACAATAAACTAGAGCTGTATTTACATCCATCATCTGAAATATTTAGTACAGGCTGAATTGCATATGTAAATGTATATACCATCAGATGCAGTCATTTAGAAATATTCTTGATCATGGACTTAGAAGCAGTTACAGCTCTCCCATGAATGCCTTTTTATGGTTTTAGCATGGACCTTTTGTACGTTTTTTAGTCTCAAAGAGTCTTGCTAGCCAATCTGTTTAAGTGCAAGAGGATATTTCATGGTACTCATAGTGGAGAATTCACTTTAATCTTCTATTCCCCAGGAAACTGCTGGGCTTTATGAAATGAATATCTGTATCCTTCCATTACATCTTCTGGCTTAATGCTGGTAGCACTGGAAGTCAGATAGTTTCCAGTCTTAATATCTACACGATCAATTTAAGATTCAGGCATGGTTTGAAAGCAAGCAGTAGTGGAACATCGTATCTGCAATTTAGAATTGTAAATATTTTATCTGCTTTAATGCATACACACATTTTGCACATTCATGACTAATCTGCAAAATGAGGCTGGTTTTTAGACAATGACTGTGGTAAGCTTGAATAGCTTTACCTGTTCAAATATCTTTATGGATATTAAAACATCATGTGCACTAAATATCAACTAATATTTACCCTGGTGTCATTTCTCTATGCTGGTAACCTTTGTGACTATGTTTTGCTATTACAACTGAACCTTCTATTATTTCTATTCATGCAGCACTGTGTGTCCACTGCATCATTCCTTCTGTTCTGTGACCCTGAGTCCACTGCATTAACTCTCAGATCCACACATTTCCAGTTTCCCAGTCTTTTTTTAGACATTCATCTCTGGTTTGTATTTTCACACACTTCCTATTTCTTCTTCTCTTTGTATACATGTTCAGTCTGCTCACTTTTGGCATAGATTTTTTTTTTAATCTGCAGAAACACATTGTCTTCTGTTTAGACTTGGATTTCCAGTGGAATTTTGTGTGTTTTAACAGTGATATATTTAAATCCATTGCATTTGAACCTTGATTTATTTTGAATGCAGTGTAGTTCACGATCAGCTCATGAACTTTCAAGGGACTTTTCCCCTGTGACCAATATTTCATATATATGAAACCTGACCTTGAAACATGAATTATATCTCAAAGTATTTTTGAGGTGCATTCAAATTTTATACTCTTACAGAAACTTTTGTTTTCAGCCATGAGGATTACCTGTGGGTTGACAAGAATATACAACCATAAAATCACAGCATGATTTGGGTTGGAAACGACCTTAGAGATAATTTCCTTCCAAACCCCCAGCCATGGTCTATATCAGGCCTATTAATAGCCCACCATCATTAAAAAACCTATTAATAGTATGTCATTAGCTATTTTTTCTCTTCAGCTAATATACACATCTAAATATCTTTCTATACTTCAACAAAGATTAAAAAATACCATTTGCCCCTTTCATTTTTGAATCCAGGAGTCTACTAGAACATCACTCTTCAAACATCCAGAAACTCTCCATTTCCCACAGAAGTGCTGTTCTCCCAGAATTGATTCTGAGAGTCCTTAATTTTCAGACCCATCTCTTCCGTGGAGACTGGTGTCCTGGTGGTGCTTCCGGCATCATATACAGGTGTGCTCACTGCCAGGTTTTTTTTGTCTGTGCAGGCATACTTTTAAGCAGCAGTCGTCCTAAACAACCATCCAAAGCAATTGAGGAAGAAGGATAGAACTGCTTAGAACGAGATATTTCTGATGTTATCTCGCTTAGTTTCCTGGTTGGCATGAGTAGATCATGTAACCTAGAAGAAATGCGTATGACTAAGAGAAAGAATGTTGTAATGAATATCTTGATGGGCAGGAAAAAGGGAGTGGAACAAGACAGGTGGGAAAATATGCTGTGAAATCACCACAGAGGCCCAGACAACCACAGACAGTAAACCATATGTTTTTCCTTAAAAGAAAAAAAAAAACACACACACACACACACACAAAAGTGAACACTGCTAGTTGGGGCAGCAGCAAATCATCCTGGTGAGAATGCAAGAGCGCAAGAGCTTTTTGTCCACTTCAATAATAAGTCAAGACTGTTTTAGCACTGTATATTTAAATTAATGATTGGGGAACTTCCATATGCAAAAAAGAATGACAACATACCATAATGTCCTCATCCCTGCCTTGGAGGCCTCCAGTTGAGACTCAGAATTGAGGTGAGAAAACCTTTGAGCACGTTCTATTTGTCAGCTTACAAGTGCAGGCAGGTGTTTATTGTTATTCTTTGCACCTTCTTGGAAGTAATGAAATGCAGGCTGGAACTTCAGCACGATGTTGCATCTTCTAAAACCCACAAGGAGAAGAAACCTCTGAATGTTTCATTACATTTTTTTTATTTTATATTTTATAAGATGCTGCAAGATATGAAAAAGAAATCATAAGTAAAGGTTTAAAAATGGAAGAGGAAGGAGCATCATATCTGAAATTAAAAACTAGAAAAAGTATAGTGCCATTCATTACTGAAAAGAAAAAAAAAAAAGAAAATCCATTTAAATTATTACTTGGGAAGAACATTACCTAAAAAATATAAAGAGCCATTGTATTAGATATTTAAGGAATAGCAAGAGGACTGTATTTACTATGTAGAAATTTGAGGAAAAGGGTTGGAACTGATAGCTGGATAGAGCAAAAAAGTGATCTTATTAAAGGACAACTTTGAGATATGAGAGATATCCCTTGCCACATTCCAGGGTTTTTTTGCACATATCTTGGCTGCATATCTAATCTCTTCACAGGTCTCTGTGTACACACGTTCATTTATAAGGAGCAAAAGTAAAGAAAAAACTTTGTGGGTTTTTTTTCTGAAAACACACAAAGATTGATGAACACAATGATTCCGTGACTAAATCTGCTTTTCCTGAATTTCCACATAGTTTTACTTCATTTGCCTGCACTTGACTGTGGAATAAAGACCCTGAAGGCCAGAAGGAACAACCCTTCTGGCAGTGAAGAGCTGCTGACATGCACATTACAGCAGCTGAGGAGCCAGCCAGACCCTTTCCCTGCAGGGACTGAGTTTTGGGCTGGACCCAGGCTGTGTCTGCAGCGGGTGGAAGAAGCAGCTCCTCTGTCTGTGTCAGCTCGACAATGGGCCCTTCTTAAAGGGGACCCAAAATGCTGCTCCCGCTGCTGAAAACAACAAAAATAAGGCCACTACTACTAACGTGCTACATCTCATGTACCGCTGACATAGTAATACCTCCGTCAGAAAAATAAACATCGAAATGCGCGTTTCAAACTTTAATAATCTGAACTATTTCTCTGCACCGAGACATATACACCAAGGCACACAAAAAGCTGTCCTGTGCAGCCATACAATACCCTTAACAGCCTCCCTGCTCAGCCTGTTTTGCTCATTTCAGTACAGCTGTCCGCAGTCCAGCAGAAAATGCATTAAATGGGTCTTTTCATGGAAGGAACATTTCACATCTAACTGTCTTTAATATAAATCAATTTTTCTTACATGTGTTTTCTTAACACTTGGGCAGACTTGGAAGTCACCAGAAGAAGGTGACTTTCTCACTTCCCACCTCACCAACTGCAGTTGCTCCACTTACGCGAGAGTGGGACAACTTCTCAGAAGTGCTTAAGGATGCAGATATGTTGCCAGGGATGAAGAAGCAGCAGCTTGTGGTGTGTTGGTTGGTTTCTTGTCAGTGACTGTGGATGTGCTGGGTCCCCAGGGGAAGGAGGAACAAGTGCACACGTGAAGAGCAGCCATGGCATTGCCAGTGTGCTACAGATTTATAGCCCATCTTCTCTCTGGAACTTGATCACCTGCTGATGGTCTCAGGGGAGAACAAGTCCAGTATAAAAACTTGACTTTTCTGTTAGGAACCATAACTTTCAAGGCGTTAATATTTCTCAGGCATTGTTGGTTGATAGTATGTTTGTGTTTTTTCTAGTGCTAAGCATTTCAGGCTGAGCAAGCAGGAACATATCTCAGAGTGGGAGTCTGTAATGAAAAGAAGGGGAGTGGGCTACGTCTTCCTCTGCTCTTCAGTAAATCCATTTTTGTACTAACATGAATATCGTGATTAATAATAATAGCAGCTTATGACTGTTTTGAAAAATTGCATTTGAAGAAAATTAATGTTTCCAAGTTGTTCCAAGGCATGAAGATTTAAGAGGAGAAAAAATATTCACAGAACTGAATTTGAAACTATTTACAACAGTTACGCTGCCAGTAATTAGGATGACTTGAGTATTTCAGTACGCTGTCCTTGTAGTACTTTACCCCCCTCTTCTGCTCTGCTGGGAAGAGTAGTGTTTTCTATCTTTGGCTAGGAAAATTTAGAAATTTATATATGATGAATATGACATACTCATTATAGGGTGCCAGTTGAAAGGGAACCAAATATGAAAATCTGTTATGCATATCAATATATCCACACTTAACCTCTTACTAATACCACTGTGATGAAGAGCTCTAGATGTTTTCTTTAACTTATTTTATGTAATTTAAAAATTACAGACAGACAAGATAAGGACACTGCAATGCTTTCGCAAAATGACCTTTTACAAGAAAAGTCTCTTCTCCTTTTCGCACAATAACTTTAAACAGGAGAATGATCAATCCTCTGGAGCAACCAAATCCTTCCTGACAAATGATGTCTTAATGTCGGATCAAATTCAAGGCATTAACAGTATCATACAGCATAATTTCTGCTTTCTTGAAAAACAATGGAGCTCATTTAGAAATTGTAATTCCCTGGAGAATGCCATGGGCGTGCAGACTATTAATTACCCTGTTCTATTGTTATCTTTTGTTCAGAACAATAGTGCTCCTAAGGTCCTATGGAATCTCTCTCCCCTGTAAGGTGTCGAGTTTTGATTAAGCATCATTTCATACAGTTCATTAACAATGTATCTTAAAATGAGCTTTTGATTGAACATTTTTATTGGGCATTTAAAATAATTTACGGCTTCTGTTGAAATTTCACATACAACATTTGCCAACATAGTTATTATATATTTTTCATTAAACAATGGTGTTTTACCTTTTCTGAAAGGTTCTATTTTTTTCAGGGGAAGAACAGATTATATAAAAATTGATTATGAATGCGGTATATCATGAAAATAGCCCTCCTGATCATATTTTATTCCAGTGGAGTTAGAGCACATAGGTGCACAAGTAATCCATTTGCAAATGTTGTTGTTTTGGACTGTCAATCTCAAAGTCAACATTTAAGCTTAGTTTTCCTATCTAGAATACTAGCATTTTAATAAATCTGTCTGCTTTTATAAGAAGTTATGTTCTAAAGTGAATTAATTCTTCTCTTTAAGCTTCATCCAGTAAATGACAAAAATTTTAGCAAATGTAAAAGAGCAGCATAAAAGAGGGTGTTTCGTCACACATCAGCTATATAAAGACTGCAAGTACTCTTAGGAGTTGTGGCCAGCAGTTAGGTTGAACACCTAAACGCAAATACAGAGTAAATTATCTTTTAAAAGGTTTACTAGTAAGTTCAGGCTTTGGCCTCCAGCAGTCTGGGGCATACGGAAATCTGAGGAGCCAGGACTGTGAATGGTTGGGCAACATAACTTACTTTCTTTGTAGAACAGCCCTGTCAGGAACAAATGGCACACTGAATGCTGAATAGATTTTGGCTCAGCTGGATAGATGCATGTTTATACTTTTTCAGGTAGAGAGGACTGTTTTAGATGGGAATCCTCATGGAAAAATTTGGGCCTTTTTTTTTTTTTTTTTTTTTTTTAACATGGGAATTTATTTTCATTACCAGTTTGCAAGAAGATTAAAAAAAAAAGTAATCTTATATCACTGAAACTGCATGTTGGGGAAGGAGTGTGCACAAACATCATAGCTAGAAACAAATCATTAGCTGGAATTTGTGTCCAGGGAAATTATTGGAATTATTTACATGCACATGTGAATTCAGAGGGAAGCGCTCCAACACTGACTGTTAACACAGTGTACAAGTCTGTTGGGATGAAATAATAAGCTAAGTTTTTACTCAAGTACTCAAAGCAGAAACTTTTGCTGATATTTAAGACTGTACAGACAGAATCTTCCATTTTTTTGGTCTTTTACTTGGACCAGTGAATTTGCAGTTGTCAGTGGGATAGAAATATTAGAATACTCAGTCCTGTGTTTCCTTGACCTACTAAGAATCAGAAAGCACCAAGATTCTTCAGGAAACTCTGCTACAAATATTTCCAACTTAATTGGGCGTATCCTAGAGGTTCAGATCGTTTCGGATTTGGATGCCTGTCCAAACAAAGTCAGAAATTCAAAGTCAGCATTCAAATTCAGATTGATGTTTCTGATAGAAGTGAGGAAGGATTTGGATTCAAAGTGTCCTATTGTGCTCATCTCAATAGAGGGGTCATCTGTAATGTTTAGAGCTGGACTCTTGCTTCGTTTCAAATGGACACTGTATTTCCCATGCCAATTTTAGGATAGGACCCCCTCTCTGATGCTATAGATGCTTCCCATCAGAAATGACCATAACTGAGAACTTGTAGCTTCCAGGGCAGCCGCAGTTTTCCATTTTGTCTGCACTTAGAGCAACAGTTGCCACTCTGTGACCATTTATATAGTCTTGTTCTTGAACCTGGTGACCCACACTGTGCTGTTCAATCAACCTGGCTAAATTTCAGAGAGTTCTTCAGAAAAATGACCTTTCCCGTACAGACTGGAAGCATTATGGTATCTTCAAATCCTCTTCTTTTCCCAGCACCTCAAGCCTAAAAGGGTCACTGTGATACTGAAAACATATTTTTGTGATTTTTCCTATCTACTGGTAATACTTTTAATACTACTGTAATGTGGAAATATGTATACTCATTCTAGGTTTTTAGTGCTCTGTACTTGATAGCACTTTATGTTTCAATTTTCCTCTAATTAATAGTGCAGTCAGCTTTCCCTGTTCTTTTCAGATGATTCACTGCATAAAAGAAAAAGAGATGAAATCACTTAAAAATAGGAAAACATAACTTCTTGAAATGTATTATATTTCAAACTGACAGTGCTCTTTTTCCTTCCTTGGCCTTCCATTAATAGATACAGTAGATACATATATTCTATATAGCTCTTCTTTTCCTGCTTTTCTCTCTGTGATCTATCATAAATTCACTCATGTTTCCCACTCCATTCACAGTATTGCTTGCCATAGTCTATTTATCATTTCAGCTGTTAAACACTTGTGTCTTGCTTCCAGTAGCTGGGAATACTTCCTTCACATGCACATTTTTCCAGAGTGGTTACCTTGCCTGTGAGTTAACTGTTGCTCTAATCTCATTTAAATAAGCTCATTTCTTATATTTCTAATGGAGATGCCAAGATTAGAACGTTCTATAGCTGATCAGTGGCATCATCTTATTTTGTAACCTTCACCTCTCCTAACCCTGCCTTCTTCCAGTGATGCTTTCCCATCCTGTGTCACTATGTGTCTACATTCAAATTTTGGACACTTCAGGATAGAGACAATGTCTTCCCATGTGTTCTTTTCAACACATTAAATACAATAAGTAAGAACTGAGCAGTGCTTGCAACTCATTACTCATCATGTCAGCAAATTTCTGTGTTTAAAAAATGGCTGTGTCTTACAAAGAAATAAATTCAACTGGCAGGTTCCCCTGACTAGAAAGCTCATTACTGACCAACACCCTCCTGTGTCATTTGGGTGTGCCTGTGTGTTTGTAAAGCCCTGAAAAATCCAAGGTAAGTCAAAAAGCAAAACAGGTCAAAGAAACACTTCAAGTGCAGTTCACAGGGCTTGAAGAATGCGAGGCTAAAGGCAAAGTCAGTGCTGACTTTTTTCTCTGAAAAAAAACCCGATAGTTAAAACAAGTGAAAAATAACATTTAATATGCCTTGTTTCAGCAAGGGGGAATTGAGACACAGAAATTAGAGGCTGGTCCAGGGTGATGAGGTCTGCTCATCTGCCCTTGGCTGGCAGACAGCTCTCTGTCACTCCCAGGGGACAACCTCACCTCTGCAACTACCCTTGCACCTCTGTCCCACTGCCAGCGTGGGAAGGGACAGCTTTTCAGCCTTTCACATGTGCTTGCCAAGCAGAGGCGGTGTTTTCTGCGGGCTGTGGGGACGTGGGCAGCGCCTCAGGCACTGCAGCTGGTGGGGAAGGACCAAGTCCTGGGCATCAGCATTGCCTTGAGCTGGGCATACTGTGAGGTAGCAGCTTTCTGCTTGGCTCTGCTTCTCACACAGCCCTATCACTGTGTCTTGTGGCACTTTTTCAAGCCTTACAGTTTTAGTCCAAGATACGATGTGTTACAGTAATAAAGCACAAAGGCCACTCATGTCTGGGACACCACAGAGAAGCCCAGCTGTGGCAGAGGGTGATATCCCCTCTAGGTTTCTTCCTCTGGGAAGAAGCGATGTTGGCTTTCAGTTTAGCCATCCTTGCAGAGGGGAGGAGGACTGAAATTTGAGATTTTCTTATTTTTAAAACATCTTCAATCTGAATTTTCTCTCTGAAAATGTTTATAGGTTCACCCGCACCTACAGCTGTAACTGTGCTCCTGCAGCCCCTGTGCGCACAGGTGTGGAGGTCCTTCTGCACTTCTCAAAATATATCAGTGAAGATACAGCATGAGGCAATGAGGAATGAAGACCAGATCTGCTACAGCCTTCCTCTGCGGTACTTGTTCCTCCTTTCCTCTCCTTCTCCAGCTGAGATTCCAGGAAGGCAAGTTCCATCTGTATTCTCTTCTTGACCACCCCCCCTCTCCAGCCCCTGCTTTCTGGGATATGAAAGAAAGGCCTTGCAAAACTGCTTGGAATACAGAGATGAAGAGACAATGAGACGCAGGCAAACACTTTGTGTATATTAATGTATATTTGCTTTCGTGCTTCCCTAACTGGTGCGTGTGGTACGTGCTTTTGTCATGCCTCTAAGGCAAAGAACAAAGGGATGGGGCTGAAAGAATTTTTCTGTGTTCTTCCCAGAATAAAGTTTGTTTTTCCCTGTTTGACCTTCAACTCCCCGAAGACCTGAGTTTAACTGCTTTGATTTACTTCCATAATAAAGTGATCGATTAATGTTAAAGGCAGGCTTTATGAGGCCTGTCCTCAAATGGTCTCCGAGCCTGCCATAGCAAGGATGTTATACTGCCATACTCTGAAAAAGGTCACATGAAGGGAATCAAAGACAAGATAAATGATGGTTTACACATCAGAAAAGCTCTCCGTAGTACAGACAGGGAATGTGGAACATTATGTCTCTCTGGGCTCGGTGCAGATGGTATATAGTAAATATAGTCTGAACTGCCTCCCCAGGATTTATTATTGTTGCCGTTCTAGTTGTTTGGGGGGTTTGCTTTTAGACAAAGCTGTGCTCTGGAAGTGTGTAACACATGGACAGCCCTGGTTAAAACTGAGCAAATGAAGAGTCTGCTAAAATGATCTCAGCGTGCTGGTATTAAGGAGCTTGCTTTCAGAAGTTAAGGGCTTGATTTCTTGTGATTTTTCATGCTCAGTTAAAAATCATAGTTCATTTCTTTTTTTTCTAACCAGACTTCACTGTAGGCATTTTTCCTTAAAAGAGACAGGCAAACTGAGTAAGCAAAATAAGGATTAATTCAAAACTCTAGCCTCTGTCCGTATCTGTATGTCCTAAAGGAGAATTTATATGGCATCACATGGAACAGCAAATTGCTCTGTTTTCCCTTCATATTTTGATTATAAATTGTTTATTCTTGTTCCATTTGTGCATCCACTGGACTACGTTCCCTCTGACAGGCAGAGATACTCCTTATTTGAGGAATGTGAAAGGAAAAACTGATTAATAAATTTTGAAGAAGAGGTATAAATAGTAACCTGAGCTTTAACCATGGTCTTAAAACTGAATAGGGCTGGTCAGGTAATCGTATAAAAATCCAGCTTCTGATGGAAAGCACGTTTTTTAGACCAAATCTCAACAACACTCTGACTGGGAAAGCTTTCCAGGTGTTGGATGAAATTTTGGATCTCAGCTGGGGGTGGGAGGGAGGCAGAATGGAGAGCCGGCAGATAAATGAGGTGCTCGCCTGGGACTTGGGAGCTTCAGGCTCAAATCCTCGCTGTGTACTGGTTCAAGAAGGTGTTTGAACCTTGGCTGCTTATCAAATCCTGCCATCTTAATGTCCAAATTCTGGCCATCAGGCTGGGTTGAAGGACAGGACTCAGCCCTAGCCCTGGGAGGCTGAAAAGCAGGTAGGCATGCAGGGAAATCCCTCCAGAGCCAGGAGATCCCCTCTTGCTCTACTGGCCCCCAGGAAAGAGGATAATGGGGGTAGAGGTGAAGATGCACCCTGGCAGACACTGACATCATTCCACACAGGCTGATCAGCACTGCTGTGGCCAGCCTGGCTTTCCCTCTGATTTAATTCAAATGGGTTCATGGCCAACTCTCTGTCTCCTACAGGGCAACTGCCCCGTATCTGCTCTTTTAGTTTGTAGAAACAAAATAGTGAATTTAGTGCCAGTTTATGTTTCCTATTGAAATCTCTGAGAATTATGAAAATCCCACAGCACTTTCTTGGCCAGTTTCAAAACTATGGGTGATATTACCCATCAGATCAGCCTATGGACAGCTGATGCACATAACTCAGGACTGAGTGGTATTACGAAAATTGTTCTTCAAGGACACAATGACTGCTTCTGGTGCTCAAGAAGGGGACATTGAGTTTGCCAACCTGTTGTGGAGGACATGCCCTTGGTGCCCTCTGCCTAGATGCACGTAGTGCCAAGGCAGATAGTGTTGCCACCTTTGAAAAATGATTCCCCAAATGACCACTTCAGGCACTTGGCTGCTGTGATTTTGCAAGCCTGTGATAAAACTTGTCATGGGAGAAGGAAACCAGCTGAATAAGAGGCTTACTATTAAGGGCTTATAACTATTAGGACTTTTCACGTGACAGTAATGTGGTAAGATTGGGCCTGGCCAAAGCATTCGTATTTCCAGTTGTGTGGTATCCTTCGGAGGGGAGAAAGGAAAACAGAGATCTAGAAGGGGAGGCTCATCTCAAAACACATGGAGTAAAACAGTCCATGCAAAGATTGATGCAGCCTGGTCTGAAAAATATTTGGCAAAAGGAATATAATGAGTTTTTCAGATTTCTAGTATTTCCTTTTTTTTTATTTAGAGGACAAGCAGAGTTTAAAGTAAAAAATGAGCTCCCTTAACAGCATTGTAATCACATATAAGTAGTCTAATTATGATCAAAAAACCAGAATTGTAGAAGGAACTGATGGAAAACATCCCATCACTTAATAAATCCATCCTTTGCCAGTACAGAGCTGCTGCATATGTTATATAAGTGCTTCCATGCAGTCAAGCTTTAAATCTGACTTTAAATTTTCTTTTTAAATCTAAAGTTTTCTTTTGCTGCCATCCCAGCCTTTCAGAGTATCAACTGCTTAATATTCTGCTTGGCCCGTGGGAAGAGATGAGCGTATTAAGGATCCAAATACAAAGCACATTTCTCTTTGCATTCAACGTAACCTGACTAGACACTCCAGTTGGCAGACACCAGATGGTTGATTGGAGTCTCTAGTCAGTCTCTGCAATTGCCGAAGCCTTAAGGACAAAGCAGCACCAGGGAGATAGATTTGATATGATCATGAATCACTTCTGGGACCACAGCAGATAACTTAAGATAGGAGTCATGCGGGTCACCTTCTCGAAGCTCCTTCTGGTACCAAGTGCAAACAGAGACAGGAGAAGATTGATATTGGAGAGAGAATGATGATGGATGGCATTAGCAGGGTAGTAAGGTGTATTTGGGATTTACTGAATATCTTCCCACAGTGTTTTGAGAGCACTGACGAGCAGAAGGGTATGGGCTTTTCAGAGTCAAAAAAGGCAAATCTTGTTGAGGTGGAAAATAAGGAAAATGAATAGTTCTGCATCATTTAAATGATATTGAAAGTACTTCTAACAAAGTATCAGATGGGTATTCAGGATACAGAATGAGCAATATGAAAATGTCCCCATTAAAACTAGATGGTTTTTATTAAAAAATCTTGAGCAGATTATTCAGATTATAAAATGAATTTCCTGCAGCTGTACAACATCACTTTTTCCACTTTTCAGAAATTCGTGAGTAACTGATTTATTTTTCTACACTCTAAAGTTTTCACGGAGAGGAGCAAGTGTCAGGCTTGCATGCTCTAGAGCCCTGTGTGCTTCCACTAGGAAGCATGCTATTTGTGACAGAAAATTTGTACAAACACAAGGAAGAGGTTTTGAAAAACCTCAGTTGGAGCTTGAAGCAAGTCTCAGGGGGTATTATACAAGCCAGACAAGATTCTCACTACACCTTTTGTATCTAAAAGTATACTTGCATCCAATTTTTTGGTCACTTGAACAAAAGGAAAACTTCATTTATATACAAACACAGCCAAGAAATCCATAGTAACAGATTTTGCTTAAGATGCCTCAGACTTGGTTTTTAAATCTCAAAGAATTTTTATTTTAAAAAAGAAGCTACTTGTTATATTCAAGCTCCTGTCTTTATTACAGAAGCACCTTCTTCAAGTTAAAAGTACAGCTGATGTTCTATGGTTTGTAATTACTATAACTACCTGAAATAGTACATGCTTTGGGTGCTGTCTAGTGAAAAGCTAAATGTCAGACAATAGAATAGCTCTTTATGTACAAATTAAAAAGATTGGCCTTGACTGAGGAGCAGGAAAACTGTTCTGCTTTGGTGGATAAAAGAACTCTGAAATTAAAGAGACCACTGTATTAAAATGAATGTCATAAGGAAAGTAGACTTTGGATGCTCTCATGTTTTTTTTTTCTTGAAAGGATTTACTATGTTGGACTGGGTGAACTACTGGGGGCATTCTGTTCTAGGTGTTTTGCTGTTATTGCAAAGGTACTGTGCCTGGATTTTCCTCCTTTGCTATCTCCTATTGTGTACATATTCAAGCAAAAATGTATCTTTCATTCTCAGAACATTATCAAAAATTTTCCTTTATTCCTTGCTGAAGCAAGAAGTGGTTGCAGAGTTGGAGTATACCAGTCTTCCTAGGAGTCAATAAAACTCAGACAGTGCCTTGTATTACAAGCACATTCTCTGGGAAGCATGGCTGGTGTGGCTGGCTGTTGGTAGACTGCAGCTGTAAGGCCTCTCATCTAGTTCAACTCTGGTCTAGGTCAGAAACCACATACAGTGAAGGCATTTGACTGGCTGAAAGATAATGGAGGGAGCAGAGCGCTGGCTTACAACTGAGTGGACTGTCCCAACTCCAACGTAACTTTCTGTGTGAGCCAAGAATAATGTCATATAAGAATTAATATCTCCTCAAATTTTCAGTCAGTATATAAGCTTAATACTTTCTTCTTCTAGAGGAGCAGAAGAAATTGGCAAAACTATCCATGGTCCGTTGGAAGAGCTGCAGGAAAGCAGATTGTACTGGGAGTTAAAAGGTTGGCACCCCTAAAGAATGACCTTTACTATAAGTAAAAGAATAACATACAACCTTGCCATTGCTACTTGGGACTACTGTATTTAAAAAGTTTCATTACCCTTTATAAAAATAGTGCACTATAAAGATAGATAAAATATATTGATACTCTACTGAAATTCTTTACATGCTTTAGAATAATCTCTGCCCACCACACCCAGCTTTCCCAATGATGAAAAATGGTGTTTGGCATCTGCAGCTGTCATCTGGGGTCCTGGTGATGGACTGTCTGAGAGAACCACCTCAAACTCCTTCTTAATAACACCCCTAAATAATGATCTTCAAGCGAAGCTGATTGTGAGTCAGGCAGAGTTGGTTCCGCCTTCAAATGTTGCAAGGCTTGGTTTTATATTTGAGATGGGTGTTGGAAAGGGCTCCCGAGAAGATTGGGTTGACGTTTTGTGGAACAACATGGTCACTTGCTGGCATTAAGATGTTAAATGTAGTGCCACTTATTTGCCACTCATGGGGTTTTGACTGATTCTGTTTAAAGTCGATAAACACCCAGCAGCACCTCAGAAAAGCTCCTCTCAAACCTTCCAACCCTTGTGATGCTTATTGCTACTATTGAAGGGGTGCAACAAGCGAAGGGGAATTTTCTAACAATAAGAAATATCTTCCTTAAGCCATGTGGTATTTATTGGTCTAGTTGAATCAATTACAGCCGTGACGCACCCTCCAAAAATTGTGACTTAAATTTTGTTATTTTCATTCACAAAGTGATGAGTGGTTGGACCCATTCTTAAGTTTCAATCATCTCATGCTTTACTAGTGCTAGTGATAGCTTCGTGATTGCAGAAGAGAAAGGAGGAGGATTTCTTTAATTCCTTTTCTGTACCTCTCTATCTTGTGTAGAGTTGAACATGTTTCTTGTGAAGTGTGCAAATATGTGCCTTTTCGCAGTTACTCTTTGACATTTTCAAAGATAGTTCCCTCTTCCCATATCTAACTTGACAGTCAATCAAGCACAGAGGAACAAGGAGAAAAAGACAGAGGATCAGGGAAAGAAGAAAACAGAAAGAGAATCCAGGAAAAAAGATAAGAAATGCAAACAATAAAGTGGAGAAGGATAAAACAGGAAAACATTTTGAAATAAATTCATAAACTATTGTTTAGTAAAAAAAAAAAAAAGAAGGAAAATAGGTGCATTTCCCACCACCATCTATCTCCAGTTCTCTTCTTTCGTTGATATGTCTCTCTGACATGCAGATTTTCTAGTTTTTTGGCCCATAGGCTTCACTTGCCTTACTCTAATGTATATTAATTTGTAGAAGGAGTTCAAGAAGTACATGTGCATCTTCACCACACAAAACATGGCTGGAATGAGGCACAGGGTGAAAATTTACAGGAAGCACGAGAAACCTTCAGGAATTCTCTGCTGATCTTTCCCTCAAATCCCCCATGGAGACTTTGCCATGGTTACTTGCTGTTTGCAGGTGTCACCAGGCTCCCTTGCTTTTCAGTCTCACTAAAGTCAGGGAGATATGAATCCAAGAGCAGAAGTTGGCCTTTACGATTCACTTCCATGTAGCATATGTTACTATACTGTATACCAAGAGATGTAACCGAGAAGAACCGTGGTATTTACAGTATGCTAAAATTTAACTGTTGCTGTAGCCTTCTGAAGCCTTCAGGACACATCTCAAAGACTTTACCCGTGTTCTACCTCATCTTGTGTGAGGTAGGACTCCAACTGCTGAGGAACAAATGACGCAATATGAATAAGGATTCAGGATCTGGCTCCGTGCCCGCTAGCAAAGATAGTCCAGTGGTGACTAATTCCCTTAATGAGTGGGGCAGGAGAGGTAACATTGACTAGAGTGAGGGATAATGATCTAATTGTTTTAATTATTATTTTCAGTAACAATGTCAGAGAATAGAATGTTATTTTAAGTGACATTCAGCAAGTAGCAATGAATTTTCTTTCTGACACACACAGGGATGAAGTTGAAGGTGTTACGGTGGGTTTGGGAGGCAGCTACAAAAGTACACTGGTCAGTGACACTAAAAAAGATACTACCTATAAAATCAGTAACTCAGAGAGCAACCTCCAGCACACTTGCTGAATTTTAAAGAACTGCATTATACTACTGGGTCAAGTATCTCCATCTTTCCTCAGCCTGATTATTCCTTCTTTTACAAGACCGGTGGTCCCAAAATAGTGAGGTAATCTTCATCATACAGAAGAGGCGTGAAACTCTGTTCACAATTTGGCTGTGTGTTGGTCTCTGTGTTTCCAGGTGAGTCATGCTAGCCCACATGACCATGTCCATAAACCCCTCTGCCTGTAATGCAATTTTGCAGCAGCAGGGTTAGAACAGATTGCTGGCATTATGGCAGCAAGGATATTGTTGGGAGTAACTTGGCAACACGTGTAGGTGTTCTGACACTGGCTCTTTGCTCAAGGGCAAGGATAGCAGAGGGGATTCTGGATACAAACCAGTGAGAGAAATAATGTCAGAAAGGTTCAGAAGATGAAAGCAATGACAGTAAATAAGTCTGAAATTATTTTAGGTTTACATACTTTAAGTCCTCAGTGACTGAAAACACAGCCAAGAATTGCTTCAGCAATATTCCTTCATAAATCTGCATAATAATCTCTCAGAGGGGCTTTGGTGAAATTACAAGTATTCATTTACTAAATTGGGTTCAGTGTCTGTATCATACGCCGTATGAATATTCAGTGCCATGAATTCATCCAAACTATATTGAAGTTAGCGTGGTCTGCAAGCTCTCTCAAACAATAACCCAGACAGCAGGCTTGGGCAGAAAGGACTTTCTTTTAAAAAATAAACGCCGACTTCCACTAGAATTCAATAAAGAAATATTTAACAGCTATGTTCCTAAGAATGGCAGAAATACATGCCTGTAATTTTTTTCGTGTGGAATCTCTGATCTTTATAGCTCAAAATTCAGCAACAAATGTTTTTTATGCTAGAAAGGGAACATAAACAAAATGCAAAGAATTTATGAGTGATTTATCAAATAATGCAATAATAACTGCCAGCCAGATGCAAGGAAATTGTTTGACTGGGAGAATAATAATAGAAATAATGAATATAAAGTACAGCAACCTTCGTACAAAGAAATGACTGGTCTTAGGTGACTGAGAAAACATTTCAGAGAGTCAGAGATTGTACTGAGATGCTATAAGTAGTAACCCTGCATAATTCTCCAGTGTTTTGTACACAGTGGATTAAATAATTAAAAAAAAAATCTTTTAAAATAAAATCTAGGGTAGTGAGTGTGTGCAGCTTTGCAATGGATTGAACAGAGGTTCATTTTGTCCATGACCATTGTGTTCACTCTCGGTCTGGTCTTGCTTGGGTAACCCAAGCCAGCAGTTATTTTCTTCCAAGGTTGCTGGTTTGAGCATAAGATGTTGCAGCAATTCCAAAAAAAAAAAAAAAAAAAAAGAAGTAGCTCACAACTTAGAGATTTCGGAAGCTGTCTGTGGCAAATTGAGAGAAACCCAAGAAGTCACTCATGCTACATAGGAGAAGGTGGTGCACTTCGAAGGCAAATGTTCAGTGGGTGGTTTCTGTGGACCACATGGCAGCAAGTGAAATGCAGAGCAGAATGATAACTATGAGAAACTGCTCCAGAGGATGGTTTCTCAGCTTCTTATGTCTTCTCGACTTCTTATGTCAAATGGCATGGAAGTTTCAGCTTATTTCTGCAAAAGGCTTCATTATCTTCTGTGTTATTTTGTCAATGATCACTGCAGACAGACCATTAGATTGTCTGTCTTTGTTAATTTCTTTGTTTATTTTTTCCTACTTTCTAGGTTTTGTTTCTTCACCCGTTTCACATGAAAATGTTTTAGTTCTTATTTCTGTTTTAAAGAGAGTTATATTCAATACTAGGTTCACAAATCTTCAGCAATTCTAGAAACTGTGCTTGTGCTCTTCTGACAGGCTGAAAGAGTTGGGGTTGTTCAATCTGGAGGAGACAAGACTCCAGAGAGAACTTACAGCACATTCCAGTACCTAAAGGGGGATAAAAGAGAGCTGGAGAGGGACTTTTTAAAAAGGCAGGTAGTGATAGGACAAGGGACAATGGCTTTAAACTGAAAGAGGGTAAGGTTAGATTAGATCTTAGGAAGAAATTCTTTACTGTGAGGGGTGGTGAGGCACTGGAACAGGTTGCCCAGAGAAGTTGTAGATTTCCCATCCCTGGAAGAGGTCAATGACAAGCTGGACGGGGCTTTGAGCAACCTGGTCTAGTGGAAGGTGTCCCTGCCCATGGCAGGCAGGTTGGAACTAAATGTTTTTTAAGGTCTCTTCCAACCCAAACGATTCTATGGTTCTGTGATTCCTTGTAAGGTACATTACGTGGTTTATACTCAGACTGTGTCTCTTGACATTTCTACTGGTTATTCTTAGCTCTCATTCATAGTATGATCTGTTTCTTCCATTTGGTCCAATACTGAGACCAAATGGAGAGGTGTTTAGAGGGAGCTTGCACTTCATTATTACAGAGCATTTACTCTTTATGTCACTTGCTCTGTGGGTGAATGAAGGACTTCAGATGCCATGACTGCCAGTCCTGGCACCTCTTCTAGCAATAAATTAATTTACATAAAATCAAGGTATATACACAGAGGGTTCACTATTTCCTTATCTTTTTCTATGCTAGCAGAATGGGAAAATACCAAGGGCTGCAAATTCAAGTTGACAAAAAATAAGGAAGCTGGTTCAAACCAAAAAGAAAAAATGCACAGGATGGTACCATGGCCCTGTTAAGGCCCTTATTCCCATAAGGGAATTTGTGAAGCAAGCAAGAAAATTAATTTCTGAGGCATTCAGGGAAAGTTCCAGGAATGAGTTAAAAGGGGAGCTGGGAAGCAGGATCAGTTCGGGGTTGTGATTCAACACTCTTCCATGGGAATAACAGGATACAGAGTTTGGTGCGTTTCCTTGTCTGTTATTCGTAGGTGAAATGGCAAACTCTGAGCTTCATGTCTGTTGCATAAAAGTGATATTCATCACCTGGAGACTTTCCTAAACTGCTACCAGATTAAACTAAAAAAAAACCCAACCCCTGCCAAAGAAATACTAATAACTTTACATACCATCAGTATGGCAATGAGCTAACAGTCTGATTTTTTTCGATTACTTAAGAACAGTCACCGTCTCCTGGAGAAAATCAAATTCAACCACTACCACCAAGGTTTCAGAGATTAAGTAGTCACAAGAGGGAAACATTCTTTAGGAAAAAAAAAACTTGCAAGGATGATTTTGAGAAAAATCATTCCTTTATCTTTGATCTCTGAGTGATGTCGCTAGCATTCCACTCATCTGTCATCATGCAAGGTCAGAAGAGTCCTTTGAATTCACCTTGTTTGAAAAGCTGCTAAACAGCTGCTTCCAGATGGAATTTTCAGCATACAGGAGCTGTTTCAAAGAGGGGCAAATCTAGAAGTCCAGAGCCTCCTCGCCAGATCCTAGATCACTGGTGCTACCTTCAGTTTCTCCCCTCTCTCTCTCTTCTCCCTCTTCCTCTCTATTTTTAATCTTTTGGTAAAGACAAGCAGCTACTTTAAAAAAAAAAGCAATAAAGGAAACTGATGATCATTGCATTTTTCCTCCAGAGTTTTTGGTTTTACCTACAATTTGTAAGATTTCAGGCTTTTGGATTCTTTCACCTGAACATCCTCCACCTAAGGCTGAATCACTTTCTCCACGGTTTGCCAGGTCAGCAATCAGAAAATCTTGGTCCACAGAGTTCCTTTCCACTGGTTGTTTTCCATTCATATATAAATTCATGGTCTTTTGTCAAAGGAGCTTATGGCATATCATTATAAGGTATAAAGCATGCTCTTGTATTCAACAAGCAGAAAGCATAACAATCACTTAGAGTCTACACTGTGACACTACTCTGTTGCTTAGCGAGGGCATTGATTATGCTCAAGAGAAGTTTGAGGAACAGCTTTCTTTAGTCTCAAATTTGCGACAGTTCCCCTTTGAGTTGGCAGTACATTAATGGAAATGGAAACTTGCCTCATTCTAAATGTCAGAATAATAGAGCACCAAAAACAATTCAGTCATGTCTTTCAAACCACGCACATATGGTTCAGCACCAAATGTCACTATTCTTCCCCACTTCCTTTCCATTTGTCACTATCTCTGTTGATTATCATTGTTTGGGTTGAAACTTTCCTGAAGGCTCACTGCAAAGCTCACCTTACAGTAGCTAGGCATATTCTCAGCATGTTCTATACTTGATATATGCCTAATATAGTCTTCCCAAATGCAATGGATTCCTCTTTCATGAAATGCTGTCTTACAGCTTAAAATGGTGACTTAGGTTGGCCTTCTTATAGCCGTTGTGCTAATGTTCATCCTGACTTTGTCATCCTGACTTTTCCACAGAGATATTTCCTACCCTAAAAGACGTAAGTCCTGTGGCAGATGTAAAGCAACAGCTATGGGAGGCAGAAGGTATGAGAAAGGAAAAGGATGGACGAAGCCAAATTATAAACATGGCATGCAAAAATTGTCTTAAGGGATTGGTAAATCTTGAAAAATCAAATATTCTGGAGTTGCAAAATGTCCCAAATATGCAGTCTGTGACCACACGATTGCATGTTTTTTTCCCAGGGGATGTTGGCCTCATTCAATGAGCAGAATGGGTGACATTCACTTAATGATTTTTCTGTGTCAGAGTGTTGTAACTTGTAAAAATAAATGTCTCAATGAGGTTGTTTCTACTTGGGGGAAAAATGTCTTCTGGCCTCTTTTTGAGCAAAAAATAAACTAAATAAATTCAACTAGAAACACATATCTGGCTTCAGATATTTCTAAATGATTGACACTTCATCAAATGATAAGGAAGAGATAATGGACTTGTATAGGAGCAATTATCATTGTTCTCTCTCAAATTTTAACCGTTCTGCCCTGTGCTTTACCATGAGATGGGAGATACCATTGGATATTATTTCACTAACCCTTGTGTTTTCTTAGTTACTTGTGCTTGCATGTTGCTGGAGAAGCATTCAGAAATGTCTGCTAACATTAACCGCTATGGTAAAATCTGATAAACTTGATTAACACAGGTTGCAAATATAAGCTCAAAATTTGTCTTTTTTGAGTGTCAAACACTTTGTTTTAAATTTCTATCAGGAGATTTATTTTTTCTTTCCACTTTCACTCAGGTCTTCTCTTCCTGGTCCAAAGCATGGCCTGAAGGCTTGGCAATGAAGGGCATACCAGTGATTTGAGATGAGAACTCATGAATTCTTTCAATTTCCACCCTTGCTCACAGATGTAAGACAGGATCAGATAATTTTATGCATGCAAGTAACTACATGACAAACCTTTCAGCTACTGAGGAGAACAGCAGAGTATCATCCACTGATTTTCCTGCCACGGCGTGACATTATGGCAGGAGCGAGGTGTGTGTGTGAAAGCCCCATTCCTGCTGGAGGGAGAAGTAACCCCCAGGGACAGGGATAAGTGGCTGGGGGTGGGCATGGAGAGCACTGCCTCAGTCAGCTGCCTTGCTGCAAAGGGACCTGAATGTGGCAATGTGACCAGCAGCTTTCCTTCTCCAGAGGAAAGGCACAGTAAGCAGATCCTGATTTATATTTGAATCAACACTGTTATGTTCACCAAGCAGTACACATGGCCATTTGAGTGAGGTCATTTGTAATTAATCAATCTGAACCCCCCTTTCATCTCTATCCTTCAGTATGAAGAAATAAACATAGCTGAGAAGTCAGGACATTATTCTCAAAGTAAAATGTGGAAAGCAGGATTTCAGAAATATTTTAATCTTATATCCACGTTGACATAGCCACCTGAATAGAAGTTTTGTATGTGATCTAATAATGTTAATCCACTATTCCAAATGTGGATTTGTTCTATTTTAAAAATGCACGAGAAACTGATTTCCCAACAACCATCCAAAATGACTTATCACTTTAGTAAGCTGAAGTATTTAGATTTATTTCTTTCTGTCAAGGGCTAACAGAAGTGTAAATAAAAATTGAGAACACAAAATTTCTCTTAGCTTTCATTAGATAAGCATTCTTTTGTAACTGAAGACTCTATTTTTACTGCAAAGTCTTATACATGATTTTAAGACATCCAAAGATTTATTCCTTTACCAGTTTGAAAATCTCTAGTAGGAATAAAAATAAAGTTGAAATATGTGTTTGGTTAAAATTCACTATTATGTTCTAGTGAGAATGACTGTCAGGAGCTACAGCACATACATCAGAAAGCTTTAAATAAAACATCTTCAGCTTCTCCAGGAAATAAATATCAGTTGTACTCAAAAATTATTTAACCAAGATGTTTTATGGCCACTCTATATCAGCACTTATTACTGTGCAAATTAAAATAACTAATCAATTAATACAGAAGTAATTTTATTACAAAATGGATAGAGGAGGTATGAAAAGTCCTAATTAAAAACATTGTCTGCTCTGCTTTACACTAATGATTCTCTAAGAACCAATGTTATTTGTGAATTAGCTTAATCACGAAGGAATTAAAGAGAACAGAATTATTTGTATGAAAATAGTACTCTAAATTCATGAAGGCTAGATAGAAAAAATGCCCAGAGTCCTTTCTATATCTGATCAACTGGCTTTTCTAATCCATTTTACTGTGGATAGCTGGCCTGACATGACTTCAAATTAGTTAAATAGGGATTAAAGTGGCATGAAGTGTATAAATTTATGAATTTGCAAGTACAAACATGTTAAGGAATTCATTTATCTTTAAGGGCAGCAGGAGGGGAGAAAGTTCAAAGCAAAATCTGGATACATTTGTAAACATAGATAATTCCATGGGAAATTTGGAAAACAACTGAAAAGCATGCAATTTAGGCAGCAAATTCTGACAACTTTACAAAGTTTCTCTGCACAAAATCAATTACTGAAGCCAAACAAGAAGTACCGAAAGATCTGGGGCTATGAGAATTGATGTGGAAGTTCTTAGGTAAACCTACAAGTCCTGTTGATTACTGCCCAAATAAAGCAGACCTCTGGCATTCAGCTTTCTGAGCTGGCATGATCAGCACATAATGTCTCTGGAGCTATTGCTGCCAAGAGAGAGACCAGAGACAGCCAAATTATGATATCACACCAATAAAACCTCATCGTAGTGACATACATAAAACACTCTGTAAATTGCTTTTTGTAACTTTTAATTTATTAAGAGCTTTTGAACTATGTTTTCATTCTGTGACATGTTTTCATTTACCTCTCATATCCTTCATTAATTTATTTCCTGTTTGAGAAATAATACCAAATTTTTGGCAGTTCAAAACTGCTGAAAAAATGTATCGTATCCTACATGATGTAGCTTGCCAGAGAATCAGGAGCGTGAGGTATTTTGAATTGCTAGGCTGAATTACAGTGATTTATTTGACTACTCAATTTGCCTAGTATCAAGGTTGAGTCATGATAGCTGCCTGTCATGTTGCTGTCTGCTCATCCTGAAGTCCAAATTCAGAAAAGCTTCTGCAGCTGATATCTGGGGACTTGGAGAATCTGGAGATGCTGTATCCGTGCTCTGGAGTATGGTGTGTGGAGCTGTTTGTGGAGTGGCTTGCTGCATTAAATAAAACAGACCAGACACAGTTTTCCCTGCAAGTTCCGGGAATGGTGGGGATGTAACATCAGCAGATCCAGCTTAGGGTTCAAACATTGGCATCCTGCTCGCTTCCAAGTTACTGCCTTTCTCTGCCCTAAGTTCAGAAAGGTGACTCAGCCACTCTGGGAATGGGACCAAAGGCATAAATGGACAGAGAAAAGGATTAAAATAACTCAATACCACATCATGTAGTGCTGACTGCTCAGGTATCCATCCATAAATCCATTCAAGAAGCGTTTATGCTTCTCTGACAGCCTGCTCGGTACATTTTTCCAGCTACGCCTGCACGAACAACTGTTCAGCCATGAGATGTAAAGTCTCTGAAGAAAGCCTGAAACTCTCTCCCAAAAAGCTCTTCTTCAGTCTCGCCTCTCAAAACATTCTTGCCTAAACTGTGACTGGCTTTTTGGTCCGTTAACTAAAAGGCAACTGTTTCAAAGCATTAGGTCTGTAACTTTGAAGAGAAAAGCAGTTAGATCTCGTTACAGGTAGAGTTTGCAACTATTGAAAATATATAGCACATATGGAACCCTACAGATATTATACCCTTTTGCTTTGCTAATACCAATCTCTTTGTGTTACCTGTGATCTAAGTCAGAAAATTTCTTTGACTATTTTCAAGAAACTGGAATAACAAAGAAATACGGTTAAAAAGTAAGGAAATCAGGCACAAAGCTAGCTGAAGTTTCTTTTTCTTTCCAGTCTGCTGTATAGAACACCAGTCAAGAAGGGAGTTACAACACTTTTGAAGATGACCTTTCAAGGCCAGGCCATTCAGGCGATATTAATATTTTTGCCATCTCCTGAGTTAAAGCCCACGGGAGGGGAAAGGAGTGTTTGAATTGAGGGACACTGAATCCAAAGCAGCTTTTGGAATAGGTTGATGGGAAGGGCTTAATCGCACTTGGGAAAGATTTCCCACAGTTCATGTGTCAGACAGGGAGGAAAGATCTTATGAAAGCAACAGGGGCCAAAGGTTTTGTGATGAAAACTGGGACAGAGAAGAAAAAGCTTATTTTTGTTTCCTTCCGAGATATGACTGGATTTTGACATGAAAAAAATATCGTCTTCCTGCTGTGTAGGAAGCTCATACTGTGAGATCAAAGAATAGTGAGTGTCTAGCTGCTAGCTCACATAGATTTTAAAAGCTGGGTATTTGGAATTAAGAAAGTCAAACCCTGAAGCAAACAAGAAATGAATGAAGACTCAACACTCAGTGTTACTTTACCTAAGAAAGAAAACTGGAAACTGATTTCCCTGCATTCAGGGACGACCCTGGGACACTCTGAGGCTTGCACTTTTGCCATGGTGGGATCTATCCTGGGATGTGCTGAATGCTAGCTGAAATCCAGCTATGGTAGGAGTCACTAGAGGGTACTGTAATACATGGTATTTTTTCTTGTGCATGAGTGACATTCATTCTTCCTGTCAAAACTGAGACTTGTTGTCTAATTTGGTGGGGAGAGGCTGATTTAAATAGATACAATTTTATTGTTAAGTCTGTCTTCAACTGTCTGTCTAGACTCCCTTGCTTGGGTGTCAGTCTGCTAGAGCAGGACAATGCATGTCTGCTAGTCGCCAATATCTTCATTGGAGGACCAATGTGGTCATGGGAAATGAAACTGGAAGAAAACATGCTTTTTCCCTGATATTAGTTTCACCTCTAAATGCAAACCAGCTTGCAGCACAGGGAAAGGTAAGCCCAAAAAGCACAGTTGATCTCATGCAGGTTAGCAATGCTGTATTGTGAGTTCAGAGACATTATGATCTATAGTGTGGCTGCCCACTCAAAAATTGACCCCCCAGGCTGTTGGTCATTTCTCTAGAAATAATTTGAACATATTTGATGTAGTAACTTTCCTATGCACTGCTATCCTGAGATTTGGAGAAGGTGTTTTGCACAGTGCCATGTGATGCCATTCAGAGTTGAAGCTGTGGAAGTTTCACCTTCTGGCCTGCTCATCTCTGAGTTCCTATTGTCACTGCCAGGTGTTTTGAGAAAGGGTGTGAAAAAAAAATATAACTCACTCCTCCTCTTTCCTCTTATTTTAGACTTCCAGTAAAGAGGAGATTTACACACAGCTCCTGAGACACTTTTAGTGCTAGTGGTTAGCCGTACTGTGTGAACATATTTTCTTTTCTGAGTGTCTTTCATATATCTATATGTATTTCACCACCTTTAAATCTGCACTTTGTGAATTAATTATAATTCTGCCATCAGAATGAATTATAAAATGTTTCTGTCTAGGAAGTTAGATATTTTCTTACAGATTTGGATAACAAGTTTGTATTTGTGATTATTTACTCAGTCTAGATCATTTGAACTGTTGTAAGATCCAGCTGACATGTTATAGTTGTAGCTATTATATTCATGATCTTGGAAGCCTGAATCTGGAGCTCTTGTCCTCTCATTCTCTCATTTTCATATATGCTGTCTTGACATTTGATCTCATATAGATATTCATGCTTGATCTCATATATGTATTCATTTTTCATCTCATACTTTGGTTTTTTTTGTTTCCCTTTTTTGATGGCAAATTGTATCTGCGGATACAGTAATTTTTTACTAAGTAGTCTATGAGCACTTGCTAGTCAAATTACTCACATGTTCTTGCAGCTACAAGATTGGGCTCTGAATTTTTCTTATTGAGAAAACTTCTAATCTCGGAGCTGTTAGTTTCTGTTTTACTTGAAACACTTGAAAACACTTCAACATTCAACTCACTTCAGTGAATTAAATGCAAACAATATTAATTGCAGCGAACAACAGAGTATTAGCAAGCAAAAATAATAGTTATAGAAAAATTAAGCA
This sequence comes from Cephalopterus ornatus, assembly GCA_013396775.1. NCBI lineage: Eukaryota > Metazoa > Chordata > Aves > Passeriformes > Cotingidae > Cephalopterus > Cephalopterus ornatus. Next base: position 215,812 of record VZRE01006422.1, on the reverse strand, counting down.
AAGTATAATAAAATCACTGAAAGTAAATTTTCAGAGCAGTTCCTAGAAATGGCTGTCCATCTTCTGAACTCTTCTAATCACTTTGTCCCAGTGGAAGCTGTGATTTTGCTTACAGTCCACAGAGAGGATCCAGATTTATTATGCAGAACAGGAGTGAGAGAAGGCAGAAGTCTATTCATGTGTGTAAGAAACAAAGGACTTGAGAGGTGCAGCTCTGCTTTGAAAAGGGACTGTGTAAAACAACAAGTTCTTCCCCAACTTTGCTTCCTGTGTGCATTCAGAGTTACATCAGGTGACCTTAAACTACAGAAATAGTTTTACTGGTCTTTAAACTTACTAAACCTGATGAGTAATACAGGCTAAGATGCTGAGCCACATCCCATTCCTCCTAGTTTACTGCCAGTAGTGTAACTCCCTGTAAGTCATTTCAAAGTACAGCTGGACCCACCTGTGCACACCCACAGGTGGCAGTCAGGGTGCTCAGAGGTCACTGAAGGTGCACACTGAAGTGTAGGGCTGCTCAAGGACAATCTGTCTCTCAGGCTCCTTGATACCAGCAATAATGTGCAGGAAAGAATAAACTCATTTTGACTTTCATATTTTAACTTAGCTTTACCAGGCTGAGAGTTGAATGCAAATATTTTCTTTTCCTTTTTTTCTTTTTTTTTTTTTTTTTTGGTGAAATGAGGAGGTTTGCTATAAAGCTCCTCAAACTATACTCCCATGCACAAACTATATGAATCCCTCACTGCTCCCCAATGCAATCCCATTTTATTTCCCCATATAGAATCTTGCTCTGCTTCAGGGTAAATGTAGATGCTGAAAAGTGTCATGGGTGAGTCAACACTTTGGGCTTTCAAATAAAACCTTCTGAAAAGCAGAAACAGAAGTGTTACTCATCTCCTTTTCTTCTTGCTGCCAAACTTATTTCTCCTTGAAGATCACACTTTTTTTTTTTCTCATTTGTAATCCTATTAGAAGAAAGCATGGAAGTAAGCTGCCATATAAGGACAAATATATTGTGTAATAGAAGATGTTTGCTGCACTGTTTATGTATCTGTCTATCTATGGCTGTATGTAAACAATAACACACTGAGCTCAGCCCAGCTAATTATGTTCTCGTGAAGGGATTTTTTGATAGACTAGAGCTGGAAGTCTTAGGGCTCTCCATGCTTTCAGTACAGAGAGTTCATTGCTCTTGCTAGACGAAGTAGCTCATTGCTACTTCGTATGACTCCTTCTCTGTGTAGTTTAAGACATCTGGTGGTTGCCCTAAATTGTATTAAAGGACCATGGATCACCTCTGAGCTTCACTGTGGGAGCCTCCACCATTGCCAAGGCAGCGTCATCATCCTGAGTCATGAGTCACTCTTTCTTCCATGCTCCTGGGGAGTAGAGGGCTCACTGTGTGAATGCTGTACTCTCACACACAAAGACTAAATAAAATTAGATATTCTTTAGAAGTGGGTAAGATTTGAAATTGAGATGCTTTGCTGCCCTTTCCCCTATGGAGCCAGGAAATGAGGGGGTGGGTTTGTACTTGCAACCATCCTTCCAAATCTTAGACTCCCATATGGCTAATAGTGCTGCTATTGTGGCATTGGCTACAGCCCTCGCTCAAAGAGGCTTCATTGAATCATCTGCTATCAAATTGCTGTGTGAGACTGGCTTTCTCTTCTTGGTTGTTTCTTATTCTTTATTGCTGAACCATTATTATTTAGCCTATTGTATTTGTTACCTGAAAACTTTGAGAAGTTCAGGCAAAAGTTTAAAAGCTATAGGCTTTGTGTCTCTCACTATTAACAGTGTGCCTGGGGGTTTTATGAGCAGATTGGCCATATATGTCTTTAGGAGACAAGCCACAAGGAAGTATGACTAACTTACATGTCAGCTGCTTCTTCACGACTCCTCTTGGTAAGGCTTTTTTTTCCCCTAACAAATGAACACGATTTCTTGTAGATCGTACAAGATCTACATCTTTGCAGGATATTTAAATGGCACACAAATATGCTAATAATGATGATAAAGTTTGAAAGTATATAGGGATGATCAGTTTTGACCACTGGACTGCTGTCCAAACAGCTAAAATAGTTAAAATAGCTAATGTTATCAGAATTTTGGAGTGAAGAAACTCTGGTTATCATTTGTAACACGAAACAAAAATCCCTGCAGAGTAGAGCAAACAGGTCTTTTAGAAACTAAAAATTACAGCATAAACAGCAAATATTGAATCCATTTGCTGAATTTAACAGGAAGAGCATACTGCTAACAAATACTTATTGGGATATATTCTATTGTACATCTGAAATTTCTTATTCCTTCTTCATGCGATTTAAATTACTAAAAGGGTTGATTTCTTAGCTGAATACAATTGAGCTGAACATAATTGATATAGGACACAAAATTATTCCCAGTCAGGCTTGAATACCTCAAGTGTCCTAGAGTTAAGGCAGGTGGTTTTAGGTTAAACACATCTGATCTACTTTAGGTGGCTGCTTTAAGACAAGATGAATAGTGCTCTAGACTCTTGTCTATATTGCCTACATGCCATTTGACTGAAAGGGAGACAAGGGTAACTAGCTTGTCTATAGCTATGCAGATGAGTCCCTCTTCATTTTATTCTAAATGGCATAATTAGTTGATGCTTGTCAGATGTTTTCAACCTGAAAATGCTGTGTATGGGCTTGTTCTACCCCTCCCCAACGAAGATGCATGCAAAATATGTATGGATTTAACAATGATTTGTTTTGAGGGAACAATTAAGAAAAAACATATGGGGTGTCCAATGCTCTGGAAGAAGCTGAGTTGAAGAAGTTTTAGAAAATTTTGTATATGCAATCTCCATATATGCATCGTCAACAGCTTATTACAGTTTTTCCATACCACGAGATCTAGGCTTTCTGCCAGAGCACTCTTTGGGTATGTTTAGTATGCAGCACCTGGAAGTACTTCCGAGATCACGGATCAAGTTGTGTATCCTGATGCCACCCTCATTTTCGAAGATCAGGTTTGCATATCTACACTACTCCCTTCCTCAGTTCCTTGTTTATTGGGGGAGAAAAACCAGCCACAGGAAGTGGGGAGAAGTTGTAAGAGTTTGGCTAGGGAAGGATGGGATCCAGGCAACTTGGACTGGTGCACTTATCAGTTTAGACATATGCTATATGATATTTAAAGAGTGTAGCACATCCCAATGCAGCAAGTCAGCTCTTACGGATCTTATAGTCCTAAGTTTAAATAATAGGGGCTGAATTCAAACTGCCTCCTTTTTTTCTGGCAATGAGCTGAGGGGAGATTTGCCCATGGAATCATTTAGGCATCCCCTCTTCTGCTGCTTGTAGTGCACACATGTGACATTATGACATAGGACATTAAATTCAATTTAAATGGTCACATTTTCCCTATGTTCTCCTGAGAGTGCATTTCACAGACTCTGCTTTTGCTTTTCATTTTGTGACTGATAAAGGGATGGAAAATGTTCACTTACTCTCCCCTATTCAAGGCACAGTAGCAGTAACAAAAGTCACTAGAAGCAATAGCAGAAGGAGAGAGACCTCCCCTGGGATCAGACTGTACGAGACCGAAGGTACAAGGATCCTTTTTACTTACTTTAAATGGAACTGTCCAAGCATTTGAGGCAATGAAGTACCTTATGTGTCTCTTAATCACCTGTATGCAAAATAATGGTATTTGGAGGGAACTGTGTGCAATTGTTTTCAGCTGGCAAGGATCATATAATATTTAAAGGGAGTGTCACAGAATATTTTAGGGTGAACAAAAAGGCTTCCGATAGATTCTTGCTGTGACATGACGGAATCTGGACTTACTTTGCAATTGAGATGTAGGATTCGAATCTACATCTTATTTCTTTGGCATGCCTTCGCCTTCCTCCCTTTCTTTGCAATCTTTCTGAGTTAATTGCAGTTCTGGGGCCAGTGCCTAAAGATCTCTACAAAGGCTCTGTTGTTGCTGTCTACTGAGGCCTGGGATTCCTAAAAGATTATAACAAAAATTAAGGTAGCTTTTACTATGGTCAGCCCTGCGACTAAGATGATTATGCGCACAAAACTGTAAGTTGATTTCAGAAGCTGTAGGAGACAAGATAGTAAAATATTGTGTGCAGAAACAATTTTCCCAGCTGTTCTCAAAGCATGAGCAGGCTCATTGCACAAGAAGCAGAAGGCATCACATTACTTTCAAATTATATGGCAACTTATTGTAAAATGTTATGCACCAAATCTCTGCGTATCACTATTATTAAGCCAAGTGCTACTAAAAATAATTATGTGTGTATTCCATTCACAGCAGAACAGGCAAGTAAAAACTATACTGCCAGAATTTCTGAATGAAAAAGGTATTTCTTATATATACACCTGTGTTTTTCTTACTCACAGGTAGCCACTGTGCAACCTTATTCTTTAATTTTAAAATTTCTACTTGTGTATTACTTACGTATTCATATACTAATCCTCTGCCTCATGCTTTCTTTCTTTATTTAGTACTGGTTTTTTTTGCTTTGATTTAAATAACACCACACGCTAAACAGAGTTTGATTTTGCTCTCACACTATGTTGTGGTCTAATAGCAGATAAGGAACTCCAGAGGTCTTGCTTAGGATCACAAGATCACAGAAGGTATGGAACTAATGTAGCCATATTCAGCGCCTACATGCTCTTACTTCTCCTGCACTACCTCTGGGACTTCTTTTTCCACAAAAAGGCAGGCACAGAGTGCTTGGCAGTGCTGCCCATGGACCCCAGGCTATGGCTGCTAAAGTCACAGCACCTGAGGAGCACACTTGCACATAGTAGCTCTGTTTAAAAAAAAAAAGGAGCAGAAGTACTGCTTGCCAGTTGAAAACCCTCATGAACTGCACTTGCAGGAATGAAGAAGCTGCATTTGTACACCTGAAGGCAGGGGTAGACTTTCTGTTTTGAAGGCTGAGGACTTCATGGCATCTGCACCTTCCACCTGAGGCTGAACAAAAGGGCGCACAAATTGTCTGCGTAGATCAATAGGATGCAAGCCAGAACCAGAACAAATCTAGCAGTGCTCTCTGGCGCATGATTATGAGCAGCTCTGAATGGCCTAGTCAATGATATTACGGGATCTCAGAGTTCTAGGCTGTCTATAATTTCTTTGGTCACATTTCTCATTACTTACCAGGGATTTTTGCTGCAGGATCTAGACCCCAACCCGTAAATGCACTGTGTGTTCTGAAATACCATTTTCTTACAGTGAAATCTCCAGTGATCACCAGATTCTGTGGATGCCAATGGAATCACCATGCCATTGCAATTGATTTTAAAATAAGCATCAGATATAAGTCATACAAATTTTATTGTTTACCAGAGTCTACTTTTTGCCTTGAGTGAAAAAAAAAAAAGAATGTAAATAATCCTCTTTTCTCCATGTGGGTCTTGCAGGGTGTGGTTCATTCAGTCTCTGTCCTCTCTTTTACTTGGTTTGTCTGGGCCACTCTTTCTTTTACTGCCTTGAGTAAATTTGAAAACCACTTACTGTCACATTTCCGTTTGACAACATCTTCCAGACTATACATTAACCCACTTTCATGTGATTTCAGCTGTGCTCACAGAGACATTTCTAGTGCAGCAACCAATGTTTTGTTGTGAACACTGATGTCTATGTAAACAAAGCAAGTAGACAACCACGATTTGCAGGCTCCTCATCACTCTCGTATTCACAGAGATGCCTTCACTTGGTGGTATATCTATGCTTATTCTTCATGGTAACGCTATTCTCTGTTGATATATACAACTATTCAAGTGAGGAGGTGAAACAATCACAGATATAACACTTCTGATGTAATGCTGGTTGTTTGGGGTTTCTTAACCACATGAAAGTGTACATATAAAGGTGTGCTGCTTAATGTAATTATGAAAAAGATAGCTGTTATGTATGGGTTTGTATTTCCCCCTTGTTAAAGGCTGGCTTTAGTTAAATGACTTCTTTACCTAAGAGAAGCAAATTGATTTTGTGATTCAGATACTGTCAATAAAATCATTATGACAGAGAGATCAGACATCAGTAATTAAGAACAAATGTACAGTTATAACTTCAAGGCCATTAGTTGTCAACTAATGGACAATCAGAAGAACAAGGTTTAACAAAACATTAATTCATAAATTAGCCACTTACGTGACAATTGTGTTACTAGGATTTTTGTTATAATTATTATTATTATTGCTACTAAGATGTATGATGTAGTGAGGAATTTTTTTATTATCAGATTGGTCAATTCATTGCTAATAATACAAAAAATTGTAATCACAGCTAACATCCTAAAGTGACAGTTAAACACACACACAATTTTACATAAAATAAACAAAAATATAAGGGAAAAATTGTGCTTCCTTACTGAACTGGTTTTATACTTCTGTATCAATTAAGGTCAGACTTAAAAACAGTATAAGGTGGCCAGTGAGGATCTTGGCACTTTTTGAGACTTGATCACTGTTTTCAGAATATAATCTGAAATGAGTGAAAGAGGCTTCAATTCCAACAGGGTCTCAGCACTGAAAAATAAGGACAGCAGCTGACAGTTAAAGATTGGCCTTCAGAGCTTCTCTGGAAGACTCTCTTTCATATATTATCAATCTGCTAGACTTTTCCTATATAGTAAATTGTACTGCATATATAAGATAATGAAAAAAAAAATTGTCATTGCACTTTTCTTCAGGTATGACATAACCTGCTGAGGGAAGTTGTATGATTTCTTAGGCTTTCATCTTAGTTTCTTAGCTTAGGTCTGTCAAGGTTTTAGATTCTCATGTTTCTGAACATCCTTTTTTAGAACTGCTCCTATCTCAGCTACTGACCAGGTAGACTCAAAGACAGGGCTATCAAACACAGAACTGTGGTTACCAGTCATCCTGCCCGACTTCATTAGTCTTCTTGTACATTTTTCTAGGAAAATGTCTACCTATCTGTTTTGATTTACTGCTGAAAGATCATAGAAACATAGAATTGCACAGGTTAGAAATTATCTTTAAAATCATCAATTCCAACCACTAATAAATAGTCCAGATGAATAAGTTTAATTTTAAGTCTATAATTATTTCATGATGTATTCATAAAAGAAGTCAACCTTTATTGTTTGTTTGTTTGTTTTCTTTTAAGGACTCCTCTCTCACTTCAGTACAGACATTAGGATGAACTTTTTATATTACATATGACACATAGGTGGACTTCTTATAGTGAGAAGCCCTTAGCAAATATCTTTGGACATTGCTTAGTTTACTGGAAGTAGAGTATATGTCACAGAGACTATCCAAAAGTAATGTCTTTCAGCATCCAAGGTCATGGTTTTATTTATGACCAAGCTGGTCAGTTGTCCTCCTCATCAGGGAAGATCTGCAGAAGGAATATGGTTTGGTGGCTATGAGGAAACAAATCTATAAAAAATACCACTGAAAGTTGTTTGATTTTGTTAGTAGGTAGCCAGTAAAAGTTGTTTCATTTAGAATCCAAAGGCACTCTGGCATACTCGAAGAAATGAAAAAAAAAAAATAGAAAAGAGTTTGTCTGTAAAAGTTTGTCATTTAATCCAACATGTTGGCTTCAAATGTCAGTCATAATGTGGAAATCTTTGAGGTTTGATTTCTGTTTAGGCAGCTGGAGTTTGGCTGGATATTACAGACTTCAGCATCCTGCTCATATTCTATTCCAGGCTGTTTCATACTGGATATCTTTCACTGTCTGCTCGGCTTAAAGAGCAGTTGTTAAAGGGCTTGTCAGTGCATTTCTACAGCGCCTGATACACCCTCCCATTGATATGCTCGAGTTGACCTTTGAAAGCCTTCAATCACAGCAGAAACTGCAACAAGGAAACTACATTAATAAAAATAGGACTTTTATGCTAATTGATTCCAGACAGCACAACAGCTCCTACTGCAAATGAGGACTGAGGAGTGCACTGTCAAAGAGGAGTTTTAGAGCAGGAAAGGACAGCAGCTGAGTTAACCCAGGAAGCACAAGGCAATCAGAATTCTGTGATTTTTTTCTACCTTCCAAGTCTTCCACTGGTGTTGCACAATTGCACTACTGTACTTTGATTTGTATGCTGCATGGCTCTTCCTTGCGTAATGCTGAGACCTCTACAATGTCACTGTGTTGTCCAGAGGCCTTGACAAAGTCGCAGCAGCAGCTGGGGATGATCAGGGAATCCTTTCTGATTAGCTCATGTGGAGACCCCCATGGCACTCACATCTACTGCATGTATTCCCCAGTTTCTCTCCTCAAGGATGCCAAGGAGCTATCAACTCAGTTGCAGTAAAGCAAAGGAAAGCATTTGCAACCTCACACTGTTGTGCTAGAAAATTTTTGCAACAGAGGGTATTGATGATATTGTAGGAAGAGATTAGAACAGGACTAAGATGCAGTAAATCTGTCCCACTATCCGTTGATCATATTTATGGTGCAGAACGGGTCTTGCAACTCTTTCAAGGGCAAGCAAGACTCGCCTAGGGGAAGCCACGTTGTTGACAAAGCAGCCAGAAAGTAATTTCATTGCAAGGAGACACCCTGGGCAGCTGCCTGTTTTTGAAAGTCTAAGGCCAGCCTTTATTCCTCTGAAAAATGTGACTGAGTAGCTGACCAAGTGCTGGGATGATAATAATTCAGCTATGTTGTTAACATAATCTACATCATCTAGTTTTGCATTTGACGCTCTGTTTGTGTTACAGGAATATTCCAGGAAGTTAATTAAATGGAAGGATTGTTTCCCAGAGTACTGCAAATATAGTTTGGAAAGTTCAAGTTTAAATTCAGGTGTCCGAATTTTTGCTGGGATTTTAGTTCTAAGTTTTTAAGTCATTGCAATAGAGACAGAGAATGGACCATTTTGTCCAGAAAAACAACTTATTTATGTGGTATAAACACCCACAATGCACTGTGTACTGTGCGTTTTTGTAAACCTCATATACATAAAACTCTTTACATACGAATATATATATTTGTATATAAAGTTTTTTCCAAACCTACTAGCATTTTACATGGTAGGTATATTCAAGAAAAATACCCGGAAAACTCACAAATGAAGAAAAATAGATAAAATCACGAAAGACACTCATTTTAAATTAAGGTTTTCATTTCTTGTGTTATCATCAACAAGGTTGAAAGCCAGCCAAATTTTTCTGCCATGTACGGTTTATGGTATTTTATTTACTTATATTTTCTTACCTTTTGCATTTCTATACATTCCTTTTGAGTTCGAATTGATCACTGCATTCAAGGGAAGCTGACAGCCATTTTGTTTTCTAGAGAACAACTTTTTCACCAATGGTTCCAGCCAGGCACTTGGAGCCCACTCCAAATTAGTTTTGCTGTTGTCTGTTTTACAGGTAGAAGTGGGTAGCTTCTAAACTGCTCATATATTTGTTGTTTCAGAACTTTATTTTCAGGTAAAAATTCACCTGCTGCAATTTATAGTAGTGATGCACATTTATAACTATTCTTCAAGCAACCATTGACACATCTGGCCTCCATACTTTTGCAAGGGAGAAGACATCTTTCAAGTTGAAAAATCCTATATTAAGTCTTTAGATCTGCGACTGAACTCAGGGCATACTCTTCAGTTGATTTCACCGGGAATTATATTTTTAGAAATACCATATATCTTTACTGAAGTAGAAAGATGGACTCCGTGTTTTAGATTGAAACTCAAATACTAAATCATGCCTAAAGATATATCTGATTAAAATTTGTCACTGGAAGCTTCCTCCCTCAAGTCTGAGATACTTTATTGCCATTCCTCTCTCAGTCCCTGTTCCCGCACAATTTAGGCCATGTTTAAGCTTAAGCTAGACTGCAGTTTCAGAGAACAGGTTGAAGATGGGAGGTAACGCCCAATCTAATTGTCTCCTCATGATAAAGGCAGGAGAGGTCAGAAATAGCACAACTCACTGTGTGTTGCTGTGCTGCTCGGTCGTGTTGGCTTCATCAGAGGAACATGACTGCGGTACAGTAATAGTAGCTGCCTCTTGAAATGGTGAAGAGCCCTCAGATAACGCCTCTCACATTACAAAAACATGGGGTCAGCTTTTAAAGGCATTTAAACATGCCAAGATTTGGACAGGCAGAAATGGGATTTTAAAAATTCATAGGTACCTCATTTAGATATTTAGAAGCTTTTGAAAAGTCCACTTATGGTTTCTTTGCCCAAATACACCTTGAAAGTCAGGTCCTTAGGGCAGGACGGACTACTATTTGCAAGGAATTGGTTTCTCAAATGATAATTTTTTCCTCCCTTTTGTAAGTCATCCAAAAATATGGACCTTTCTAACAATAGCAAAAGAAGTAATAAAATTATTTAAAATAGGTTGGCGAGCAGTTTTGTGGACATTTTTGAGCTATGAATTGCCATTTGTCAGCTGTTTGTAGTAAACATTTGGTTGACTCTTTGATGTAGGGTTGGTGTTTGGCTTCCTAAATCACAAGTTCTGCATTATTTTCCTGGAATGGATGATCTAACTTTGTAAATGACTTCTGTTTCTTTCCATAATAAATTTTCAGCATATAATACATATTGTTTGTTTTGTTTAAAAGAACTTCAGTAAGGGGGCTTAAATTAGCTGTTTGGGAATCAATTGCACATACAGCACTTTGGTTGTTCAAACACTAGTAAAAACTCATTAGCAAAGACATAGGCACAAAGTGATTTTAAACCTTTCTCCTTTCTTTTGCTGAATGCTTTGCATTTTAAGGCTTTTCACTGCCTTTATCAGTTCTGTGCAAACATTAACTAATTAATCTCCAGACACTGCTGAGAAACAAGTAAGCCTGTTGTTCGTCATTCAGTTTTACGGTAGGAAACACCTGGGCAAAGACACACGGAGGTCTTATACTGAGGGAACTGAAGGGACAGGTTGAACTTGAGGTAAGAAGTGCCATACCTACCCAGGTCAGGCTGCTGGTAGGTCTCTGGTAATGTGCAGTCATGTAGAAATGTTCTTGTGAGAATCTTTAAATTTTCTTCTCAGCGTGTTTACTTCCCACATTTCTGGAAACTGGTCAGAAGACAGTAATTCCCATCCTTAAAACCTAAAGATGTTTTATTATTTTAAAAATAGCGTTTTAACAGATCAGAAAGCATAACCTCTTTTTACATTGCACGTAGAGAAGATAAATCATTGGATGCCTTAATTTGTAAGTACCCATTATATTCCAGCTTCATTGCCAGTATCTATTTACACATTTCCCACAAAGAAATTAAAATAGAAGAACATATTGTTCCCCAGACTTGTTGATTGACTTACTGATTTATGAGCTTGGTTTCTGAGACTCAACCAGAGCCTTTCCCATTGAACCACACTAAAAGTCATGAAAATAATGGAACAGAAATACCACATGGCAAAGCCATGCATGCTTTCTGTTTCGCCAACATTGGACTGACCTTGAAATATTTGAATCTCCAAACCTTGAAATCTCTGTCAAACCACGCAGGAAATACTTGTTCTACACCAACCAAGACATAGAAGGAAACCGGTGTTAAAAGAAGCCATGCATTTGGTTTTCTTTCAGAACTAACACTTAAATTACCTTAAGCATAGTAGAGCATTGACAAAATGTATGCTGACATTGAGTGTTTTGAATTTAAATGTCATGGTAAAGTAATCTTCAGGTCCTACTCTTCTTTCAGACCCGTTGGTGGAAAGATACAGTAGGTACCCTGTGCAATCCATCCTGTTTCCTTTGTCTACAGAATGAACACCATTCTAGGCCATGTTTTTTTTTTGTTTTGTTTTGTTTTGTTTTGTTTTGTTTGGTCTTTGTTTTTTTTTTTTTGTGTGTACTTAGCAGTGTGTACTTTTACTCTATAGGTTTTCCTGCAGGTAATGCCTGTTTATTTTTAGCACGGCTAATGGTGTGCTTACTTACAACATAACAGCCCTGCCTTCTGAATAAGGGGAATGACTCACATTCATTAAAATGAATCTTGATACATTTGGCTACTCATACAAAACAGAGGTGCATAATGTGGGGGAATTAGAGGACACAGAATTCATTAATCCATGAGGTGGCAGTGATGCCAAGCAGAGACAGGCATAAATTTCCCATATGTGTCTCGGTGACAAAGTGATTGTTTTGGGGGAAAAGAAGAGAAGCTTGGAATTTGTGTACATTTAGCTCTTGGAGGGGGATGTTCCAGAGGTTGAAAGGAAAAATGGATTGTGAAAATCAAGCTGATAGAGACTTTTAAGAAGAATATTTATGTGACATCTTTGTATTTTCCATTTCATTTTGAATTTTGGTAATCCTTCAGACTGTTTTGATTCAGTAATCTCTTTCTTCTGGAACGATTTTGCCTAGCAAAAAAAAATTTGTGCTGGTGCACAGACTGAGAACAAAATCCATTATGTGAGTAGCAGCAAGAGGTGACATCAGCTTTATGCTACATGGTGATTTTGATTGTGTGTGGGCTGCGTGCAAGTCAGTCCCTTCTGTTTAAAATAATGGTGTGGCCAATACAAATAGTTACTGCTGTTGATACTTGGGGAAAGCAGAGGAAGGCACAGAGAGGGTGAGTTCTCTATGTAACTTTTATCTAAGAAAAACACAGCTCTCAACACAGCTTTTCCTTTAGGACCAACCACCCACTGACTTCAAGAGGAGTTTGCAGTGTGCAAGGGAGATGAAAGTGGTCCAGCATTTTGAAACTGGGATGCTTTCCATAATGCCAGTCCTTCAAGGCTATGTTAGTGTGGGAGAGGGTCATCTCCACACACTGGTGGTTGTATGACATCTACTGAAACAGAATGTTTGCCTCAGTTAACTTTCATGCCAAACACATGGTATTTTATAAAGACAACTCGCCTGTGTAGCCCTCTCACGTCCTCCAGTAACTATGACAATATGTTCAGTGTTGATATATTTTAATATAGACAAAATAATACATAATCACTAATACTTTGCCTGTAATTAACATGTCTTATGCAGTGTCTGGTAGGCATATTACTGATTTGAATTGACTGGGTTTTCCAAGTCTTTTTTGAGACAAGTAAGTGAAAGCTGACATTTATAAAGTTGGAGGATTGAAGAGAGGCAACTAAATCTGTAGTGAAGGCTCAGAAAGAGCATTCCCTTACTAAAAAATTCAGAGTCCCTACAGTTTCCAATGTACATACCTACAGCATGATGCAAGTCATACAGCAAGTCAATGACACAGAAGGAAAAAGTATGAAGGGAAAAAGCCCCCATGCTCAGATCCAAGTCGTTCACATGCATATCCATGCAGCATTTGCCATGCGTTACAATAATTATAATTCAGGAGTTGAATACCTTGCAGATCCTTCTGGTTTCCTTTTAGAATTCACTCCTGCCATCTCAGACTTGCTACAAGGGTCACAAACATTGAGACCTAAAGCATTCAAGTAGTTTGTGGAAGAAATTCTTCAGCTTGAGATTTTGAGATGTAGTAACAACTTTGGGAATCTCCTTTTGATTTTTGTGTCCTAATACATCTGCGGATACAGTCTTGATGGGGTGGCTATGCAGAAAAACTGCATACATTGTGGAAAAAACCCACTCCTGCTCTTCTGTACTTCCCTGTGCTACAGAGAAGTACAAAGATGAGGACAAATAGGCTGAGGTCTGAGCTATGCAGCAGCCCAGTGGCAAGCCCTGAGATGTAGAAGTCACTTCTGCTGGGGATAATGTTGAAACCAACTCTTGCAGCTTTCCTGTTGCTGCCCAAAATTCACCTCTGGAGCTTGAATTTTACTCAGCTCCTAATGGTCAAGCCAGGGTGCTTCTATCCTAACAAATACATAGGCAGTGACATATAGCTCAGTGCCTTCAAACTCTCCTTTATCCTGAAGGATAATTGTTTTTATTATTTTAAATTACGTAATAATGCCAAGACTCTGCAGTAATGGATATTCTAAAACACACACTATAATAATGATTCCCCTTTTATTATGTCTCTCTAGGACGCTTAAACTAATAATCTCTGGAAAGCTTTCCCTGCACCAGATGCAGCTAGCGAATGGTTTTATTGTTATTCCCCACACTACCAGCATCTAATCCATGAAGCCAGGAAAGACTGTCCAGAGAAGCTGCAAATCAGCATTGATCACTGAGGGACTAATTTCCAACACAGTGGATAAATCCCTGCTATCTCTCCTAATGTTCTTCCTGGCCCAAGGCACCCTGATGAACCACTGGCCTCCCTCCAACCCACTCCAAAAGGAAGTCAGAATCACAGTGAGATGATTCAAGGGAATAGTCTCATCCATTGCACCTAGACTGCTTAATTTTATTGAGAAGCCCAATACCAGCTCCCACTGCCAAATCTGTCTTGCTGAGATATACAGAGCTGAAGCTGAGTTTGATTACTTGTCAAGGACAATAGCAAATCTGTTTCAACTGAAAGTGAAATATCAGGAGTTGGCTGGGAGTGGAGTTAGATCCATCCTCCCCTTCCTGATGCACTCACACCAAGAGCAAGTCCTTTCTTTTTGGTGTTAGCCTCTGTGGCAGACTTAGTGCTTATGCCAAAAAGCTATCTTGGTAAAGAGGAGCCATATGGACCAATTTGCCTCCAAAACATGAGCAGGGGATGGTTGCAACTTGAGAAAACGCTTCTTCTGTTCTTCCAGCTCCACCTGCAGGGTCTGGTCTTGTGCTGAATGCTCTGCTCAGGGGTTCCTGGTGTGGAGGAGGCTCTCCATGACACTGCTGACACGGTTGCTGCAAAGTAGTGGGCCCCGTTGGCTCTTCAAACGTGTGCAGCAGACTAACACACAGAAAGACAACGTTGTGGATGGATGTTATCCCAAGAAGTCCACTTCTCTGATTTGGGCTTAGTATTGCTATGTGTGATGCGCAAACTAGGGATTTCCAGAAAAAGGCATGCTAGAAGCCCTGCATCTTTGCTTATGAAATCAAGAGCAAATTTTTGTAACAGGACAAAACCCTTTTTTTAAAACGTTACAGCAGGAACTGTCCTGCAGCTGCAGTTCACTTCATTTTAATACATTTATGGGACTTTTTGTGAAATTTGGAATTTTCAACCTTTTCTGTTTTTCTTTTCTTTTTTCTTTCTTTCTTTCTTTCTTTTTTTCCCTGAACAGCATGTAAGAATCTGTGTCTAGCTCAAGCATAGTTTTGAAAAGAAAATATGGATGAATTTTCTGACCTTTATGAGTATTTTGGAAAGCAGAAAGTCCCCTGAACAATGTGGTTTGCTTAAAAGACTGATATTTTAGTGAAGCCAAAAGAGACTTACGCACTTCTAACAGCACCCGTAGTCATGATAGCAAGAATTACATTGTCAGGTCATCAGTCCTCAAGCTATGAGGCCCTTACAGAAGATTCTACCATTCCTAACTCTCTTATCAAACCCACTACATAATAGAATAGAATAGAAATGATACCATATGATGTGATATGATATATACATAAAAACACATGGAAGGAGAAATTTGAATAAAACGTCATCCTTTATATGGCCACCATTTGAATCTTTCTCATTGAGAAAATGCCATTTATGTTATGATAGTCTGGAAATTCCTACCCTAATCATGAAAGCACTGGAAAAATCACACAGGCTAGAAACACAAGGGGGCCAGAACCTTTTTAAATTGTTCTGGCATATGTTAAGAAATATGGTTAGTCTTTCAATGTTGAAATTGGAGGCTGTCAAAGAAATCTCAGAACCTGCCTCCTGGAAGTTAACAGCTGCAACCAACCTAAGTGAGGCACACACAGAGGAGCCTTTGTAAGAGAAACATTTGGCTCGGACACACCACAGGCTCTCAGACCAGTTACTCCTATTATGCCTAAAAGCATGGATGTGTTTTCCTCCTCCCACAGGCACACTGACATTGCTAAAAATATTAGTTTAGCCCAGTTGCTAATGCTAATTTTTCCCTGCCTAGCTGCTCTGGACCAGTAGTTTTGTTTCACAGTGAACAGTTGTTGCTCTTTCGGACTCAGAAGTAGTAAGGGATAATTGGGCAAATGTGTTGAACTGGTCTTATTATGCTGAGTCTATTATGACTAGTCTATTATGACTTTATGCTTCTGTTTTCCCTGGGATGCTTTTAGCTCTAGAGGGTTCTGCTGATCCCCTGACATGGCAGTGATGGATTTTGCCTGTCCCAGCCAGCAAGGCAGAGTGCTGCTTTTATTTTCAGCTAACCTTCTTAAAACAATAGCTCATCCATTGTTGGAGGGGACTGCAGCTCATGTACAAACAAGATGGCATGACAGTGAGAGGCCAAAGGGACAGCCTGCTCTCTATAAGTTCATTGGGGGTGGTAAATACAAGAAAGGGAGAGAAGCTATTTAAGCTACAGAACAATGTTGGCACAAGAACAAATGGGCCTGAATTGGCCATGAATAAATGTTAGCTGGAAATTAGAAGAATATTTCTAACCCTCAGCACAGTGAGGCTTGGGAACAGCCTTCTCATTGGGGGCAAGAAGCCTAACTGCGTTTAAGATGAAACTTGATAAATTTATGAAAAGGATTATATGTTGCGGTTGCCTAAGACAGCAGGGGATTGGACACAATGACGCAGGATGCCTTTCCCAAGCCAATGTTCTTCACAGCAAAAGCAACAATTACTCTTTCATATGTGTGTTTTTCAGGGCCTTCTTTTCCAGTCTGGGGCTGCACTTCTATTCATAACCATGTTGAAGGAATTTAGGTTCAGAAGTCGATTCAACCTGGCAGCTTTCTTGTGCCAGACCGTGGTGCTGGCTTGTGACCATGCCGAAACCCAACCTGGGGAATGAAACCCAGCCTTGATTTTTTTGGAAATTATATTATTTGCTGCAACTGAAAAATGACAGAGCCTTAATTCTTACAGTGCTTTTACCAATGCAGAGATTGCCATGATAGTTCGGCACAAATTACCATTTCCCATCAAGAAAAGCCTAAGACTGGAATAATAAGTAAATTCCTAATCAGAGTGAAGATGCATTGGCAAAACTGTTTGGGGCAGTTTAAACAGCTTGTCACTCTATAGCTGGAGGATGTGATAAAAATAGTTGTTCATGCTCATAAATTAAAATTGTTGCATATCAATATTAAAGACTTCTGTAGTAACCACCTGAAATTTAAAAGAAGTATATAACATTAAGATTTCTGTATAACAAATGTAAGACAAGACAATGTTTTTGCTGTAGGAAACAGTGGTGATATCACTCCAGTATCTAATATTTTGTTTCAGGAAATGCAGTTAGCACATTGTTTTCATGCTAAATCATTGGCTAGAGATAACAAAGAAATTTCCTTAATCCTACCAGACTCCTCCAAATTATAGCTTTATAAAATACAGTCAAAGTCACACCACCTGAATGTCAGGAATTGTGTAACAGTACATTCCTACACTTGAGCTGTTGGGAGGAGCTTCAGTTCACTAAGAAGGAAGACAATGACTCTTTAGAGGAAGTTCCAATTATGCATTGGTTATTACCTACTTACAAACTACTTACAATTCCAAAAGGGTCACTTCAGCCTCTTTAGGCTAGAGCTAGTTTTCCGCCCTCTTAAGCATTCAGCAGGCGTAGTTGGCTGCAGATGTATTTTTCACAGCAGAATAGCTGTGCCTGCCTCAGAATTCTGCCCTGGACAAGAACAGGAAAATACTTTTGACAAAAGTAGAGGTCTCTTTCTGGTGACTTCCTCTGTGGGTAATTCAGTACAGCAAATCCGTGCCACATCTGGTAACATATTAACAACTTGAGATGTTTGAGATCTTTGCACTTTACAGTTATCCACCATCCTCTCATTGAACCATGTTTGATGTCAGTTGTTTAGCTGCTATTTGTGATCTCTGTTTTGGAAAGTTTATAAAAGCTAAGCTTCATGAAAAACTTGGAAGGTGATTGGTCTTACTTCTCTGTCTGCCAGTTGTGCCATTCATAAATTCGGGATAATGATATTTACCTCCTTGTGAAGTATTTTGAGGTGCAGTAAATGAAAAGCAGCAAATAAAATAGATTGTGATTAGTTGTTACTTTATATGATAAATACAACTGGTTATTTCAGAGCTGTATTAACTTGAATATGGAGTTCTATAAAACTTTATTAAATCAAGAAGGCGGGTAATCATTTTACAAACACTATCTTCTACAAGTCTATGCTCACTCTTTACACAGATGAATTCCAGATGCTTCTCCAAAAGAGCTAAACTGTGCTTTATTACACAGAACTTGGTGTTCAAAATGCCAAGGAAAAATGTCTACCATGTACTAAGGGCCAAGCAAGTAAAGATATTTGTTGGATAGCTGCAATTCTATATGGACCAATTCCAAAGGAAGTGCACCAGACCTCTGAGCCATTTCTGTCTGGAAGACCACTTATAAGCAGCAGTGATGATAGCCAGAGAGAAAATGTCCAAATGTCACAAGCTGGTTTGTGCATT
The DNA here is from genome assembly GCA_013396775.1 of Cephalopterus ornatus. Taxonomy (NCBI): domain Eukaryota; kingdom Metazoa; phylum Chordata; class Aves; order Passeriformes; family Cotingidae; genus Cephalopterus; species Cephalopterus ornatus. The sequence continues at coordinate 197,418 of VZRE01006422.1, read as the reverse complement.
TGAGAATAATTCACCGAAGAATCATCTTATTAGGAATGCAGGTTTGACACCAGGAGTGAATGTAAATTGCCATATACGTTGTATTGCAGTCTACAGAGTAGTTGTGTATGACTAATTTCCATGCCAAAGTGCAAGTATTCTCCCACGATTTTCAGAAACAATCATTTATAAGCCGTGGGCATTAGTGAAACCTTTCTGATTGGCTCAGTTGTGCTGTGTCTGATTTCCTTGCTGCAAGGTGAGTACTTAGATCTGCACGTTAAAAACAATCATTCTGTAAACTTAGTTACTGTTACTGTATTTATATTTGGTTGGGTTTCTGTTTGCAAACTGCCTAGAGTTAAGATGTCTATCATTAAACAAGATACTAACAGGCCTCGAAAGTGTCAGAAATTTTATGATGAGGGTAACATCACTGGTTTCAGTAAGATAGTGTCATCTTACTGGCTGGCACTAATACCTGCATCAGCTTTTTCACTGTCATAAAAGCACACTGATGGAGTAGGGATGTGGGATTTACCATAGCAGATTGGCTAAGTGATGCATCAACTTCAGGATGGACACTCTGGTGAAGCCACAATATTACCCTCATTATTTAGAAGAAAATGAGGTTTGATCCTGCTTTTATTGGAGTCAAAGGTGAAATGCCATGAGGCAGCCAAAATACAATTCACACTGTGAATTGTGCTATGCCAGAGTGGGATCTGAGCAGTGTCATAAAATCATCCAGCTATTTAAAAAAACCCCAAACTCTAGAGATAGTGTTTAACCCTCTGACCTCCTGCAACAATAAATTGCAGAGGCAGGAGGAAGAAGTGGACATATTTTTGCTAGTATATTTGATTTGAATTTGAGGTTTAAAAGCAGAATGGGCACCACTGAAAATCAAGAAAAAGGATGTGCAAAGTACTGTTCCTTGCATGCTGGCTGTTGACTTTGTAAAGAAATCTATTTTGCACATTTAAAGCAAATGAATTCCTATACAGTTTAGGATTGTATCCTGATAGAAGGAAAAGGTGAAATCAGTGTGATATACAGAAATATTTGGACAAGCTCTATCAGCTCTTGGAACTTATATGGCATTAGCAAGCAGTCATCAGCCAGAGGCTTTTGACTTTAAATGCCATTTTATGCCACCTGTGAATGACAGAAAGAATTAGTCTAATAAGGTGAATTTGTATAATACAAAAGTCTCTTTAATTATTTTTTCTTTATTCATCAACATCCTGTATTTATTAGTAAGGACATTGCCTGGTGACAGATCTCAGCTGCAGATTTCTTGAGGTGATAGTGTTGCTTGTTTTCAAAACAGCAGTTGAACAGACAAGAGAACAAATGCTTTCTCTCTGCTTTGAACTCTGTTATCCCTGCAAATTTCACAGTGGCATCATTTCTATCTGTGTGTCTGTTAAGCAGAAGCAACATAGTTTTTAATACAGCTTAACAGTTGTCACTTGGCTGATAATTTGCATTCTTAATGTTTCGACTTGCAGTCATCATCATTGAGCTGGCCCTTCACAATCTTGGGGCACTGATGTGATTTGAAGTATTTAACCTCTTGGATCAAGGGAACTGAAGCTCTGAATTTAAAACAGGAAAAAAGAAGCCTTGCTAAGATTAAGCAGAATGGGGGTGTGCACTACTAAAATATTTGTATGAAGTGCTAGTTTCCTCCCATTACAGAGGCACACTAGGAATGGCTTTCTCAGCTGGAAGTATTGTTATGTGTTCATAGCACACACCCTCAGGGAGAGATGCTACATATTATTTACTTCTAGTTTTACAGTTAGATTTGCTCAACAGCGATTGTGAAGCTGCTTCCAGTCTCAGAGCCACAGAACAGCTGACCAGAGCAGAGCAGCGTCAGAGCAGGATCCCACCCTGGGGTGGCTCATCAATGCCTCTGATTACGTTTCATAGAGCTGAGATAAACAGAGTGTTTCCTTCCCAAAATGAATCCCAGTTTCAGAGTACTATGTTTAGAAACAATTTTTATGACTCTTCTATGTAAGCTGAAATACTATTGTTGAGATAAGCACAGAGGATATCTGTACCTACCAAGTAAGGTACCTACTATATGAAATACTATACATTGGCAGTAGATTAAATGTTATGAGGTCTTGTTTTTTAAAAAACGTTGTGAATTGGAAAGACATTTGAGCAGCATCTTAACAGAGCCCCACAAATCACTTTAACCTTGGCAGAAGAGTGTCAGCTGGTATTAGGCTTTATCACGGTGATAACACAGTGCAGAGGAAGTCACCTCACCCGTCCCTGCAGTGCCTGTTATGTAAGATCTGTCTACCCTCCGAAGCAGTTTGGGATTTTTTCCCAGTGAAGAGTGACAGGTCCTAGCCCAGGTGATGCTGGGGGCAACATGGTGGCCACACTAAGAGTCACAGAATCATAGAATGGCTTGAGTTGTATGGGAGCTTTAAGACCATCTAGTTCCGACCCTCCTGCCATGGGTAGGATCACCTTCCCTTAGAAATAATGCTCGGCTGTACATTTAAACTCAAAAATGGGTATTACAGCAGTATGAGGGCAGTGGCTCTCCCTCTTCACTGAGGAAAACATTTATAGTAAGTAGAAAAAGTACTGAATAAGTCTTGCATCACTGGTGGGATCTCCCCACATCATACAAATGTTTGAAGGTCACCCGGAGAAGCCCAGAGAGCTGCAGTATGCAGACGCTCCTGAGAGACATCTTTTCCTTTGATGAAGATTCCCGCTCACGAGCAGTGTTTTCCCAGACTCCCTATCTAGCCCCTGGCTCTTGTAAGGGGTGGAAGTGGCAAGTTCAGTTTTTGAAACTGAAGGTTACTAATTATTCCCCAAGTGAAACACAGCTACAGGTACCATCTATCTTATCTATTTTTAAGTGACTACTTTACAAGACCTGCAAGGTGTGGAGAATAGTTTCAATAACCTACTTCAAAATTGGCACTAAAAAGTATTTGTTAATACTCAAATCACACAACTCAGCTCAAATCATACTTTTAAGCTTCAAAAAGTTTGTGGAACCCCTCATTCACCTCTGTGCCAGGTCTCCTAGACATGATTCCCCCTGTTTTTTCAAACTTCCACTGTTTTTACTCCAGACTTTTTTTACCCGAGGAAGAGTCTGTGAAGAGTCTGTCCCACAGCAGCTTCCAGCAAAGGCCCCAGGAGGTCTATATATGTTAGCTAGCCCAAATTAAAACTTGTCTTAGCCTGGTATGGAAAAGAACAAATAGTTTCAGTGAGTTATTTGATGCCATTCATTAAAAGAGCAAAAAAAAAAGTCAGACTGACTTCTTCGGTTCTGCACTTCTTCGTCTAAACCTCATCATCACCAGTCGTAGGTGGATTTCAGTCTGGATATGGCCCTCACTCTTTGTCTCCTCCTAACTTCACAGTCCAGAAATGGCTATTAACAAATAAACAAGAGGAGTAATACCCTTTAGTATGCTTTTTCAGAAAAATACCACTAAGTACTATCTCTGTCACAGGACTTTCACAAACAATAAAAAGCCTTCTAAAAGTCTCGTTTTTGACAAAGCATTGTTAAGTCACATCAGAAAGGAAACTGAACACTATTTGAACATCATTTGCATTAAGCTACTTTTACAAAATTTTAACTGAAATACTGGAACGTTTTCTGAATTTTCAGTACTCAAATACAAGGATGTCCTAAAGCTGATTTCATGATCTCTTTGCAGATGTTGCTGACATCCAAAGAGAAGATATCACACGCTGTAGTGGTAGGTTGAAAGTCTGCTTTCTCTTAAGCTAACTACTATTGGACAGGCAACTGGCTGTCTGTAAGGATACTTTTAGTCAGAACAGATGTTGTCAGGATTTAAGATGTTGGACCCACAGTCTCAACAACTCTGGTCGTGTCTTATTGCTGGTAAAGGAAAGCTACCTCTGTGATTAGTTACACTGATCTAATGTGCTGTTTAATTGCTAGTCCCAGTCCTCCTTTGCATCTCTGAGGGCTTGTTGTGACTCTTAATGTTTCATAAATTATTTTCCCTGTAAGATCATCAAGGAGAATAGGAGATCGAGGGAAAAGTCCCAAGTAATGTAACATAATTGCTTTCTCCCCAGACTGAGTTCTGACAGAACTGTACAGTTTTACTTAAAATTTGTTATAGGGGTCCCCACAGTCAAGAGAGGGAGAGACAAAATTATTATTTGTGAACTTGGATATTTTAAAATAAAGGAAGGCTATAAAATAGCTGACAGGATGGTAAAAGCTGTCTTTTCGATGGATCACCAAGAACTTGCTGAAACACCAATTGACAGACATATAAAATCTAAAATCATCGAATAAGTGAAGAGCAAGTTGAGAATCTATAACACTGAAATCAGCAGAAAAGACCCATTGACTTAAGTGGAAGGAAAATCTGTCCATTAAACAGCAGCTTGCTGCAATCATAATATAAAACCTAATCATAAAATCATAAGGTCCCTTACATTTTATTGCTCCTATATTTCTGTCTCCTTCACTGACCCACCAATATGAGAGTGGGATAATTTCTATTCCTAAAGCAGTCCTTGTCCATTATGGAGTTGGTTTTTCAAACTGTACACAATGAAATAATTGTGAATTAAAGCATTTTTATTCTTCATTACCTCTCCCACCCCTTGCCCCCACTGCAGTCTATATTTGTGTCATTCCTGTGCTCTCTGACAGAGGTGTAACCCTCAACAGCATGGGATTAGTCTGCAATTGCTGCAAATGCATCACGCTCACTGAAGGGACAGAAGTGGTAGCACACAGGAGGAGGACTATCTCTGCCTACACCCTGCTGTGGAATAAATTAGTAAGTGACTTTTGGTATTAGTGACAGAGATAAGTCAACTGATATGCTTTATTTTGTCTAAATAAAGTTTCTTTTTATGAGTATCTCTTAAGGGAATCTGCAAGTTTTTTTTAAGCTGATGATGGTTAGCTGACATTTGACTTCATTTTTTTTGGTTGCAGTAGAGCAGAGATAGGTTTCTCAGAAGGCAGATGAGTCACTATTGCACAAACACAGTGCATTATAGTGCTTTAGAAAGGAACCTTTGGAAACTGTCCTCGGGTATCTGGGCTCAGAAGAGGTGTGAATGACAGCCCAGGATGCTGGGGATACAATGAGGATGGCCTGAGGGCACTCAGATAAACATCTCCAGAGACTGGTGGGGTGGTGAATCCTTATTTCCCGGGGACTGGAGAAACACTTCATGGTCCGAACTGGGACCAGGCAACTCTGCTTGCAACAGCCATGGAGAGCTTTCTCCATGGGTTGCTTAAGTTGCAGCTGGTGCTTCTGGCTACTGAACTTGCACCTTTTAGATGGACCCAACACAGGTCTAATGCGGGTCAGACTCCTTCTCATGAATTTAAATATGCAGCAGTCCAGAACTATGCCCAAAGTTTCTCATAGGCTTGGTCAGGAAAAAACGTACATTTCCCTCAGAAAGGTGTGAAACACATGGAGGGGAGAAAACACTCGTGCTGCAATTTTGAGAAAAAGGATAATTATTAAAATACACTAAAATGTTCTTGACTTGAAAGTGAAGTGGGGCAGGAACAAGGGAAACTTGTGCAACCTGACTGCTGCTTAGTGAAGACCATCTGCAGCTCCCAGGAGCAAACAGGCCTGTAATGTAAATTTCAGTCCTTAATCTGATAAGGTAGCAAGGCATCTCTTTCTATGGATTCCTTCTCTGAAGAAGGAAGGGGCCACACAAGAGGAACACTAATGACATTGCAAAAACACTGGAATTACAAATTTTTGTGTTTCTTACAGTCTCAAGGTGATGTCTTTTTGTATTATGAATTTATGCTGGTGTATTAATTGAAAGTTAGTAAAAGGGGGAAAAAGTGGTGTAAAGTGATTTTAAAACATATTCCTGCATCATTGTTATTGTTCCTATTTCTAACACTTGTAGCAGGTCCACAAAGCTACTCAGAGAGTAGCTGCCTCTTGCCTAATATCACAACCAGTATTTGCCTACTCCATCCCCCCCTTTCAGATGGCAATGGAAGAGAAGTAGATGTATATGAATATCTGTATTTCCATAATTTCTGAGCATGCTAATGACATCTGAAGGTAATCACAATGAGAGTTGATTTTTTATTTTTCATACCTCAGAAGGGTGAATAGCATATTTTAATAACGTGAAGCAGTCAATAGTTTACAAAATATTGAAAGCTACTGCTGCAAGACAAAATTAGATTAAAGTAAGTATAAAAAGGTTTTGAATCTGGAAGAAAAATACCTAATTCCTATCAACTTGGAGATTAAAGAAACTGCAGAAGATAAAGCCTGTGTAAGAATGTTGCAAATTGCAAAGAGCAGGGTTATCTCAGTTATTTGCTTACTAACTCTGTTTTTATGTTGACGTGGAAAGACAGACAGACACACACATACACACACATGTTTGTGCATTTATTTTATTGTGGTTGTAGTGTTGTAAAACCTATAGAGGGAGGATAGATTGATGTTAGGGTAATTATGCCATTACATCTACATACAGGGCACGAATCTAATTTTACTTGGAGTACCTGCATGCTGAGAGTTGTGATACTTCAGCTGTTCTGGTCTTGTTAAATCTGTTGGGTAGACAAGTTGTCTTGTGAACCATACTTTGCACTTTACTCAGGTAGGCAGCTGTGCAAGAGGATTTTCTTTGCTACTCCTATGCTTTGTGTTGTAATTCTCCTCACGCAACAGAGTACAAAATTGTTGATGAAAATGAATGAAGTGGTATTTTATAACCATATTTAATATTCTCCACCCACATGCACAAGAGACTGTTCAAGAAAGAGCAAAAAAGAATAAGGTCACTTAGATTATCTAGACAAATTGAAACTAAATATGTATTAATGAACAGATGAGCTTACAAATCTAGTAGTTCCCTAGCAGAAAGAGGTGTTCTGTCCCCACTTCCCTTCAAAAATTGTTCCTATTATTTTGCAAAGACCTGGAAGACCTGGCTCTTTGCATATGTCCAGTTTATAAAGTCGCTTTAGAGAAGTCACTGGAGACTTTATTTAAGAAAATCCTCTCAATAGTAAGAACTCTTTGCAATTACTAGTCATGTCACAATTTAACTTGTTAGATATTTGGGATAAGCCAGGTGCGGGGTTTGGCAGATTCATGCCCTCAGTAGTACTCTTCCATCCTACATATAAGTTAGTTGTCAATATGATTTTCTATTGATTACCAGCAATGGATAGCCTGCAACTACTTCTGTCACTGTTTTCTGCATTTCAGATGTTCCCACTTTCCTTCACTTACTCCTGTCATTTCGCCTCATCCTTTACTCGTAGAGTCAGTGAGATAATCATTCGCACACATGATCTTTTATCCTTGCAGTCCTATTAGATCAGTATGCTCTTTTACTCGTGCTCAACCATGTTGAATCAGTCACTCAGTCACCTCACATCACGTTCAGGAGGGCAGCCAGGCATATTTACCTCCAGACCTCTTCGTAGTCGTATTTTCTGACCTGTTCTCTTGCACTCAGTCCTTAGTGGATTAGCTCATGAGAGTTTTTGTTCATAGAATTACTTCACCAAACTGTCTTTTACAGTTATATTTCTCAGGCATTCATTAACTACAGGTTACTTTATTTTTATCTCTTTGAAGGAAACAAAGAAGGAAATCTAGTTCTGTGGATGCCTTCTGTGCTTTTAATTCGAGCATGTTAATGAGACTGTGGGATTTGTCTTTAGGTGTCTATATCTAGATCTGCACTAGCTTCCTAGCCAACACATCAGGGACCAAACTGATTGCGGCTCTGAGGACAGGATATGGTACGATTATATATGTACATATGCATGTACACATTCATCTGCATGTAATCAATAGTGTCCAAGTAAGAACTCCTGATTTTTTTTCTTTATTCTTCATATCTAGACAAGACAGCCAAGCTTTGTCCAAGGAGATAATACACCTGATTTGATCAGCTGAAATAACTGAAAAGCAACTGATACTTTCTGAGCCACTGAATCCCATTTGTCATTCCATCAAGTTGCCACTTCTTTCTCTCCTTTCCTCTGTAAATTTGTCAGTAATCATCCATAGGCTTATACCAGCAGACTATGATTATTCATCTAGTAAACAACAGCACAGAGAGAACAGTGTATGTGTAGTTATGTGAAGTATGCAGAGATTCAGGGCAGATGACTGTTACCTATTTCTGTTCCTTATGCAAACAAGGTCTGTGTTTTATGAGTGATCCCATGGAGAATATTTCAAAACAGGAATTAATACATTAGTTCACTGCTTTGCTACAGCAATAGCACTACACTAGAAGCCCAGCAGCAATTCTCTTTGCAAAGCTCTGCCACAACATATTCTCAACACTGCTAATGAGAATACATTTCTTTTTTACACAGAAGCTCTATCTGATATTGCAAATCAACTGAAAATATAAAACTTTGATTATGGATAACAGAGAAAGCGACATATTATTAGTAGCAGCTGCTGATAGAAGGCAACTGGTGGAGTAAGAGAGCTACTGCCATTTTTCTCTGCCTTGTACTTTGCTCATATATCTTGTCCAGGTAAATGCTGTGATCACATCCATTTGCCATCTCTTGGCAACCTTCATTTCTCTTCTACATCCACGATGGTATTCTGTGACTTAATTTTGTCCACTGCATGTCCTGTTTTTGAGCTAGCTGTCCTACTTAGTGGCAACTACATCGCCATGTATCACTGATGAATGATTTCCTAGATGAATGTTTGTTATAAATCTATTCATTGATCTTCCTGACTTGCCCTTAAATATTTAGCACATTATATATTTCTCTGTGCTAAAAAAAAATAAAATTCCATAGAGACCTTTTATTTCTGCTCTATACATCATTGTTAGCAGGATGCATTTTTTAAATACTTGAAGAGACAGATGAGCTGATTCTTCAGAAAGTTACAGAAGTTATGAGACAATGCAACCCAGCTTTGTTCTCCAATTCCCCTTCTCTCAGGACCTAAGCTATGATCACCTGTACTGTATTTATCCCTGGTTTTGTTGGAATTTCTTATTCTACAGAAAACATAATTTTCAATGAGATATATCTATGTTCTCCATGTTTGCTTCATGCTCAGACTTTAGTTTCCTTGAAGCAGTTCCCTTAACACAAACAAAGATGTCCCATATTTATATCCTTGGATATAAACATAGTGGGAGCTGTAAATGTCAAGTGCTTGACCACTGTCATGCTTATGGACCACTTATGGAAAGCTTCTTTCAGGCAGGCTGTAGCCAATGCAGGTGGCATTATTAGCACTCACAAGCTCATGTTTCCCCTTACAGTAACTTGGACGTTCCTGCCTTCCTCTCCTGTCGTTACTAGAATAATTCATGCTTCACAGAGTGTCAGGAGCATTCTAACCCTGAATGAAGGTACTCCAAATGTGAATGTTATGAGCACAAGGTCAGGGAATCACATCCAGCATGCAGGCAGAGAAGTTGCAGTTAAACAGCATACTATTGGCCAGTGTGGGTAAAATTGACCCTGGCCTCTTCGTTACGTATAGGAGGCAAATTGCAAGAGCTCTTGTTATATTCTGCCACCACTTGCAGTGGCTATGTAAGACGTGGGAACCTTTTGTGCAGCTAATTTTCTGAGAGGAGCTGAAAGGGGAAGGTTGAAAGGAATGAAGGGCCTTACATACAGCCGTTCTCCTCACCAGTACACACACTGTGATAGTTGTCACAGTGGTAGTAAATCTAAAAATGGGATATTGGCAGTGCCTGAGCATCAAGGTCAGTTCTCAACTATGCCTGTAATTTCCATTCTGCAAATTCAATCCCACTGCAAAGAGATTATGGGCTTGTGACAGACAGCTGATTTCAAGGGTATCACTGAATCCTTTATCAGTTAATGTAAAAGGTTTTGTTCAAGTCGGAACCATGATTTATGTAGTTGAATTTAGCATTTTTTTCCCCTCTTTTGCAATGAAGCTTTGTTTTTCAAGTTCTTCACTGAAAAAACGTTAAGAAAACATATTCCTATGGAGTGACCTAATGTCATATATGACATAAAATCAGGAAGGCTCACAGTCTGGAAGAGTGACTTAAGCTTTATTCAATAGGTAAATAATGTTTTTCTTAAGTAACACTGACTACTCTTCTGCACTTGGAGGAGCAGAAAGTCGAGACTGTCACTGTCCATCTTCTCTTCTCCTATTTATTCTGCAGAAGCCAAACTTCCTCCATATCCTAATTAAGGAAATTGTAGTTCTCTGCATTTCACAGTAGTGTGGATTCAGTAGTAAAGAAAAAAATCTTTCCTATGCAACACAGCAATATGGATTGTTATGCCCTGGAAAGCAATAACAGTGATAGGAGTTGTGATTAATATACCTCATAATCAGCATAATAGAGACATATTCAGATCAGTAAGACAACCCGGATGATGATTATGAATGATCAACAGAAAGTTCTCATCCAAAATCATGGATTGAATATCAAGGACAGAATTTGAACTACCTTGTTCTTAAACTGTTGTCGTTTCAGACAAAGAACAAAATTTGGCCTCCTGTGCATTATTGTTTTCTTCATTCTCCTGGGTTGTATGCTGCTCAGGGCTGGAACCTGTTACTGCTTGTTGCTCTGTAAAATTCCAAGCATGCTCCTGGGTCTTGTAATAAATAATAAAAAACAGTCTTAAAACCAGAGAAATAGAATTGCTTTCAAACAAGGATTTTTATGCTTTGCATAGCACCAGCTTCCATGTGTTTCTTGAAGTATTCCTTGTGAATATAGTTGCTTTTGATAATTACATTGCAGAAAAAGGAAACATTCATCTGTCTACTGTGAAAATGTAAGCTAACATAATAAATGTAGTCTTTCTCCTGTGCACATATCTTTTTACAGCATCATTCAGTTTACATGCAACTGCTGTTCTTCTATCCTGAGATAAATTAACTTTGAATAATTGCAGTGCGAGGTCAAAAATCAATTACATGGAAATTACAGTTATTTGTTTAAAAAGCTCAAGTAATATTTTATATCACAAGTCTCTTAGGTGACAGGTCAAATGGGTTAATCAGCAACTGGTTTTCTCTGCAATCCTGACTCAAATTTGCCTTTAGCAGGAGTGATAGAAGAATAGTCCTACATATCTACTTATGGTCAGTAGAAAAACGGGTCAGTTTTGCAAAAGTTATTGGCATCTGCCACTGCTTTGCTACTAATGTGTCTTCCTGCACCTGGATAACATGGATTTTCAATAGTGGTGAACTATACTGTGTGCCTCCGAATGAACATATCTGGCTTCCTGGCTCATTCAGAAGTTTGAAATGTCTCAGGCCAAACACTGTGTTACACCAACTTTTGGGGTCCGGATTTTTCATCTAAACCAGAGATTTTCCAAGTAGCCCTTGCCTGTCAGCAAAACAGTGTCTTGATTTCTCAAACTATCCTCTTTCCCCCTCCCAAAATTGTTGGGATTTTTTCGTAATTCCTCCTTCAAAAATGGAATGGCGTCTTGTCCTATGTGCGGCTAATGGGGTGATGTTCTAGAACCTGGCACAGGAATACTGCTCCAGTGGATGGAAAATCAATTCTGGTTTTGACTATATTTCTTTTCCATTCTTTGCCTTAAATAGTGTTCCTCCAACATACATTTCCAGAGAAAGTAATTTCTATTATATGTTACTGATCCTAACTGGCCGATCTAATTGGCCAACAGAGTTTCCTTTTAAAGCTTCTTGTTATTAACTTTTCTTATCACTATGGATCTGGAGAGATGGTTTAAAAAAAAAAAAAATGGAAAGACCTAAATTCTGTGTTAAAATTCAGAAGATAATGGAGTGATGCTTGGCTCCTCCCTTGCCTGTAAACACAATTGTAGTTATTTTTCTACACTCATCCTCCTAATAATTTAGTTTTTTTATTTAGTGGCCAAGAACATGGGCTTAAAATATGAAACCTGCATCAGTCATCAGGGTTTTCAGTTATTGTTTCCTATAAAAGAGAGAGAATATGTATGTGCAATGCAAATGGGTAATTATTTGTAAGATTCACACATTGAGATGATAAAATAAAATAAATATTGATGGCTAGGCTGTTCTGGGGTTACTTGTTTTCACTCTTTGGTTTTTGCTTCCCCTTCCTTTGTTAAACATGAATCCTTTTTCCTCACTCTTCTTTCTTCCTCATACTTTTCAATTCCCTTTGCTTTGCTGCCTTTACTTTTCTACAGGACAATACTTGAGTTTATTTGTTCCTTTCTCTTAAAAAAAATGTTGGCATTTGCTTTCTTTTCTTAGCTGGACAGCAGGAGTAAAACCACACGGAGTGGTGAAAAGGAAGAGCAACAACATCCTCCGCACTCAATTTTAAATTGGCCCAAGAATGTAAAAACCACAGAGTACCAAGTTCCTTACTTTTTCTATCATTCAGCCACCTACACATTTTACAGGCAATAGTATTAAAATAGTGCTGTTTTCTCCTTGTTCTTAAATACCCAAACAAACAACTATGTCAACTGAATTTTCCAGGGGTTTTCAATGAGTTACTATTTAACTGATCATATGATCAGTTTTCTAAACGGTACCTTAAATTCCTAAGTACCGAATAAAATTAACAAACTTATCCGATAATATAATTACTTATGGTCTCTCATATTGTCATGCATTAAATTAACCGAGAATACATAATTGCTGTCATTAATACCTCCTGTCTCCTTAATGAAGCAGAAGTTAGAAGCACAAGCTTATCCATTGTGTCTCTACAGAAGTGTCTAGACTTGGTAGATGGATTGGGTCCCAACTCCAGGGATTCCCCTTCAAACCCATCAGGTCTCACTGTTTCTTGCTATGCTAAAAATGCAAAGATCTTCATCCCTTTAGAGACTTTACTAAAGATGGTGCAACTTATAGCCACGTAGGGTGTCAGAGGATGTCAAACAGGAAGATTTTCTGCCTGCAATAATATCAATAAGTAAAGCAGTACAAAATTAAACATGTGCAGCCTCTCCTTAGAGGCATTTTCTGTGCCCCAGACCATAGAGAAAAGAACAATGAGACCTTTTTACATGAATACTCAGTAAAATAATAGACTTACAGAGGTAAGTTATTTTGAGGACACTAACAGGTGAAATGAAATAAGAATGAACACACTTAGAGGAACACCTGAAAAATAAGTTCTTCATTGCATACTGATATACATTTCACATACCAGCAGGGAACTTCAATGAATATTAGTCTTGTGCAACATGCTTATGTGTGTAAAATGGGTTTCTACTGTACTTTGGCTTTAAAAACATTATTCACTGTTTCCTAGTACAAAGCCCCAGCAGGCATGCACTTGGCTAGCTAGTGAAGATCTCTGCCCCAGTTTTCCATAATGCATTCATGAAGGGATTTGTAACAACCAGTGGTTACTGCAGCAGAAAGACTAAAATGTTGCACTGTGGCACTTTTGAAACAAACACAAAAGTTCAATCGCTACAGCTCTTGAAGGCTAATGATGTGCTATAAACAGTGGCATATTACTAGCAATGTCTAATCCATACTCAAAGCAGCCATTCATTAGGATTAGTAATTTCCTCTCTGTATACTTTGCTCTTCAGGTTAAAACTATGGATTTTAGAAGCCTCTGTTGGTGACTCAGCCTCACTGCGATAAATACCTGAGCCCCACAGGGCTCAATTCACCCAGAGCTTTGTGAAGAGTCCCCAGCACATCTACTTTGCAGCTCACTTCATCTCTCAGCTCTCTTTCGTGCAGATCAGCTGTTGTCTGAGCATCTGTGATGAGGACAGGAAGGCCAAAGGGCTCATCGGCATATCAACAAAATGTAAAGCCTGGGGCTGCAGCAAACAAGCCTGGAGAGTGAGCAGCAAACTGCAGTCAACACAAGGCTCAGGGCTGGGCTAGAGCACTGTAACTGCTAAGCAAGAATAATTAGGTCATTAAAGACAAGCTGGGCTTAGTAGAAAGTGAAGAACAGCATCTCCTCAGCCAAGAAAACTTGGCTTATCAAAACTGGCGTCCTCCCCAACCCTTCTTTCTTTCTCCCTCACTTTTACACTACCGAGAGCTTGCTTCTCTCTCTCTATTGACCAATCTGTTTCCAGCAGTTCACAAATCTCTGGTCCTCAGTTTCATGCTCCCCTTTTTCATCCTTGAATTTTTTTCTACCTGTTCAAAGCTCTCAGTATTAAATAAAGATGAGACTTCCAGCTGTATGAGGAAGAGTGTGGAAAAAATTTGGAGGAAAACTTTATCATAGAGAAGATTTTTTCGAACTTGATATGGGAAGGTATATACAGAAATAGGTGCCATTTATAGGCATCTCTCTCTTCATGCAGCTTAGACCTCTCTTTGAACCTGACATCATCAAAAATAGAGTTTAGAAATCTGCTAAGATGCTACAGTACTCATTAACAGGACAACATGTCTTATGAGTGACAGCATTGACAAGCTATGTTACTTCAACTCACATAGCTGGTAGAATGCAAAATGAGATGGATGGCTGCTCTTCTGAAACTTCTGCCCATGTGCTCCAGCAAAAGAACAAGGGTTAGGGTCCACCTCAGAACGAGTCTGGCCGCTACTCAGAAGCTCAATCTGGGCACTGTAATGTTAGTCATCATCCTCATAAGAAAAGGCACGATCAAGTGCGGCTACAGCAAGAGGATCTCATTCTCAGTACCGGAATAAAGGCACTACTCTGGTTTAAATGAGATTTATGCCTAAGAGGGGAACTAACAATAATCATTGTCCAATGCAACTACAGTGGGATACATGCATGATGTTATAACGAAGGACTTTGTATTGACAGGCCATGCAGTTTTACAGATTTCACTCTGAAACATGCAAATTCAGTCATTTTTGCATTTGCAAGATTGGACTTAATCCATAATGACTGTATTTGTACTGGATTTCAACCCTTGCAAATACTGGATAACAGCTTTCTTCTATGTTGTTTTCTGGAACTAACCCATTCTACCCTTCAAAAGAATTAAATAATTAGATGAAGAATTAAAAAATCTGAAATTGGTAAAAGAACTAAAAATTTCCATATGTGTATGTTAACTTCCAGGTGTTAACACTGGCATTGGTGCAGCCAGTCTTTATGAACCTTGAATTACGTGTGTACCATTGGAGAAAGTGGGAAAATGCCTGTAAGGAAAGCATTTTGTCTTGAATTTCTAAGAGGAGAATTTTTCCCTCAGAAATGAAACAAAGCATGTGTTGCTGGTCACATGTGGCAGCTACAGCAGAAATCAAGCTTCTTAATGCAGAACTCTTAGGAATTCATGCTTTTCTCATGAGCCAATCTCAAATTAATATTCTCGTACCCTGCAATTTATACACAAAAGGTTGTTTTAAATGTATTATGTGTTATTTGATTCTACAACTCTTCTGTTGCTTCTGCACAGCCTGTGCATTGAACTTATTTTCCTGGCATCATGAGAATAGGGCAGTCATGTATTGGGATACTGAACTTTGAGTCATGTAATTTATGGAGCAGAAATAGAAAAATCAGAGACAAAAGTGGAAGGTTGGAGGAAGTGGTGGAGAAGTTCAATCCAGGAGCCTTAGCTGGGCCTCTTAATACTACAGTTATGTCAATAAATCCTACTAATAGCAAAAATGAGCTGTTTGGGAAAGCACTGTTATCCTTTTTCACTGCAGGCCGAGGAAGTTATTAGTTTGATTTGCAGTCAAATCTCGACTAGAGCTGGATGGTTGCCTGGATCAAAAAGTATTCACGATCACATACAACAAAGGACACTGGGCCCAGGAAACATGGAAACCCAACTGTGTGTACACCCTGTGGGGTCTTCAGGTTGTAGCAGCAAAGGTATTTAAAAGTCACCTTGCACAAATATCCAGGCTGCACAGGTGCCTCTCTGACCTGAGTCACTGAATCTTCTGTGTTATTTTCCCTTGTGATAATAAATTAACTTTGAAGTGATAACAGTGCAGGGTGAAGTCCATCTCCAAGGTTTAACAAAGAGAGGTAAACAAAAGAAAAGGCTTCTGGAAAAAGACAGTTTGCAAGAACGCAATTACATTTTTCCAAGATAGTTACTGCTTGTTTAATTATGCATTTCTGTTCCTCCCTAAAATGGGCTGACTGAAATTCAAAACTTCTCCTCTCAAATGGTGGAATGAACCCACACATGCTGAAGCTCAACAAAACCAGCAAAAAGCTACAACTGGATTTTCTTTCCCTAGAATTACTCCTTAGCTTTTGTAACTCCCACACAAATAGCTGTGATATTGTAAATATGATAAAACCCTCTATGTAAGCTGAATAAATTGATTAGGAGAAAAATAGTCATGTGGGCTGGTCTAGATCAGTTTATTAAGAATTCAATAGCTAATTGCTTGCACAGTGGGATGGAAAAGATGGAAGAAATAAATACAGAGAGAAATATATGTTTGTGGAACAGTTGATGGGCTGCTGGCCAGGGCAGGCTGAAAAAGACTGCAGGAGTTTAGGATATAGTGAGAACCTATTACTGCTGGTTGGCATGGAGCAAAATTCAAAGGAAGACATCCACACACTGTGATGCCTGGAACAATATAGCTGTGGTTCAAGGGTTTCTCTTTTATGGCCTGATTACAAATGCAATATAATTAACTTTGCCTTATACTTCCACAGATCCTTTAACTCAATGATTTCAAAGAACTTTACAGAGCATAATTAAGTGAGGAAACATATTTGACTGGGGAGCAGAAGTTGGAGAAGGACCTCCCAGCTTTACGTCCTTTCCTGTCTTCTTGGTTAGGTACATCTCTCTTTATCGGATTGTGAAGAGTAGAGTCGAGGGGCAAAGCTTATTGGTAGTAAAAAACTGGTTTCTGTGAGGTTAAAAGGGCAGGAGCATGTGTGTTTCAGTGGTAGTCTGAAAGACAGAAGGTGACAAGCGAGAATAAAGAATCAAGTGAGCACAAAAGGAAAGCTGGAGGTAGAAAAGGAGCAGAATGGGTGCACATTAGCAAAGGAACTAAGGGGAAATGTGACAGTTTTGCTGGGAAGAGCATGGCACATCAAGGTGGGTTTCAAAATATTCTTTGTCCACAGCAGCTCAGAAGTCCAATCCCTCTTAATAGTAAACTTTCTTCCTTGGACTTTCTTCCCTCTAAATAAGGGTTTGAGCATAACTCTAGTCCTCCCCAGCCAATACAAAGCAAAAAATCTATAGCTTCAGGGAGAAAAAGGAAACTCTTTAAATCCTCTTCCCTACTATTCATTTCTGTAACTTTTTCAGCAACAAGCAAAGGACCATACACAGTGGGCAGAGAGAAAACGATAGATTAATTAGCTCCCAGCAGATCTGCAGTTCCCTGGCCATGCAAAGCCTTCTGTTGAAAAGAAGTGCCCAGTCATTCTCTTTGCCCGAGCGAGTGGAAAAGGGAACAGCTCAACACCTTCCAGATTTTAGACAAAAAGGAATAAAGGAGAAGTGAGCTGGACTCTTAAGAAATGAGGAAGGAATTTAAAGTAGCACAGTAGTAGTTGAGAAACTGAAGTATATTTGAAAAGTAAGTGGTCAATTTCCACCACATAAAGTCAAATCCTAGACCCATGGACAATTCAGGTTTTATGCAGCAGTAGCAATTGCTATTGCTGCAGAATAGCTGAAGGAACTGTCAAAAACTCTGAGTAGCTTCTAATTGGTTGCTCTGATGAGACAGGCCACAGGTCAGTGAGTGCTTCAAGTCACTGAAAATTAAGCAAAAATAAGCAGCTTTTTCAAAAATTAGTGTTCCGGGACTGTTAGTTGCACGGCTTCTTCAGCGATCTGTCCCAGTGAAGCAAAGTAGAGTTTGAGCAGCATAAATATGTCTGTAATACAGTTAAAAATATTAAATAAATATCATAATAAAGGCACTACTGAAAACCTAGAGGAGCACAAACTTGTAAGAAGTAGACAAATGCTACGGTTAGTTTTTGAAAATGAAAATAGAATGATAGAAAAGAGGCCTGGATCATAGCACTAAGGCTTTAGGAAATTACTGAATAAAATGTCTCAAGGAACTTGAACAAAAAAGTAAAGCCCCTCATGTGGCCAGTGGAGCTGCAGGCAGCAGGGGCACACATGCATCTGTCTGGAGCCAGGTGTGCACCTTTAGGACGCTCTCCCAAGGGTGTCCCAGGAGAAGGTACCATCTGCAGCAGGAAGAGGAGAGCCACTCCACAGAGACAGACAGTGATACTCAGCTCATGAATTCTCAAAATGGGCTTGGAGGTCCTTGGTAAAAGGAGCAATACAATACATGTGTGAAGTGTTATTACTATTTCTGTTATACGGGTTTATTAAATTTAATGAGGACATTGAAGGATTCCATTAATCTTAACCGCAATGCCAGTGTGTCTCAACATCTTCTTGATTAAGTCATTGAAAATATAACAGCTCTGAGTGCCTTGTGTTTTTACACCATGAGATCATTAAGTGCACTCTTCATACAACAGCATTTACCCATTACACCTGAATTCTATTCTGGCTTGTACTTTATCTCCTCGGCCTCTTTCACACTGGAAGAATTTGATCCTACGCAAAGTCCACAAATATATTTTTCCTGTAACGCTTTGCAATAAGTGAACATTAATTCGTGCTAAATTGGAATGGAGCTTCCTCAGAATTACATATTACATCTACATGAGTGTCCAGGGAGCAGCTTGATTAATATCATTATCACAATGAATAGTAGTGGAATTAATGTGATTTGCTGCTCACTATAACAGAGAAACATTTAAATTTTACTTTTGGAAGACATCTTCCTTATTTTCCTATAAAAGCCTTTCCATCTTGCAGGTAGAAAGTGTGAAAGTGATAGTCAGCTGAGTAGAGAAGAAGAAAATCCAGCTTTAGGAAGCAGAGACATTGGATTTTCACTTGTTATTAGGCTTGTGCGGTTTTTTTAAACTCTGCTGTAAATGTATGCATGTCTTACATCTACAATTTTTTCTGAAATTTGAAATACATTTCACAATCAAGTTTGTATTTGCTTAAAGTGAATTTAACAAAAAGCTTCTCCAATACTTCTTGCAAGCAGTGATACCAACTTCTTTCTTTCTCTCTTATTAATAAGTTATAAAAACTAAAAAAAAAAAAAATAAAATGAAATACAATCCTGAAGTCATAAATAAAAAATAACCATAAAACAAATTTCCTAGTAACCGACCAGCAGAAGCACATTCCAGTAAAATACACAATTACTTGTATTATTTATTGCTGAACATTTCTGTTCCAGAATACCTTTTCAAACTAAATAGATGAGACTCATAAAAATTTAGGAGAAAGGAGTACAACTGAAAAGAAATTTTAAGTAAACTTGCTGCTTGAAATACCTTGTAATGGACAAACTTCTCCTCTTAATGTTATCAAACTAGTGAAATTTTAAGAATTTGAAGAAAATTCAGATGCACAGCTTCAGCACACGAAGACATTGGCTCTGAGATACTTGGTCTTTCTTCCAGATGCACACAACTGATGAGAAAAGTACAACAGGTAGAGTGAAGATTGTGCAGTTATGGAAACTAAGAACTGCAAATACAAATGCAGGGTGTTCTAAATGCTTTCAAAGTTAATGGTCATAAAATTCAGAGCCTGCAAATTTAACACGCAGAAAGTCTACAAGCTGAGGCTTCTATGACTTTTTTTTCCAAGGTGCCCTCAATAGTTATTGCACAGATCAGAGAACTGCCTTACAACAGAGAGCAGTTTTTCTCTTAACACAGTGACTATCAAATAAAACAAGTTTATGTACCTATTGCCAACAAGTTGTGGAGTGTACCTTTATCATTATATGCTTTTTTGAAGCAGGTCTGTGTCTTAAGAGCCAACATGATAAAAAAGTCCCAGTAGTGCCTTCTTCCTAACAAGATTCCTATACTTTTACTGTACCACATCGTTGAGTTGGGTAAGCAAAGGCTAGATTGGCATGCAAGTGCACTAGATGCTATTTGGTGTGGTAATAAAGAGCAAAATTGAAAACAAGATAAATTAAAGCTGAACTTCGGGAAACATACCCTGACTACCAGGTTTATTCAGCAAATTTTCCAAAGCAGAAGGCAGAAGCGTTTCAAAATTTTAGGCTGCATTTGGACAAGTCACTAGAAAACATGATGTAATAAGCAACTCTCTCTTCACAGGGAGAAAAGAGAGAGATCAAATGTATTTTACCGGTCCTCAGCTTCTCTGATAGTATGTTTATCTGTAGTAAGTTTTGGGCGGAGGGCAGAGAATGCCATTTACTTATTTCATGGAATGTCTTCAACTCAGCAAGCTTTAGATGAAGCTTTTGGACATTCATCTCAGACGTGACTAATCACTCAGATGTAAGTGGTTAATTAGTTCACAGTGTTAGGACACTTGCATTACCCAGCACAGAAAACAGAGAGTATCTTTCCTGTCTAGCATATCTCTCTGCCGCTCATTATACAGACTTACACTTTGCTAGGACAAGGAAGAGTGCTGTTCCAATTTTTTTCTGCCAAACATGATTATTTACTATTAACATAGGGGTTAAAAAGCCTTAATAGTGAGGCCAGGGGTGATCCCTGCCAGTGGGCTGGCTCTCTTACGAAAGCCTGGCAGCCCCAGGACCAGCCTGCTCTATTCCCAGACTTTTTGAGGTTCCTGGTGTGTACTCTGCTGCCCAAGCCAGGAAGAAGAAGGATCTCTATTTAATGCACCAAAGCTTGAACAGTCTGTCTGTGTCAGGATTTTATGAACATTCTTATTAAAAACATTAAAGAAAACTTGAAATTAGATAGCTCAGTGATGTGAAATGTTCCATGCACAGCAACAGACTGTGCAACATTTGAGTTGCCTTTCAGCTTCTACTTTTGTCAAGATGGAATGTGGGAGAAGAATGGGGTATTAACTAGGGGGGAAAAAAAGTCTTTATTAGTGATTTCAGAAAAAACATGTCCTTTGGTAGAGCTGTCGTGCTATATTTATCCAGCAAATGGTGTATTGATGGGTTTTCATGTGCATTTCCCAGATAGATGGGCAGTATTGTTCAGAAAAATGAACGACTAAAAACATAATAAAGAGATACCTAGAAACAAAAGCCTAAAGCTGAGAATATAAGTTATCTTGCCAAAGCAGGATTGTTAGTTGGGAAATGACTGTACAGTTTCAAATGTAAAAAAATATGATCTACTGCCACCTCCCTCTTGTGGACTGCTATTTATAGTGACAATTGGACAGCAGATAGCTGTTTAGCAGTTTGATGTCATAATTGAAATTCCAAGTGAGGTAGATAGCTTTTTGAATGTGAATAAATACAAATGCTGACTCCTATCTATCAGTGTGTATACATTCATTATCTCCCACGTTTACCAGAACACACGCATGCCAGGATCACTACCACAAGTAGTAATTACTAATACACAGCAGGCTCTGAAAGACCTAAAAAGTTTGCTAGTTACCATGAGAAATATTGCCCCCAGGAAATGCATGATTCAAAACCAGTTTGTACATGGTGAATGCCTACCCATAACCATGCATAATTCAAGTAATTCAAGAACCATAGGAGCCTCACTTGGTACTCCTGAGACAACCAACAAATGTCATGGTATGAATAATAGAAGAACACATATATTTGTATAGCACATTGAATTATCTACTGTAACTCCTCAACTCATTCCAGCTACTGGCAATTATCTCTGCGTTAGCAGGCACTGAATAAACAGAATATTTATCCAGTGAGCTTTAAAATTCTGAAACTGCTTGTCCTGAGTGGTCTCTGTTGCTTTGCCCTGCAGAGGGGGCTTGTCAAGTGCTATCTAATGGTAAGTGTTCATTTAACAGTTTGAAGCTCAGAGTGAGACCAGTGCTCAGTTTCTTTTCCAGTGGGCTATTTTAACTTTGCAGCTGTGGGTGTGAATAAAATTCAGCTGAGATCATTTGGATACAGTCACTACCATTCAATTGAGTAACTAAGCTGGCGGGCAGGAGTGCAGAATTTGTCAGGTTGTCCATCTGGAGTATAATAAGGCTCGTCTGATCTAGAGCACCTCAGCAACCTACAGGTTTGATCACTTGCATTGTCCTGGCTGGGTTTCACCCTCAACACTTCTCATTTCTGCAGAGTAGACATCACGATCTGTGTAGTTGTCTAGACTCCTTTTATACCCAATGGAAGAAACAGGCACTATCAATTTCCACAGCTAGCAAACAGAATGAAAAAAGAGAAGTATTCATTTCAAAGGTAGGTGAGCAACACAGGACAGATTAATTTCTCTGCAGATGTGTCTATTCCTTCCAGAAAGAGCCCACTTTAGATGCAGACATCAAGCTTGCAAATGCACACATTTAAGGGAGCTGAATCATGCCATTATTGCATGCAGAGCAATTATTCCAGGTGTGCTATGCTGAATTTGAATTTGCGTATGCTTAGGAACACAACTCCACTTTCTTTTTCTGGACTGCTTCTTTCTCTCCTCCAAACATAGGCCAGATATTAATAATTTTTCTAAATTATGTGAATATAAAAAAAATATTAAAAATCTTTTTAGAAGTCGGGTTGTCAGTGTCCCAAAGTCAGTTGTTGACTGTGAAAATATTCTTCATTTTCTGCTTAAAAACAAAGAAATGAACAAACTTTATTTCTTTTCCTTAGTTATGTTTTATGGAAAGCACAAAAAGAGGTCATGCCTTCACATTTTGTTTCCTTTCTTATAAAAATATTGATCTAAAATGATATCTTTTCCAAAAATTGAAAACATTTTTAGCTAATTATCCTTTTCCTAGGGTGAACTATTTGGTGTTTTGAAATGAGAATACTACAGATATTTGTCAGAAAATCAATGGAAATCTTAAGCATTTGAGGAAACTTGTATTTTCACTGCTTAATAAGACATACAAGCTTGCCACTTGGCCAGATATTTCCTAGCACATCTGGACTTTTCTCTGTAAATACCAGGTGAAGTCGACAAGACACAGAAGTGTTTTGTTCTTGTTGTCTTTTTGTTTTTTAAACTGATTAATAAATAAACAGCCTGACTGTGAATGCAAGTGAACCCTATTCTCTAGATATTTTTCAGCCCTGCAAAAGTAGTTCCAAGTTAAAAAAAAAAAACCAAGTTGATCTAAAGCATGCCAGCAGTATCCAATGTATTCAACTGTACAGAAAAATCTCACTAGGACAACTCTCAGACACAGAAGTTGCAGAGAATGCAACTCATAGAGATACGCCCAGTCGAGCTCACAGAAACTATACAGAGCCTGTTCCATGGCATGAAAGAAAAAAACCCACTACACTTTAAGAAGCAATAAAGATCATAGTTTACAGTTACCGAGGTCGCATATAAAATGGAGGATAATTCTACCCAACTCTGCAGGAGATGCTTTCAAGGCCCCACCCTGCTTATGTGCAGCATCATTTTTCCTTTGCCTCTTCCCAGGCTGGGGGCAAAGGATCAGGGCTGGAGAGCAAGGCTGGCCACAGAGCTCCTTGGCAGCTGAAGCAAGCTGTACTGCAAAGGATCAGCATCTTCCCTGAGCCTAAACAGCGTAG
The DNA here is from genome assembly GCA_013396775.1 of Cephalopterus ornatus. NCBI lineage: Eukaryota > Metazoa > Chordata > Aves > Passeriformes > Cotingidae > Cephalopterus > Cephalopterus ornatus. Next base: position 173,932 of record VZRE01006422.1, on the reverse strand, counting down.
ACCAAGCCTGATACCTCTACTAAATTGTAAATTAAATGGTGCAGTCTCTAGAGTGAGAAAGCTTTTTCCTGGTGTCTAACCACATGTTCAATTACCCAGTTTAAGCTTGCTATTTTTTGTTCTGCTGACCAGAGATGTGACAATCAGATAATTTTCTACGTGCCTTATATGTTCTTGGAGATAGCCATCAGGCATCTTAGTCCTCTCTAAGAAAAGCCAAGTCCGTATTTTCATACAGAACATGTTTCTAGATCTCTGGTGATTTCTTCCTTGCTCTCTGTGTTGCTTTCATATTTTTTTCTGGAAAGCGGTGTCTCAAACTGGGAATGGATTTCGTCAGTGAGGAGTAAAGTGGGAGGATTACTTCATGTGTCATATATATGGCACTCGTATTTTTTTAATATTTTTAATACTATTTTATTCTAACTGCAACTATTGGCTATTTTACTCATGCTGAGCTTGCAATCCTTTAGGTTTTCTTCTGCAGAAGATGTGCCTACCACATCAGTGTTGCTCCTCTAATTGGGTGCAGTCCCTTATGTTTAAGTGGAATATTTATCACTTCATTGAAATATTTCTTACTGTATTTTGGACCATTTATATAATTTGACAAGAACCATTTGATTCCTAATCCTATGCTCTGGAGTATTTAGTCCCTGTTGTGCTGTCTGAAAGTTTAATAATGTGTTTTGTTGCACGAGCCATAAATGAAAACATTCTTCATTACCAGATGCAGGATAGGTCTGCATAGAACCTGACTTGATACATGGACAACTTCTTGTTGACCGAAGTTTTCAAAGCGTTGCTTTTATTTCACAACAATTTCAACTAGATCATTAATTTCCAGCTTTCTTAAGAAGAATGTTATCAGATGTTTTCCCTATTCACAGGCAAGTTGCGTTGGCTGTAGGAGGCAATCTGATGGGCCAGAGATTCTGAAACTGAAAAAAAAGGTTTATTATTGTGTTCTGGAACAGTTTTCTCTGTTGTTCCTCCTGACCCTGAGGATATTCTTAGCAGGTTTCTCTTCTGCTTACATGTAGGATGCCCGGCCTAAGTCTACTGTTCTCATATTTGGCATGTAAATGGCAGGAAATCTGCATATTGAGAAGGGTTTCTTTGCATTATACCATAGGAAAGGTAGATACATAAAAACAGAATTCCCATGATGGCATAGCCAGCAAATCACCCCTTTGCCCTTTGGTTTGGGATACGTCTTTCTACCTTTGAGCTGCAGTTAGTTAGGACTTCATCTACGTGGGTGTTTTTTCCCTTCCTGTCTAGCCCTATTTTGTCAGTTGCTACTATAAATCTTCGGGGAGAAGAAGGAGCTGGGCAGTGCCTACCACAGAGGTCACCAGCATTGACTGAGGTGTGTAAGTACTACTGGAATGGTGAACGGATAATAATCCACCACACTGTATATTTCTTAATGTTTTTCTAGTTCCCGTAAAGTGGCTCATGAATCATGGTATCCATAGCTTTTTTAAAGATATTCCTAAAGTAATCAGACCTTCTCGTCTGGAAGATTTCCTTTATATTTAATGAGCACAAATTTGCTCCTGTGGAGCAGGCAGTTTACAAGGTTGTGGCCAAGTGAAATTCGGACAGCAGATCCTCCTTTTTCCTAGTCAACATTTGATCTTTGTAAAATCATTTTGCTTAGGACTCATGTTTCCACTATCCTCTAGTTGCCTACTTTCTCATTATCTAATGTTTCATTTCCATATTTTCTCCTGCATTTTAAGAGGGAAGAAAAAAGGATTTTAAGGGACTTACATTAATAAAGACTTCAAGATAATTTTCTTGTGACTCCTTTTCGTTTTCTTAGAAAAGCAGTAACTATAGAAGAAAATTAACATCTAACACTGCCTAGTTTGTTTCACATGATAGTGCTTTTAAATGATAGTTTGGAATTTGCATGTTTTTCTGCTTTATTTTGGATAAGCTAATTAACTTTAAAAATAGTCTCCATAAGATGCAAAACATGGGAGAAAAGATGGTGGAAGCCAAAAGGTTGACTACAGCAAGAGTGGTGTTGAATTGCATTAAATTAAACTCCAGCACAGAACAAACTCTGTGGAGCGCAGGAGGACAGTCTAATTTGAAAGGGTGTGCCTTGCTGTGCAGTCTCTTTAAGTGTGATCTGCTTTTGGCCTAATTTTCTGTGACAGTGTATTTAATAACAGTGGTCCCTTACTGAGAACCCTTCTGCCTGGTCTGTCACCGCAGAAATTTTGGCTCTGTAATCGGCACATTTTTGTCAATCCAACACTCAAATATCCTTAAGGGAATTAAGAACTCTTAACAGTTACTCACTCACACAGCTCCAGGTGAAGAAATTCTTCGCTGTTATTAAAGCACCACAAACCTAAGACATTCTGCATTTGTTGCTCTTCTACCTTTTAGCAACCTATTAAAAAATTAGAAACTTATAAAAAAGAAGGCTGTCTTGAAAGACATTATTTAAAATCCTAGGAAGGACTCTCAAGGACAGATCAGGAATTTCACAGCAATATGGATTAATGTGATTTTTTTTGTGTGGTTGCTAAAAATAGGTGGGCACCACTGTTTGACAAGCGCTTTATGGGGAATGTGCATTTTTCATTTATGAACATTCATCATTAAGTGGCTTTATTTTTAAAACATTACCTAATGGAGCTGCATGGAGTCAAGAGCCAACATGTACATGTACTTCAGAGCTACTTGGTTTCCGAAGCAGCAGTCCTATTTAAATGTGTACATGCCTTCTGTGACCTGACATATTAGAGGTTCTGAATTTAATTTAGTTTAAATGTGCAATTTTTTTCTTTTTTTTTTCCTCCACTGCAATTATGCAGCATATGAAGTATAGAGAGTAAGCCTATGAACACTTCGAGCTCAACACACACGCTGAAGGATCATTTTCCTCTCTCCTCACCATTATACAAGTAACTGCAGGATTAAAAATCAAAAGAATCTGTAACAACATCTAAGGCTTTTGTGCCTTATGTCTTTTAGACTTCATAGAGATGCAGCAGAATAAAAGCAATGCTTGAGTTAAGTCAAACTCCTCAAGGATCTCTGAATGCTGTATCCAGTACAGCACTTCACATGTCAGTGGCGTGTAACCATCTTTGCCACTAGAGACATGACATGCACAGCTCCCAGCTCACAGCAGGAGTGCAAGGTGTTCTGCCTCTTGCTGCATGAGCATCCTTGTTAACGGCAGTGCTGAGACAAGTAGATGTTGTGATCATGGAAGAATCTCCATCTGCAACAGCAAGTCCTTCAGTATAATGTGTGATGGGAGCAGGCACGCTGATGAAAGACCAACTGAGTGGGTTTCTCATAAATGCTGTCTCATGCTGGCGTATAGCAGGCACCAACATGGCAGCACCACTGAGGCTATTATGTTGTAACCCGTATTTTTATGGGTAAAGACTCTTGTCACATTCTTAGCTGAGGACCAGAGTGGGAGCTGATCAAACAAAATTAAGAAATGTATGTTGCTTTATTTCTGTATTTTCACTTTTTATTCCCTGTACACACGAAAGAAGGCCAGAACAAACATCTAGGCCTCAGCTTAGGCTGCAAAAAACCAAACTCCAACATAACTCCATTTTGTCAAAGGGGATTTCAATTCCTGCATTCTGAAGACTTGTGTTTTTGTTGCAGTCTAGAAAAAAAACTGGAATGGCATAGTCACCCTCATATAAGCCGTCACAGAAGAAAATGTGGAGACAAAAAACTAAAGTGGCTGTAATCCTTCAAGCAAAGGTGACAGATAGAAAGCACAGGATAGAGGATTCCAAAGGGAGGTCTAATTTTAAGAAGGTTCATTATGCTACTACATTTCAAATAGTAGTATTTGTGAGAAGTTGAAGTAATAAACAATGAATTATTTCGCATTCTGAAACCACTCACTAATTTAAACCAGACACATGAAAACTATATGTATCTTTTTGTGAATCATGCATCTTGTCCAAATTATCTCTTTATTACTCTTGCTAAGAAGTGTGTGTATGCAGTTCAGTAAAGAGAATGCACATAGCCAACAAGAATAGAAAAAAAAATTATTGAGGGGGATACTTCATTATTTTCTTTGTTCTTAATGCATGTGTCTCAATCCAAGACTTGGGATGCATTTAGCTCATCCTGCAACACATGTCCCAGGGTAAAATAATCAAGGTGAGTTCAAAGGTGCACACATCTACCTGCAGCACCATTATTTACTGTTACGTTTGACTCAATCTCAATCTTTTAAATGTCTTTTCCAAAATGGATTGCAATGACTTCTGGCTGGAAAAGAAAAACCTGATCACTCTGAGCTGTCACCAATCATCTTTCAGCTGAGAAGAATTTTCTTTTAACTCTCCTACAGTGAGTGCTGACTGTATAGTGACAGTCATAGCATACATTAAATTTATTTAGTGATACATTTGTATGACTGGAATAATGGCTACTGTGTCCCTTGTCCCCATGGCCTCTATATGCTAACATTAATAAAACCATGTCTTTATGTGCTCTTTTCTTGAGCCCTGATTGTCTGCCATAGACACCTGTACTCTGTTCTGTGTTCAAATGTAACAATAAAACATGCAGGAATAAATTGATGTGAAAAGGCACAAAAGTCAAACGGAGCCATTTCTAATTTTATCTTGCTGTCATCCTGTGGTGCATTCCCAGTCATACAATAATAAGGAGAAAAGAGGTGAGGCTGAGATTGACGAGAATAGTAAATTGTTTTTTGACAACTTTCTTCTATCTTCAGGTTTCACACACATCCCTTCCTCAGCCCTACAAAAGTGTGTTTACTGAATTCAGCACGTGAAAATACAGGAAGCTAAGGCAATGATTTCCTGAAGGAGAATGAGAAACAAAGAAGTTGTATACAGGGACACAGCTAATGGAAAGCCCAGTAGGAATTTTCAGCTCCTGCATTATTTAACGCTGTCCTCTTGTTTAGAGGTGCTTTATTAGTCAATTGCTTCTCCTGATTAACTTATAGCTTGGCACTCATAGCTCTGTAAACTGCCCTAACAGCCCCCATGAGTACTGCTCTAGTGAAGGATCTGGTTGTGTTTCCATTATAAACCTAGTTTCAGAGATATTTATAACTCAGCCATTTGAATTTGCATCAAGCTTTGGGGAACTTGGCTCACAGGTCAAAGAGTGAAACAATTTTCAGCTTATGTATTTGAAAAGAAAAGATTTTAGCCAAGAGCAGTTTCCAGCACTGAAAATTTCATCATGATTTAGAAGCTTCCAGGATAAGAAAATTTGTATTATTTTATGCAGGAGTTACATAATGTGAATTTCGTATGTTACATTTGTGCATATAAATTCAGATTAATAAGAGATGCTGTATTAATTTTTTAAGATGTTTTACAAATTATCTGAAAGGTAAAAGCATAGATAATATGATTTCACTTTCAGTTTTTAAAAACTTCTGGAAAATTTTGCATTTATAACTATTTCATACAATATAAACCGAGAAAATATTGATGAGGAATAGCCAAAAAAACCCCAAACAAACAAAAACACTGTGAGATAATCTAATTGATTATTTCCTGTGTTCTAATGATAACCCAATGCATTTGTAAAAGAAATAATTAAGACATTTCATTTGTTTGGGGTCCTTACATCTGCCCTGAATGTATTCAGTATCACATTCAAACTCCTATGTTATTAACAAGAAAATGAAAGCTGCTTAGTTCTCTTAAATTTTGGACTGGCTGATAGTTACCTCCACAATTGGAGGGCTTTACTAGTGTGGATATATTTACATAAATATATTTGTAACATGCATTCAAAGATTTATTTGAATATTCAGTAATATTTGTCTTCTGGCAAATATTATTCTAACTTATATTTATGGTAATTTTCTCAGTTATTTCACTTTAGATTCTAATACATAAAATTTTTATTCTAGATTACTTCATTGAGATCCTTCTCTTTATTAGTGTTTTCTATTGCACATCTGCTTGATGCGTGTGTTTAATTTCTGCCACTAATAGTCTCAGCTCTACTCTAAACCACACAGTTTCCAGTCTAAGTCAATTTTTACTTGATAACTTGTTTTTCACTGTGTTGCACGTAAGCTGCTTCCAAGTTCATGTAAATTGTGCTGATGGTTTCCCCTCTCTTTTTGACTTTGCCTGCTTTCACATTCCACTTTCTCCATACCTGCCCCACTACACATCTTTCTGATACATTCTCAACTGTGCAATCAGGGTAATTTTCAGCTTGATATGGAACCATCTTTACTATTATGTTGCTTTAGTTACTACCCACTCTGTCCCTAAACCTTGACCTAGCCATGAAACAAAGTTTTGTTAGATTTTAGATATGCAGAGGCTCCTTTTGAAGTAAAATACCATATCCTAATACTTTTGGATATGTATTAAAAAAGATACTTTACTAGTATTGCTATTCCCAGGACAATTTGGAAATCATATATACTTTTTATAAATATTTTCACTTGGTTTCTTTTTGAATGTGATTCTCAAATAATAATATTTACAGTTCAACAGTGGTATTAAATACACCATTTTCCATATGGGTCTGTTTTCAGTAATCATATCTTAAATATATAAATAAATATTAATTATTCCTATGAATTATTAAATCTGTTCAACCTATCTAAAATAGCTGGTTTCAGTGAGGAATAGTGTAAGTATAGCTGCTTTATCTGCTTTATCCACAGGTTCAGGTTTCTGTCTGCTTAAGCTTGTGAGTAATAATTGATATGATGGGTGTATGGTTTATACACAATTGCAAAATCATGCTGTAAAATATTGATTTAATTTCATTGATTTCATTTCAGATGAACAGGTTTTTTTAATTTTTGGAAGAAATTTTTAAATTTCTGCAAACAAATATATAATTAAGATCAGGAGTTTTTCCATTGCATGTGGGGTACTTGTGTATTTAAATTTTAACATGCACAATAGCACTTACAGAACCAGAGTCAAAGGTTAGAGAACCTGATACCATAATGACCTTTGCTAGAATCTCAAATCTTTTATTACCTGAAAGTTAAACTAAAATTACTTTGTTTTCTTTTTTGAAATGTAAAAAAAAAAGGTCAAGAGCTCTAAGTTCCTGCAAAGCTAAATTTTTGAGCTCTTTCACTGTCAAAAGCTCAAAATAAACTTTTAAAAAATTGAATGTCTGCTTATGTTAGGGTCAAAACAATTGTATAACCCTCAGTTGGACTTCCATCATTCCTGTATAGGCATATAATATCATCTGACAGCTGGAAAAGTCAAAACATGCACTTCAACCTTACCAACCCAACACAGTCAACCTTATCAAGACAAATCTTTACAGAGCCCAGTTTCATTTTGACAAATCAGCATTTTCTGACTGCAAATCATTCTGATTGTTCTAGAAATAACCTAAAGTATTTTGCATAGTCATCGTGAAATTTGATTCATGGCTACAGTGCTCTGAGACTCTCAAAAGAAAGCCTCTGTATAAGTGAAAGCTTATCAGTTCTGCACTGCAAAGAGTGCAGCAATTTCTTTGACTCTTTTATTTTGGTTTTCAGCATCTGGGGTTCTTTCCCCCATGAAATTCCAGACTGGTTTTAAAAATGAGAATTTGGGGAGGACTTTAACTTAAATAGGGTTGAAGCAAGTACTCATTTCAGACTGTATGCAGCATCTTCCCTGGCTAGATCAGTGACAAAAAGGTCTCATTATCTTCACTCTACATCCAGCCCTCCTGTAACTTTTATTTCCCACGAGGACTGAAAATCTTTCCCCATGCCTCTTCCTGCTGAATTATAATTGAGCTTCAAAAGGACTGCAGAACTTGCTTGCTCAGAAAGCCCTAAAACAGTAACATTGAATTTTGCAGGACATCTCAGATTTTGTCTTTTACAGTATCTTTTTAATAATTTCCCCAGCTGAACAAAAGCATTGGTGAGATAAAAGAGACAATGATTAATTATTTTAAAACTTGCTATTCATGGGGTTTTTTTTCTTTTCTTCCATGACCATTTTTCAGGAATATGCTCTCTTTCTCACTACAATAAATAAGACTTCTGTAAATAAGATCTGTGCCTAATGAATGAGTGGACTGTGTTATATTTTGACACCATAGTAAAATTTGTCTTCAAGGAGATCAAAAAAGACAAGAAAGATGAAATGCCTAATGTATGCATTTGAAGTTGCTGCAAAAAATAGGGAATGTAAATAGTCATGGAAGAATACTGTATTGTATCTTCACTAAATGACAAGGGTCTTTGAGCTGTAGACCACCCAAGAGCAAGTAACACATGGCATGTTCTGGGCCTTATGTATTCTATCAAGTCTTTAACATGAGGATATATTTACCAGACAAAAATATAGCTGCAGGAAAGACTGTTCATATATTAATTTACTCTCTTATGCATGTATGTTGAAATAACTATTCATGTACTAAATATTGTAAACTAGAAATGTTCAACTGCAGTTATTTACAACCTAATAGCTAGTAAAAAAAGCAACGGTTAGATATCTTGAATAAACATTCAATTATAGTTAAATATATGGATCTTTCCAGTATCAAATTAAGTTAAAACAAAAGCAAGCTCAAATAAGATATAATTTTAAAAGTTATGGGGACAAAGATAACCAGCAATGGTTTGCTTCGAAGACTTAATCACCTGTTAATGGTGTTGACTGATATTTGCTGTCACATTTCGGTAACACACAACTATTGGAGAGAGAATACATTTAAAAACCAAGTCACTCAGATGTAAAATGAAACCTCAAAAGTAGCTGAAGGAAAAAAATAGAATGTCTTAGAATTTGTGAGGTAACCTTGAAGACTCTTCTTTCACACCATGGGAAGTCAAGCCCTGGAGAAGGTTGTGCTCTAACAAGGTAACACAAACACTACATTGTGAACCAAACTCATCAAGAACTCGAACCTACCAAAAAACCCATATGTTTGGCATTCTTTCCCAAATTAATTGAAAACAGAGTTGCAAATAAATGAAGTTCTATTAGCTGGTAAACAGAGGGGAGAACATGCTGACTGCCATCCATAGGCCCCTTCTGTTACTGAGATGCATACGGATAAATGGAAAGTCAACGTTGCTGCATTTAAATCATGTAACTTCTTCCCAGTTCGAAACACCAAATTTTCAGAAACAAGTGCCCTTCATTTTGTAGATAAGTCACACAGAAACCCTCCTCCTTTCTACAGGGTCGTGATGCCAAACAGCTAATGCTCTTAGGAAGAGTGTTGGTGTGAGTTTCTGCAACTGCTTGACTCTTGTCGCAGGCTGCCGTTTCCCTGTACACAGTCTGTAGAATTGCCTACTGGAGGTCCACATGCATTCAGAAACAATGAGAGCTACAAAGAAACGCAAACCATGAGCATTGTTTGTATTTTCTGTGATATTTTCATGCCCTCACCAAACCAGCCACGTCCCATTCCCATTTGTTGAATCATTTGCTCCTACTCTGTACTGCATTAAGTTTACATGGGATGCCTCACCAGTTTATTGCTCTTTCTTTTCCTTTTTTCATTCCTTTTTTGGTTGGTTTCAAAACTTTTCCTACTGCTGTGCCCAGAGCAGCACCTTGTGCAGAGACTTGTGAGTAGAGCCACATTGAGAGAAAAACTGAAGGGAGCTGTCTCTGATTTTGGTGGCACCAGGGATGCAGTCTCTGCTGAGTGCTTTAGCTCCCTGGGTCTCCCTGCACAATTTCTCCTAGGAATCCAGAGTGTTACACTCCACAGCATCCAGAGATAAGCCCTCTGTAAAAGTGTCCAAGTGCTATATAGACCTTCACACTGCACAGATTTTCAGCAGGTCTCCTGGAGAATTGGTGTTTTGGTTCACCAAAGCTGATTTCTAATTGTACAGATTCCTTCCTTTAGATGCCCTTTGGTGAGGATGCTGTACAGATAATCCTGTCCCATGTTTCCTCTGTCAGAAGAGTCTTCTTGCTTTTCTTGCATTTTGCTCTCTGTTGCAAATACATTTCATTTATATGCTATGCACCACATACAACCGAAAAGTCATTAGTCCAAGCAAGATAACAAAAAACTGGAATCCTTCTGTGTCCCTGCTCTCCTCATTTTTCCCTACACTTTCAACAGAACCTCACCTGTCACAGTCTTCAGCATCTAGTTTATACTTTTTTTCTCTTTGGATGTTTTGACTGCCTCTACAGAAAAGATCATACTAAGGAATACCTAATAAGTGGAAGACATTCTGTCTGTATAATAAGAGACATTTCTACTTTATTTTATGGCTACATATTTAAAGAATACTACAAAAATTGAGATTGTTTCTACTCCCCGGTGTACTATACTCCTTGTACATTTTCAAACCACTTTTATTACTTACCTTTTCTCCAGGTTTAGGAAGCTATCTCAGGTTTGTGTATACACATGCAAGTTCATGTAGAAATGAGTTACAAATTAATGCACCTTTTCATAATAAATATAATTTCCAACAATGCAGCTGTGTGTGTGAAACTCTTTCTAGTAAATAAAAGAAGATAGTTCAGAAAGATTTATATGTTTATATGCTGAGATGGTTTTAAAGGATCTTTCTTTGGTGTTAGGTACTGCCTCTGCCTCAGATTAGCTCTGAGACTCCAGGTTGATATTAATTTTTCATTCCAAATTAAATGAGTTCTCTTAAAGGTCCTAATCATCTGAGTTGGGAGGGAAGATTGTATTTAAACCTCAGAGGACAACTGGACAAGGACTGCCCAATAAGCCGGCAATGGAGAAGTCCTCCAAGGAACTTTACTATTTTATACCCTCCAGCTTGGCAGTGATGTTAGACCTGGAAGAGGAGTATTCTGTATTCCCATAGGGAAGTAGCCATGGAAACTACTTCTGGGTACCAGAGAACTGTGTTATCTTCTCTTTGATTCCACGGGGGTCCATTTAATTCTTTATCTTATATCTTCACAATCCTCTAAGACTCCTTCTTCTCTACCAATTGTTACATTCCAATCCTCCAAAGTATTGATGAGAATCTTAGTCAGTATCGGACAGCATGAGGGTCACTTTTGTCCTTCCCCATCCTGGCTCAGCTGTTAGTAACATAGCACTGGTGGCTACTACTACTCCTGCTTGCAAAAACTCCTATGATCCAGAAGATGGAAAAGAGAGACAGAGATGGGTCCTCGCTTTCCCCTTTCTGCTTTAGGTGCAGTCTATAAATCAGTAGCAGAAGATGTGTTGGAGAAGAAGTTGCACTGGTTTCAATTTTGTACCGTGGTGGTCTTTTTCCATGGTTAGAAAAAAAGGCATTTCCCCACCATCTGGTTGTAAAGAGTCTTAGAAATTAAGCTTCAGACAGACCCTAGAAAACTATCAGGGCTGATTCTTCCTGTTCCCTACTAATAGCCTTCTTCAGCCCTTGCTTCTAAGACTCCTGAGAAGGCAAGAACCTTCCAGGGTACTCAGCTTAGTCAAACATTTTACTTGGACTGCCAGGTGGAATTTGTTCCCAACATCCTCTACCTTATTATGCTATATTTTCTTTAGTGTGAAGTTAACTTGCTTTCTCCTTCCCCGTCCTTTAATATGTACTTCCAATGTCATTTCTATTTTATAAACATTTCAGGACACTTTTATTCTCTATAGTTCTTCTTGCTTGTATCCAGATTTAGCAATTAAAAATAAATAAAAATAATTAATTATAATTAATGAGAGGTAGTTTCAAAGTGGAAAGCTCTATGGTCCCAAATTTCTCCCAGTTTGGGACTGCACAGCTCTGGGTTTTGGCAAGTATCCGTATCTAATAATAACAATGCTCAATGACACAATGACTTTTAAAAATGAGGCTTAAGAAAAATATTTTTAGGCCAGTAGCCACATTTTTCACCAAAATTTTGCAGTACTGCAGAGAAGATGGATTATCATGAGAAGAAATAATCCCATCAAACTGTCTGCTAATTCTATTAAAATTATGCAAGTGACAAGTACTCTCTTAAGCACTGAATAACCCTTTCAGAATTGTCCTTGTCAGTCAGAGAATGTTGGGTTTGCACTACCTTTCAGCAGTAGGAGAATACATTACTTTATAGGTAAGTATATGCTTATTTCTAAAAGAGCACAAAAGTTTTTCCTTTACTGCTGACATGTCATTGTCTATTGAATTGTTCAAACTTAATGACGGAGTGGGGTTTTTTTGCTCCCATGGTCAATAGATACGCATCCCATACTGGCAAAGAGCACAGCACTGCTTACCGTGTCAATAAGAACAGCTAAAGAATATCCTGCAATTGATATTTATCACCTGGGCTTTTCTTGTGACTGCGTGATTTTATTTTATTTTTGCCTTCTGCATTCCATTTAATAGCTAGTGCTTTAGTTAACTTGGTGAAATTTTATCATGTTCCTCTGGTCATAAGGAACAGAGAGAGAGCCATACCTGAATGCAAAACCCTTCGAACACTGATCTTGCCTTTTTTATCATCACATTGCCATTTCAATGATGTAAAGTTATTAAAATGGGTGCAAAGTCTTACCAGCCCCAAAGCAATTAGAGTTTCCTGTCTCATCATACTTGTCTAATTCCCATGGCTGCCAGTGGAAGGGCAGAGAGCCCTCAGACCACAGTGCACTGAAAGCCTGTTACGATCTAGATGTGAGTGTGACCTTGAAAGGGGGTATTTGGAGAATATGCAAGTCAGTAAGTACTTCTGATCAAAAGTTGTAGTCTGCCGAGCTTGCATAATTTCAAAATAATTGGAAAAGGTGATTTATCCCCTGCCAGCTTTTAAAGGATCTTTCTAAAAGTATGCAGCATGTCTCAAAGTGTTAAACTGTGTCCTAGGGCTGTTAGATTTTACACATTTGCATGACTTCTTAAATCAGTCCTAAAGCTGTTGCTTTCAGTTATTTTTAATATAGTCCACAGAACAGATACTGTTCCATTTTTATCATTCTCTTTGGTATCTACACAATGACAAGAATTGTATTTTTGACCTTTAAACTAAGGAGCATTCAGACAAGACTGAAAAAGTGCACACTTGGAAATATTTCAGTCAGATATAGGGAAGAGGGGGAAAAAAGAAATATTATGTGTGTGAGAGGAAGAAAGAGGGAGACTGAGAAAGAGAGCAAACATTTAAGCACCTCTTTCATTCTCAGAGTTTTGTTTCTCCAGAGTCTCTGCATTCAAAGAATACAAGTGTGCAAGTGGTCCCAAGCAAATGTGAAAACACAGCAGACTTCTCGCAAATGAATCTATAAAAAGATTTTGAAAATGCTGTCACCTCCCAGTGCAAGAAAGTGGAAATTTCTAGTCTAAACTCTCAATTCAGAGCAGTAAATATGTTTTTTTTGAAAGTTAAGGATTCTGAGTTTGTTTTTGCCATTGCAATCCTTCCTGCATTAGCACCTCCCCACTCTCTATTTCCATGCATTTCAGGCTTGAAGTGGGAGCTGAAGCATGAAAAATCTCCTGAAAGAGCTCTGCTTCCATCCTTTCACCTTTGCCTCAGTTACTTGGCTCTAGTTGCACTCATCTGCTTCACTAGTTCTTTCTCTGGTGCCTTCTTCAACAGAGACTCTCTGCCCGAAATTTCCTTCCTGACCCAATTCACTCAGCCTCCACCCCTTATTCTTTACAGTCTCTTAGCAAAATTCTTGTCTCGTGAAATCTCTAAGCCACAGTCCTCCCATGGAGTCCATCAAAGAAACAGATAAAAAAACAAACAACCCCCTGCAGACTTACTTAAACATGAAAACGAGCTGAGTGCATGTTCTCAGTCGCTCTTCCTTCTTAAGTTTATTCCCACACTGTTTGACTTGTTCCGTCTGACTAGACTGATTGTTAATTGTCCTGCTGCAGTTTATACCTGAGCTGCGGGTTTCCCAGAGCAGGGCCTTCCTTTTCATAAGTGGAGTCCATAACAGATAACACCTTTTCTTGGCACAGCGAGAATTTGTATTCAAATATTCTCTTACCACTTACTCAATATCAAAAATTACTGAAAAAGCTCACAACGGACTATCACTACAAAATTACTATCACAATTTATTTAGCTGAGAAATGCAGATAAGCATCTGGGTTTTCAGATGCTTTTTAAGACAAAGAACTGTATTCATCAGATGCTTGGAGGCACAAAGCAACCATAAACCCAACTTTTTCTGGCCAGGGAAACAGTTTTACAGCTGTTTTCTGTTGTCGGAGTGACTCAAACCATATGGGTGAACCCAGTCCCAAATCTTCTGAGATCCACCCAGCACTTGCTTTCACCTAGACAGCTGCAGATTTAATCAGCTGCACTCTGACTTCTGACAATTTAGAACCACTATTTAAGTCTAGCAAGGCTCAGCCTGAATCACCTCTTTTTTTTTCCCCCTCATTCAGGATAGCTTTTGCCTCTCTCTGTAAGTCAGGCCTAGGGCTGATTCACAAAGGCTGCCCTGCTCACATGCTCGAAGGTTTCAGAATGGCAGAAGTGAGGGAAAAGCCTTCTGATGAACATTTGCAAAGTAACAAGCTCATTCCTTGTTAGACCAGGATTTGGTTCCCAATATATACAGAATGAAAGCTGGAGTCAGACCAAGGTCATTGCACTGGTATTTTGTTTGAAGATGGATTTTGCTTTATAATTTTGAAGAGCTTTGTGCCTTCTGCACTTAAGGCAGCTGGATTTCTCTGTAGTCATATGTTGCAGTTTGAAGGTAAAGGTGTTCATTTGTTCATTATTAAGAGCATAATAGAAGAAGATAATTTTCGTGATCCTGGGATGAAGCATAAGCGGGTTGCTGTTAATAAATATTTTGCTGTTCTATGTTATAAAGATACAGGGTCAATACACTAACATACTTCCAAAAAGTGAGCTTTAAATAGCAGTATATTATATCATAAGTCCCCATCACCATTTTGGGGGAAAAAAAAAGAATTTGATTAATGTTTTTCTCTGGTGGTACATACAAATACATAAATTTGAGACCAGGGCTAAAAAATCTACTAACCAAAGAGAGGACTACCTGCAAAATGTCATCAGTTTTATATAGGGGAAAAAAAGATTAATTTTTTTAACTATTACATTAGTTATTCTCCTCTATTTTCCACTGGAATTTGTCTTCTGCAGTAATGTGAGGCAGAAAGTGTTTGGAGAAAACCATGATTTTTTAAACTGATGAAGACTTCGTGCTAAGCGCGAAATTGATTATTGTTCTGAGGATCCCATGTACCAGTGTGAAGCAGTGGAGAGGTCTCAGCCGCATGGTTCATGTTGATCTCTTTACAGAAATCTCCTCCCTTGGTTGAAGTTCAGATCTTTGTATTTGCAGCTCCAAAGCCTGGTGGGCCTGATCGCTCCCCCATCGCAAGTGAGCTGATGCTCATCCCACCAGCTGCAGGTCTGAGTGAGGCCGACGAGATGTGTTTGCACAGCATCCTTCTTCTGTACCAGGAAAGATCAACATTCCCTTTAGGATCTGATTTAAAACAATCATTTCAGTCTACAGGTTTGGGTACTTTCCTTCCTCTTGGCTCAGACCTCTTTTTAGAACTATCTAAGCCTACTTCTCACAGGGTAAAGTGTAAAATGATGATAGAATCTAAAATACAATTAAAATTTAGCTCTTGACCAGATTAGACTGCCACATACTAGGGAAAGCCATGAGACAGTCAGACAAAGTGAAGTGATCACAGTTCCAGTTTAGTGTTGATCTTTGGCCAAACATTTTGCAGGCAAATTCTGACATTGCCCAGAAGGCCAAGTTTCTTATATAACAGAGTAATTCAGCTGCCCAGTCTGAGAGCTGTTGACTGTCATCTCTATCTTTAGAAACTGATGAATTTACTAACTAATTCAAGACACCAGTTTCAAGTGGAGGCAGGTCACCATCATGGGCCAGCGGCTGCAGCCCTTTGACAGGCCAGGCTACGCTGTGCCTCTGGGAAGCTCACCCAACTTGGTGCTTGGTAAATCTGGTTTTCAGAGGAATTTAAGCAAGCCAAAGAAAGGTATGAGTAATGGAAAAATGGAAGCAGTAAACATCTTGTGAAACTAACCTGTCAGTCCATACTGTACAAAGCAAAATAAAAAGGAAACCACTGTTTCACTCAAGTGGAGCACGCAAAGAAAGTCGCAGTGTCCCATATTCCCATGTAAACTTTTTTTTTAATTACCTTTGCATATAAAAGGAACTTCTTTAAAAGCAACTGCTGGTCAGGTTCCTTTTGTTTAGCATAAAAAAACTTGACTCAAGACAAATTCTTTGTTTTCCTTTGACGCTCTTGACCACTTTGTACTGCCAAAATATATTTTACCTAACTGCTGTATGTGAGCACACAAGCGTACATATCTTTAGGGTCTGTCAGTTTACTGGCAGGTGGGTAACTCGTTTCCTTTCTTTTGGCCAGGTAAGCCTGTTTTCCTTGCACGGGAAGAAGACAGAGATTCTAGTTACCTAAAACTGCACGGAGAGGTTTGCCTTGACCAGGTGCTGCAGCTTTCTAATGCTCAGAAACCCCTCAGCTCCTGCTCTTCACTGGCTAAATCCGAGGTCTCAGGCAGCACCATTGTACTGTACCTCCCACATCAGGATCAGCATTCCTGGTTGTTTCTGCCCATTCGTGATCCTGAAGTGCGTTTGTAGCATGAAGAAGACATTACATGACACTGCACCATTCCCTTTGGCTGAGCTACCAAGAGGAGATAAAGTGAGGCTCCTGTGAGGTATTCCTAAACACCTTTTCAAAATTTATAGTGGTATTTCAAGACTGGGTAGGGAAAATGAAAATTTAAATTCCTAACTAAAATTGCTTTGTATTTATATCTATTTGAGTTACTTTTCCATTATATTTTTCAAGTGCTCCTATTTTTTTTCCATTCGTCTTTCCACTGCTTTCCTACTGTCCAGAGGGCAAATATACAGCTCGTAAAAATCTTACATCTCTTTGACAAGGCAATGACTTTATTTCTCATCCTGCTTTCAAATCCTAGTTACAATAGCATCAATGATTCTGTGAACTTTCCTCAAGTTTCATCGTTCTAAGAGAGATTAGTAGCACAGCTATACTTTTTATTTGGCCACCTCTTTACCTAATTATCTCTAGCTTGCAGCAGAAACAGAATTGGTAGTAAAGTAGCTTTTTTGGTGTGTGTGAAAAATAGTCTTTTCCAAATTTCACTTTAATCAAAATTGAACCAGAACCTAAAAGATTTCACAATTCGCTATGAAGTAGAAATTCAGAGAACTCTTTTTTTCCAAACCTAAGACATATGATACTTCCCAGATTAAATATCTTCCCCAGAGCCTACATTAACTCCAAAAAAAATGAGCCATTTCCCTCATTTTCATCGATGCAAGTCAGTTCTGTTGAACTGCTGCCTGAAACTCCAAGGTTTGTGGCCTACTTTATAGCCAAGGCTTCCTGGTCTTTTCTGCTCCCTGTTCCAAGCAGGGAAGTGCTAGCTCATGCTGAGATGATGACCTTGGACTCCTAAGGTCATCAGCTTAGAAACAGGCTGCCCCAAAAGCCAAAATTCCAAGTTAAATCCAGGTCTGCATTTGGCAAATGTTTTGTGACAGAAATCTTTTGGGCTGAACACAGACACGTTTTCTGTTAGAAAACGTTATTCATAACACTAACTGAGAACAGCATGGGGTTGTCCTACTCCAGGGGAAATTCTGGGAGTTCAGAAGAAATCCCTGTAAATAGGTTACAGAGAAGAGCAAATATTTTCTTCCCTATCTGTGCCAGTGAAACTGTCAGGATCACGCCCAGGGCACATACTGAAAGGGAGACTGTCTGTGGAATGATGATAAGAGACTATTTTCTGGCGTCTATCATATGTCATGATCAGGGCTATAAAAACGACGCACAGAACACATGGCAAGTTTCCACAGTTGCTGAAGCCAGGCACTGCTGTTACATCTTGTTTCCTCCCTGTCCTTTTCAGTGATGGTAGGACACAGCCGTGACACAGTCACGGATGTGGCAGCCTCCTCTGCAAAATTTTCACTTGGAAAGGTGGAGTTTTGCACTTCTCCCTTTTTGGTATTACCCACACAACAGCCAGGCATAACAGGGTCGCTGATCTCTAAGCACCTAAGAAATGCAAAGATGTTACTCATGGATGGCACTGTTATAAATAATTTTTAGAATTCATTATTTTGTCTTTCTTGTGACCATGCATAAGAACAAACAACCATACCTGGAAAAAAGTGTTTATACATTATTAATATGATCTTTAGCTAGTTTCATAATCACCAACACCTACTGATACCATCAGGGTCACATGTTATTAGGTGATATTTATGTATTTGCATATTCATCACCATGTTTCTTTCCCACTATCTTCATACATAAATACATGTATATGTGTGTGCATTTGTATATTTATAAAAGCACATACACCTTAAAAAAGCAGTCCTTACCTCATGCACCTTACGGTCTGCTGGTGAAACAGCACTTGGGTAGCAGCACTTGAGGACCTGATACAGCTGATATTTGGATGTTCTTGTGTGCATGTGTGCCACCAGCTTCCATCTGCACTTGCATTACTGAGACTGCATGTGTCATACTATGTGGTACTAATGGTGATAGAGAAACCCATGCCAGCCTTTGCTGCTCTGTTAGATCTGGGCCTGAATGTCACGAGGAAGTGGTCAAAAACAAAACAGACAAAGTAATGTTACCCTTGGAAAGGGATGGCTTATTTTGTTTTGCAAATGCAATTTGTGCTTGCAGTTTGGAGCTGCATTTGAGCAAATGGAAAAAGGGATCAATTTTCCCCTGCTCTTCTCTCAGAAGCTCCAGGTTCAATAGCTGTGCCTTCTGCAGGTACAGACATCTTACTATTGATCTAACGGTTAAAAGGGAAGGGACGTGCCTCAGTCTGTAGATGCCATACCCCTCTCTCACAATTTATATGCAGCTTATCCCAGAACAGAAACAGTAAACACTAAAATAGCAGGAACCTTTTCCCTCTTACATGGAATTTTATAAGCTGCCATAATATACTTTGAAGCCAATGAAAATCCTATTAGTAGTTTCAAAGTCCAATGAGTGCACAGTACAATATAAACAAAAATTTTCAGTAGCCAAGGTAGTGACCACACCAAACTTCATTTTTCCCTTTACAAAGATGCCTAGATTTCTTAAGAATAATGATTTTTTTTAATATTAATTGTTATAAGGTGCTGTTTGTTATGTTCATTTTTTAGTTATGTCCAACAGTACTATTCTGCTTTATTCGGTTCTATTTTATCTTATTCTGCACATGAGACTTCTAGAGAAAGAGATCAAGAGTATTTTTTGATCTTGATAGATCATGGACCCATTAGGGCAGTCCAAAGGATGATCATGGCCACAAAGACGATCTTTCCCTTCAAGACAGTCTGAAAGAGTTGGGATTGTTCAGCATGGGGAAGAGAAGGCTCTGGGGCTACCTCATTGCGGCCTTCCAATACCTTAAGGGGGTTTACAAAAAGGAGGGAGAGAGACTTTTTATACAGGCAGATAGTGACAGGACAAGGGGCAATGATTTTAAACTGAAAGAGGGCAGGTTTCAACTAGATATTAGGACGAAAATCACAGATGGTGGTTGAAGTACAGGAACAGGTTGCCCAGAGAAGTTGTGGATGCCTCATGCCTGGAAGTGTTCAATGCCAGGTTGGACAGGCCTTGTCAGGCCTTGAGCAACCTGATCGAGTGAATGGTATCCATGCCCATGGCCGGGGGCTTGGAACTAGATGATCTTTAAGGTGCCTTCCAACTCAAACTATTCTGTGATCCTATGATTCTATGATTCTGTAAGAGGAAACATTAACATATGTCACCACAAACTAGGGCTTCCTACCCCAGTTCCGAGGGTGAAGGTTGCTGTTCCACATGTGCTGTGAATCAAGCTTTGGTTACACAACCCCGACAGTCACGACATGATGGGGAAAAAATCCTATGGAATTGAAGATTCACATTCCCTTGAATAGGAGAAGAGTCAGGGACAAGTGATGGCTGCGACAACAGAGAGGAAGGATTAAACATGAGATGGGAAAGACCATAGGTACAAGGGCGTGGGGGGTGGGAAAAGTAGAATAGGACTGAAAAAATCTGGGAGAACAAAATAAGATGATATTATGTAAACCAGAGCACACTTCCTCACACAATACAGAAGGACCTCATAACTATGTTAACATAAAGAATTATCATTGCTACTTATGTTCAGAGCTATATTAATAATAATTATCATAATCATTTTGATGGTAAGATTATTAATGACATGGTGCTTATAACTATGCTAATAAGTCCATTAATAATGCAGATGCTCTATTGTCCTGAGCTATGACATTCCTGTACTGTTCAGAAGACGGACTTTATGATTGGTGTCGGTCCCTTCCAACTCAGGATATTCTATGTCCAGGAGAACACCATTAAACCACTAATGTAGCTCTCCTTGCCTTCAGGGCCAGCAAGTATCTGCTCATTATCAATAACCCTGTGTGGTGAACACAGAAACACATCTCTGCTGTTACTGATTTGTATCACATGTTGAAATTTCAGGGTGGGGAATTCTTCATTGCCAATTCTCCAGGTTTTTAGGATCCAGCACTTGAAAACAAGATGCTGCTTTAGGCTTACAAAATGCTTATAGAAGTGCCTAAATGGGCAGAATTGTAGATCTTGCTGTCCATCTGAGATACCCGAAGGGAACTTATATCTAAGGTGATACTGAGCATTCTCCTGAAAGAAGTCTGTTCAGCAGGAAGCTCTCTGTGGCAACACCATATCATGAACTCCACAGTCATGTAGGACATCAAGAGCAGCAGGTCAAGATGGAATCATTTACAAGTATTTCAGGATGTATCCTCCCGCATTTTTTTACAAAGATGGTTTTGAATCTATTAACAATTTGACAGAAAAAAAAAGACATATTAAATCTTCAGTAACACTTTCATTTTAAAGATAGAGCACCAGCAATGCCTTTTCAAATTTCCTACAGATTCTCTGGGATTCACTAAAGATCTGCATTAATATAGTTTGGTGGAAACTACAGCAGCATAGAGGTGGATCCCGCAAGATCCCTGTGACCATTGCAATTGGGCAACTGATTTTCATGGTAACACAGTTCAAGAGGCAAAAGGGAAAAACGAGGAGAGAAAGTGTGCATCTTGACTTCATCCTAAAATGGAGTTGATAGAGCATTGTGGATCCCTTCCTTCAGTTATAGCTAGAGGTACCAAAAACTTTCCTTCTCTGAGACGTAGAGGCTGGGTGTGGGGTGAAAGGGAAAGGAAGGAGGATGACACAAGGGCTCAAGCAGAGACATTTCAGAATGTCTTAAAAGATGTAGAAAAATGAGAAGTTCATTTTTTTGCAGATCACGTTAACATTATTTTTAACCTCACTTCTTTTATAATGACCCCTCTGGAAGAGTGAAACATGCATTCTTACCAGCTCCTTTTATTCAACTTAAAACATGCTTGCTGAGTTGTTGTTGGCTTTTATACTTGGGAAGAAAAAAAGGAGTAGGATGTTACAGGAAAATATATTTCTGAAGCATTATTTGTTAAAATGTCTACAAAGAATTTCACGGCCTTCACAAATAGATGAAAGTGAAACAGCTCACAGTTTGACCTTCCAACCTTTCCTGGGGTCTCAGCGGGTGATACTGCAAAACCTGGAGCTCTCTCTGTTGAAGCTGCATTATGGTAGATTTGCCCTGTAATTTGCCTACTTGCTACACCCCCTACAAATTCTGGGTTGCCCATAGTCTCAGGGAGTCCATCAAGGGTCATGTGTGCCTGGACAGCCTTGTGAAGCCCATCACTTCTGGATCTTGCTACAACAAAAAGGAATTAATGTTAAAAAAAACAAAAAAACAAAAAAAGAAAAGAAACAGTCAGCAATGACAACAGGCAGTGAAACTGGGGTTCCTGCAGAAGTCTGGGTGGAGAAAATGATGACAACATATTGGCAGATTTGTGAGATGTGAACTGAAAAAGAAGCAGAACCCTTCCCACCCACTCCAACCTCATAACCAAGCAGAAAACACAAGAAGGTTAGTGCTCATTCCTGAACAGCTGAAGACATTGTTAGACATATTCTGCACTCCCACGTGAGTGGAGACATAAAACTGGGTGGTATTAATGGAGCAATTTTCATACCTACACCCACACTCTAAGGAACTGTGTTTTGATGATCTTGGCAGCCCCTTGATGCTTGTAGGGCTTTGACAGAGCGGAGCTTGGTCTACTTTCAAAACTATCCTGGGAGTCTAGACACCCAGGGATGCCTTAGAACCAGACTGTTTAAAAAAAAAATTCTAAAGAAAGGCATACTTCTGATCCAGGAGGTCTGTATAGAAAACTTGGTCTAGTATGTTCTCATATTGATGGGAACAGCAAAAAGCAGAGGGAAAATATCTACACCGATTAGATAAAAAGCCTTGAAGGCTTGCCACAGCACTAGGTTCAAATATCAGTGAATAGAGCTATTTCTCAAAAAGTTGGAAACTGAAGATTACACTTGACTCTCTCAGACAATATTATTAACCTTTGATTTTCTAGAAGTTCAGATAAGATCCCTGGAGATATTTTATCAGTGTGGAATCTATAAAGTTTTTCCTCGCACAACCATGAGTCAACAATATAATTACTATAGCCAGAAATGTAGACTCAGGAAAACTGTTCAGCTAAAAACAGCAACAGTTATAACAGGGGATGAAATCGTCATAAAATTTTGTGTGTTTTTTTCAGACACTAGGTGTGAAGAGAAAATCTAGAAAACTCCAGGTGCAAGCTCAGCAACCCCTTGTTCCATTTTAAGATGAGGGTATTAAACACACATCAAAAGTACCCAAGCAGAATCTATACGTAGATCAATAGTCTTACTGCTTCAGTAACACTGGATTTGATGAGTGTAAAGTGTAGTTAATGGACAAATTTCATAGCAATAAAATATCCCCTTCTCTTGTCTGTACATGCATCTATTAATTACCGATAATTAATATGCCAATTAACCTCTCAGAATTCAGTGATAGTCAGCATTCTTTGACATTTACCTCATTCCTGAATAATTCTTGTACAAAAGACAGAAAAAACCTTGAAACTGTGGTATCACAATGCTGATCTGGCTTTAGGGTTTAGGGCAAGGCCTGGTGTTTTGTGTTGTCCCTTACCGAGGCCCAGGGAGAAAAGGAGAGTCCACTGAGAGCAGAGTGATCAAACAACTCCTCTCATGGCTATTGCTGCTGGAGGTAAAACAAGGGTGTCAAGTGTGTGTTTTGGCAAGTCCAATTCATTGTCTGTGTGTTACATCCCTGGAAATATAAACACATGCAATAAGACCGTCAGTCTCTATCTGAAACTAAGTTGGTGGTATTTGAGGTGGAAAGAATAAACACAGACAGTTAGAGAGTCTGGTCTTTGACCCCAGAAACGGCTTGGATTCTGCATCCACCTACTGCTGACCAGTTGTACTATGACTTCTGAAACATCAGGAGGCCTTCTGAGTTGAACTGGGTATGCTTATTAAATGTACTTCTTGCCTATCTCTCTTTCACATGTACAGCAGTCTGGTGCCCTTTGTCAGCCTTGCATGGAAGGTACTAAGTTCACGCTCAGACTCCATGCTTTCCATTGATGATTTTCCACAATATTGCATAAAGCTACCCAGAGTTGCTCACAACAGATTTAAAGTGTGTCCCTCATTTGGAGAAATTCCAGTATGAATAAGAGAGAGACAAATCCTGAAGCCAGAGAAAGAATACCAGAGCAAGGCGGAAAGCACAGGGGATGGTTGATAAAAAGGACTGTTAGTTGGAGGTGGCAAAGGAGCAGGTAATCAGACACGGCATCCTTGGATCACAGAATGTGCCAGGTGGCCACAAACCCTGGGGTTTTGGCTTGGCCACTGCAGAGATAAGGCCAGCTGCAAAGTTTGGATTCTGATCAAATATTTGCAATCCAAACATCCTGAGAGTTAGGGCTATTTGGCATGGGCCCCTGTCTAGTTTATATTAATGTTTATTGCCCCTCGGCCATTTGGAAACGGTCTTTCATAATTCACACCTCGGCAGTGCAGGTTTGTCCATCCTGACGGCAGGCTACAAATCTGACTCCTCAATCTAGTGGCACTCCTTTCAGCTGTATGAAGCTGCCTTGCATGTGGCTTACATATTACAGTTGACAAGGGGTGAATGACAACTTTATGGCTCACTGTTAGAAGCTCAGCCAAAAAAACACAAAGGCATGTCTCCAGCTAGGGCTTTCATCTTTCACATCCACTCAACACTTTTTGCAGCAACTCTTTGGGTGAGCAGATCAGTGTCCTTTTTTCCTGCCTTCCTTTCCAGAAAATTCACGTGGCAGGACTGTCACCCCCAGCTTTTTCATCAGTTCCTTGGTCACACAACTTAGAGGTTTAAGTAGGCTCTGAACTGACCTCTCTGCTCTTAAATATGGCTTAGCTTTATTCTCTGATCTTGCAAAATTCACCTTAATGGTACTTGAAGACTGGCATAAATTCACCATGGGTCTCATGCTGGTCAAAGAACGAGAGAGAAGAGTCTAGACTTCTGTTCTTTAGAGCAGGAAGAGAAGCAAATCATTGTAATGAACTTATTTCTTATACTTCAGAAGTTAAAAAATTCAGCCTAAGATGTTCCTGTTTCATTTCAATATTTCAAGTATATTTTATTAACTAGTCTTCTACATTTAAGTCTGCTCTGTCTTTTCAAGCTAGGGAAAAAATATCAGCAAAGGATATATTTCAGAGTCTATTTCTGGGAGCATGTTGGATACTTAACAAGTTCATCTTTCGTGAGCAGCCATTTCATGTACCAGCCTATAATGATTGCTTGGGTTCAGACTGCAGCACACATTTGTAGTCTCTGTTAGATCCCTTTCCTTCATGCATGAATGCTGGGGTAAATGTTATCTTCATAATACTTTCTTCGTCTTTTTGCTCCTAGTGTGTTTTGAGTGTTTCCCAGTCTTCCCTCCCCCTATTTATAGTATGTCTTATGAGCACTGATGGGCCTCTTCACAGACAACAAAAAGCAAAGGATGTAGTAATGTTGAAGTACACCATTTTCTCTAGTGCTTCTAAGTTATTCTGGAGATCACTTGCCTTTCAAAAAACAAGTTTTACTAGCCTGGGCAGTGCAAGACAAAGTTTCTGTAGTAGCTCTTCTTTATTACATAATGGGGCCAAACTTGGTCCATTCCTGACCTCAAAGGCTGTCCTAACCTGCATGACCACTGACGCTATGCACTCTCTGGGGTACCCACCATCCAAACTCTTCTACCTTGATGTCGTCAATCTTTCCCTTAAAGAAAAATATACAGAACCCAACCTAGCCCAGTCCAGATGAATGGATATTATGGTAACAAAGAGTTTTTCTAGTTATAAGTGCCAACATAAGGCAATTGCATCTCAGGCTCCAAAGGACAGGATTTAAATAATCTTTTGTTTGCCCTGTTGACTTCTGCTGTCAGGAAAAAATACTTTCCCTAATTGGGACACTGTTCAATTGATAGAATCCATTGAGTTTTCTTT
The DNA here is from genome assembly GCA_013396775.1 of Cephalopterus ornatus. Lineage (NCBI taxonomy): Eukaryota > Metazoa > Chordata > Aves > Passeriformes > Cotingidae > Cephalopterus > Cephalopterus ornatus. The sequence continues at coordinate 148,452 of VZRE01006422.1, read as the reverse complement.
TTTTTTAAAAAAAGAGAGCCACCAGGGGCTTGATTTTCTTCTTTCTTGCCCCCTGCAGGGCTGCCTAGCCCAAGCACAGCTGGCACAGAGCCCTCTCAGATCAGGCTTACTGAAGTGCTCATGTTTTGCACTGCAAAAACAACCACGAAATTAAAAACAATTTTCCACTCATGGAAGTAAACCAGTGCGTAAAAGGAACAACTAAATCTTCATGATAAATCCCATCTGAACCACCCTGAGTGAAAGATTTGCTATTCCTTTTATTTTAAATCCTGAAGCCACAGTCCCAGAGCAGCCCAGCATCTTTTTTGCAGTGGCCACTACCTTCCCAGCCCTCTCTCTGCAACTGTGCCATGGTGTTGCTCAGCGCAGCTGAGGACAGCTGAGGGAAATGTCACTATGAGGCATTTTCCTACTTTGATTACTCCAGCTCTTGCCTGGCCATGGTCCAGAACAGGCTCTGGCATAGTTTAGGGTCATCTTAAAATACTCAAGAATGTGACTTGTATATCTAGCTAGTGGGGGAGCCAAGGGGCTGCCAAAGTCCCTTTAGCACTTTCTGCTGCCTGCGCCCCAAGCACCGGCCTCGGGGTGTTTGAGTTCCTTCCAGGTACCCCTCAGGACAGGGGCAAGGATGGGGCATGCAGGATGAGTTAGCCTGGCTTCACACCACCCTCTGGTGGCATTTCATCAGGCTGAGGAGTCTCTCCAGGTCCACTCATCCTTGCACTGTCCCTGCAGCACAAGAGAGGTCCTAAAGTGAAGCACAGGGCACCCATCTTTAGGATTTTTGAGGTAACACCCCTTCGGTACCATGTACAACAAGTCTCCAGATAGTATTAATTACAGAAAGCAATGGTTTGTAAATTTGCACCTTTATATTCACTATTCTTTTCTAACTCAGCATCTCTCTCCACACCACTTTCTCCAGCTCATTTTCTCCACACCTGGAGATAGCCCTGCTGCAGTGAGTGTCCACAGATTAGACCTTGGGTTTAGGTTTAGTTTAACCCTTAATGACAAGGAATGTAACCTACCAAGAAAGGAAATATGACTAGATAATTACTCTTTTTGTATGTAGCTCCTTGTGGAGAGGAACCTAGTCTCCTGCTTGACAGTGAATCTTAGTTACAGGAAAATATTGCTCTCCAGCATAGCCTTGAGACCTACATGGTGCCATTTTCATTCAGCTCTGCTGAGGCCAGAGATAATTTGTACACTCTAAATACAAATTACATCATGCTAATAAATTCATAATAGTCAAAACTACTCTATTCATAACAGACTTTAAAAGGAAATACATAATATTAATAAATTTTAAAGAAAATCTGACTCAAGAACCTTGGAAACTGGACTTAATTGAATATAGCAATGCAGGCACATTTAAAAGGATGTTTTCAACAATATTTACAAGAAATTTGCATTTTAATATTTATTTCGTCAAAACAAGTCTTTACAATCTTGTTCAATGTGCAGTCATTAGTGCTTTCTTTGCTAAAACTCTAAGAAATAGGTAGAGTTACAATTTTCCTGCTTCTGTCAAAATGTACACCTACTTAAGTTTCCATACAAAAGACTCCATATGTTTCAGTGCACAGGCGTATCAGGTCCTACAGTAGAGCAGACTCTCCAAATACTCATTAAAGAAATAAAATAGTAGATTGGATTGTTGCTTTGTCATCAGCCCAACCTCGTAATCTCAAAGCCTCCTGATTTGTATGTGACCTCATACTCTCCCTCCGTTAGCGTATATGAATTAATGGTGCATATTGCCTAACCGGTGTTTTAGCAGACTTTTTTTCTCAATATAGGATTTTTTGAAAAAAAAAACACCCATATTTATTATTATAATTATATATAAAAAAGATATTAGTAATGTGAGATTTTATGTTATTTTCCTTGTTTTATCTTTCTAGATCACTATTATACTTACATAAAAAGGCCTAACCCTGTCTTCAGTGACATCAGTGGCAAAATTTACTCTGGCAGGAGGAGCCACAGAGGAACAAAATATTCTCACCAATAGGAAATTAGGGAGAAATAAAGGAGAAAGAAAATGAAATAAAAAGTCCTGCACAGTTGACCCCATTAACTTATTAGTAAATTATGTTAGACTCACATATAAAACCTCAGTGACATTTCTAAGTTTAAGCAAACATGTACACGTCTTCATGCATGCACAACCCCACAGAAGGTGGACAAGCTGCAAATAATAGCTATTTCAGAATAAGAATCCCCCTCCTTTGCCCTTGCTGATAATCCTTGCATATTCATAAGCAAGCAGATTAGGTTCCTTAGTCCTCTAAAACACCAGATGTCAACCTTAGGTAAGACTGGTTTAATTCATCATTTTCTATTCTGATTATAACTTCCAGTGCAAAAAGACTGTCTTCTCTTTTTTTTCCATAGACAAAATGAGACAGTCAAAGTCTTACTAATAACTATCCTCCTTCAAAGACTATCTACATTGTCAGTAGTATAGATTCTATGGCTGTATCATCAAAAAGTGAGGGAATTAGTCTATGGCTCCTATAACAAGCTCTTGTGGAAACACAAGTTTTCAGCTTGTTCTGAGTTTTTGGGGTTATTGATGATGCTCTAATTTAAAATATAACCAGTATTATAAGAATTGACAAAGTGGGGGGCAAGCATAGAAATCTAATAATTTTGAATGCACTAGCTCATTCCCACTCTTTCACACAGACTTCCTTTCCAATGCTCCTTTGTTCATATTACTAGGGAATTTAACGCTTGAAATGAATAGTTTCTACCCATGCTGGATGTCATCACGTAATTTTGATTTAAGGTTCATGTTTTTGATGTTAAGATGTCCACCACCCCACCCTCCCCTCCGCAGTGTTTGCTGTTTCCTTTTTCTGTGAAAAGCATTTTATTAATCAATGTACCTTCAATGGGTGCATTATTTTTATCTGAAACTTTCCCACTATCTGCACATGGCTGAGATATGTCTATTCATGATTACAACCCAACACAATATTTTAAGTGATCTATTTTTAACAGAGACAGTAGAGAAATGTTCTTGAATTTCCTAAGCATCTCATATTGGCACCTTTTTAATGAAGTGATGTCACCACGGCCATATTTCAGATCTCATTCAAAACAGACCCATCAGGGGATGCTCAGGAGACTACGGAGCACCCACACAGGGAGGAAAGAGATGCAGCAGCTCTTAAAACATTGGCAGTAACTGGCAGGTCAGGGGAACAGGGGAAAATCGGTGCTAGGTGGACAGCTCTGTGTGACCGTATACAGCTTGGTGACTTCCTGCCAAGCCTAAGCCACCTTGGTATAGAAGACCACAAAAGTGCAAAGAGGCTTTGTTCTTAGCCTTTGCCAATGAGAGTACCTTCCTCCTCATCAGTTATAACTCTCCTTGACATCCCCAGCCCCGATTTTGTGCATTTTGGCAGAACAGCTTCTGGTCAGTCAGTTCATTACATCACCAAAAAAGTGGGAGCCAGGAAGAATACATAAGTGTAAATCAGAGAAGCTGAACGAAAGCCCTAAGTTCGCAAAAGATTTGGCATTGATCACAGACTGTGTGGGTGGACAGTATCTCTCTTTATGCACCAGGAACATGGAGTAATGATTAAGCTTCTGTTTTCTCCACTCACTTATGCTGGCTTGTTGGTACTGAACATGTGCTAAAATACTACAGTGCTTTACACATAGGCAGTTTCCATGTCATGCCACAGAGTGCAGGTAACCTGAAATCACCCAGAGGAGTGCACAACCAGCTAAGTTAAAACAGACTTAAAGATGAAGGCTATTCTCCTTCTTGTTTGTTGGTAGCAGAAATACTGGAAATAGCACAGAATATCGAAAACATGGTTGCCGCTATAAAGACAAGGCAGCATCTGCTTAGTAATAAATTTTGCACAGCTTATCCAGAAGAGGCTTTTATTTTAAAATGTTACTTCAAATAGAGCTGGACTAGAGAAGGAAGTTTGACTCTGCTCACTCCCTTGAACTTTGAGCTGAGCCACAGATCTAAACCACTCCCCAAATTATGGGCTACAAAGCCAAGAGGTGTCTATTTTATAACCTCCGCTCTTATGGACTGCGGCTAAAATCCCACAAAATCTATCCAAAGTTTTCAGCGTAGTGGAAAACTAGGAGCAAGGGTGATTAGCTTCAGAACTCCAGGAATGGGTTTGCAAATGATCTTCCTGACATCTTTTAAATTTTCATGTAATTTAATTTACTGTACTCCTAAAACTGACCAGGACTACCTGACACTGGCCTCCAGCTGTGCTTCAGATGCAGACATGCACATCTGGAACATTTGGCCACAGTAGGACTTGCCTGCCTAATTTTAACCCATGTATCTATCTCTCATTCAGTGTTATTCCAGGATGCCATTATAGCTGAATATTTGAGAAAGTGGTTGATTTAATACAGAGCTCTTGATTTTCCTAGGTTCAGCCATTTTTGGCTGGGGGAACTGTTGATCCTCCATTGTGGGTAGGGCTTCACTCTATCATGGTATGAGGCGATTCTCCTGATTTCTCAGCTGTACTCTACTCTCTGTTCTTGAATCCTGCACACTGTAAACATACGCAGCCTTGCGTCAATTCAATTCTCCTTACAGGTACAGTTCTGTTGGTACAACACAGTGTAATGTTGCAGCTGTGCCCATTTTTCTAACTCTTTGAAGTGCAAATCTTACTGCAGGTAAAGCAGTTGTGATGAGAGTAAGGGCACTGGCACTTTTTCTGTTTAAATCCTGTGCACCTCAGTGTACCTGCTTACACGTAGATAACAGGACTCTTAAAAATGTAAACAGTTGAATTCAAAGAACATTTTGAGGGGGCACCAGTTAGAAAACCAATAGCTATTTGGGCACAGAAGGAATTAATCCTGTTTTCTTTGGAACTTCGTCTTGCAAGTGGTTGGCTCTGGCATGCATGAAATACAAACCCAGCTGAAGAGAACTCTCTGTTTGGGGCATTTACAGGGCCTCTTTTCCCATGTGGCTGTTCTAGTGCCTGATGATGTGAGATACCACTCAGCAGTTTTCCCACAGTAAGGGCATTTACAGCATCTGTATCCTCTATCCATTTGTCTATTTTCATGACATTTGTTACTTAATTATCTGGAGGAGCTTTAACCCTCTGTCACATTTGGCTGAAATCTGCCACTGGGCTCAAAAAAAAAAAAAAAAAGAGAGACAGACAGCCAGGCAAACCCCACACTCCTACGAGCCTTATTCCCTTAAGAAACAAACTGGAAAACAACAGTAATCCCGCTGACAACAGAAAAACCACACAGCGACAAAGACCACAGTTTGTAAAGCAATCCCTGTGATTCTTGAGGAAAGCCCAGGGAAAGACTGCTGGTGCTGACACCCTAGGCACAAGGTACCAGGGCATTGGGGCCAGGAAGCGCAGGGGAACACATGAGAATATATGTGAGAGCAGCTTCATGGGACCAGTCAGCCCTTGGCTTTGGAAGGAGAGCAATTTTGGCAGGCTGCCCTCTCCTCTGGCAGCCCCTCTCCAGGCTCACATCAGCTGTGGGTCTGGGCTTACTCAGTCTCCAAGCCCTGGCTCTGCCACTCACTGAACTTTACCAAGGACACCCTGCTCTCTCCTGTGCTGGACCAGGTTTTCCCCCAGCAGCCCCTTTCCAGCCATGCTTTGTCCACAGCAGTGCCAGTGAGTGCCCCACAGAAGACACTGGCATGGTGGTTCTCCTGGATATCCCTAGAGTTTATGTGAAAGTACCACATGTGTAGGGTAGGAAATCTGTGGTTTATCCTGATACTTAATCTTCCAAGATGTTACGTATCTGCTGAGAATCTCCTTGCTCTTCTCAGAACAGGTTATGAACAGAAAAATTCCATTTTACATATTAATCCTTTTAAAATGCACCTTTCCACCACTGGCTGCATAGATAAGACAAGGCTGAGAGCTGTTCATCATCTTGTGCAGGGGGATGGGACCAGATCATCTCCAAAGGTCCCTTCCAAATTCAGCCGTTCTGTGGTTCAGCTAAATATGCTTATTAGCTACTTCTGCCTGACATGATAGATAATAGATTAGCATATCTTTTTCTTCTAGTTTTTAGAAAAAATATTCCATAAATATTTTATTTTTCCCTTCTTGCCTTTCACCCATGCAGTGCAACTGTTGTCTGCAGCTTTCCTGTCTCAGGAAGTGAGATCCTTGTATTAGCACAAAGAAAAATAAACCACCTCCCACCAGCTATACTAGAAGTGTAAATTACCATGTGGATAGTTGGGAACTCAACATTTAAGCCAATTAAAATAATAATGAAGAGTTCTATCTGATTTCTCTATATTAAAAAGGAGGAAATTCTGAGGTGCATGATTACTGTATAATATGCAATATTGAAGATCTCTGTTACTTGTTTGGTGCTCTAAATCACATACCTTTGAGTATTGTGTTGGGTTTTACCCCTTGATCTTTTTGAGAGGCAGAACAAAAGATAAAAGCACAGGAATGATTCTATGAAAGAAAAAGCGTGAGGCTGCCCAGCTTCCCTGAAGTGATGCATTGAGTGGGTGGTAGCCATTTGTCAAGGAAGTTCATCTGCTAGATTCACAGCTGACTCCATATCAAAGGGAATAAGTGCATTTCAGCTCCATGTTAGCCAGGAAGATCAGCATTTCAGAAATAACTGGAATGCAGTAATATTTCATAGCACCCATAGTTTCTTACGTGGGAGAATTGTTCCGAAGATCTCACCTGCCTGCAAATGCACTAGCTGGGCTTGGAAGGGAAATAGGAAGGAAATAATGACAAAGGATTTTATACGCTGATTTTGTTTCTGAGGCTTTTGTTTATAAAATGCAATCAAGACAAGGAAAAAGAATTTCACTGTTTCTCCACATTTATTCATTTACAGTCTGAGCTGATAGTAGCAGACATGCACACTTTCCTTCTTCAGCTGGTGATTTGCTCTCTGATCAGTATTAAGTATTGACATGTTATTGATGTAGCCCTGAATGGTGGCTACCAGCTCTGCCAGGATTCTGCAGGTTCAGGCGTACTCTCCATTAATTGTCACATGCCAGAGTTTTTCTGGTCGTAAAAAGACATTTTTCTTCTTGGATTTGCATTGTTAACTCTCAATGCAGACTATTGCATCTTACATACCCATGTATCCTCTTGCCTTTGAGTATTACAGAGAAAAGGAGGTGACTTCCAGGTGTGTGTAGCGTTGGTTGAGACCACTGGGGTAAGGGCAGCCACAGAATGTTTTGGTGATATCTAGTGACCTTGAAATATTACTTCATTGAAGTTAAGTGAAAGTTAAAGGCAGATTACTTACACTTACAAAATCCACAGAAGATAACTAATTGAAAAGACCCAGATTACACAGATGCAGATGACAGAAATAAAAGCAAGCTGCACTTAATCAGTTTGCACTAAGGATAAATTTGAAAGACTGCTCTTTACTCCTTTCTATCCAGCTGACAGGCTACAGATATTTACCTAACCCACTTGCTAAGGAAATACATCCTCTTGGATATAAATCAAAGGAAATACTTTGTCTTGCACTACAGCCTCGGAGTGCATTCTCGATTGGCACCATGTGCGGGTGGGTATTTTGGGTTCCTGCCTTGGTCTCCCAGCCTCTCCCACGGACTGAATGCTGTATCTCATGTCAACATGGAAAAATCACAGTTATGCCCAATATAAACACACAAGCAGATTCAGTGCATGCAGCATAGTTTTGGCTCTTTCTGAAACTGTAGGCATGGATTTTACAGACACACTGGATTTGGGGTGACGGAATCCTATTCTTCCCTGTAAGTGAAACCGCGATGATGACTGACTAAAAAATCAGCTTTGGTCTCTTAGGAACTCCTTCAGTTAGATTGTACTAATGTTCGCAAACGAACCAATATTTGTGCAAAAAACCACATGTATATGGAAATAAAGCAAAGACTCTGCTGCTAAGAAATACTGATTTTTAGCTACAGAATTCACAGGAACTATTTGAGAAGCAAGTATTAAAGTGTATCCATGGTTAACTGAAGCTAGCCTTTGGCACATAATAAAAAGTGAGATCTAACTGGTGGAGGAGGGGGAGAAAAAAAAAAAAGAAAGGAAAAAAGTAAAGCAGCAATTTAGAAAATCAGTGTATATGAAGCAGTAACTAAGACAGCAACAGTTACAGTGTCAGAATTATCAACAAGTTGAAAGCAATCTGTGAATTATATTTATGTGCTTCAGTTATATGGCCTTGAAAGAGCAAGACTGGATCTGCAGCACTCTACTTAGAGACCAGCTTATTAACCTCATTGGAGCGCATCTCACACCAGCTGAGGGTCTGCCCCTGTAAGTGATGCAAAACAAAGGGTTAATATAGTGAAGTGTAACTTTCAGCATGAAAAAGGTGATTAATTCTTGTTCTTTGGTGTACGGTAAATACTCTAATAAGGAAGGGCAAAAAAAGGAAGAAATAAGCAATTTGATTTTGAGAAAAAGTTGTACTTCAGGGTTTTTTCCTAAATGTATCATGTTCTTACAATGAAATTGAAAAATCTATTTCACATTAAAATCAAATGGACAAAATATTTAAAAATATTAAAGAAACAGAGGACGCCATTTTGCCTGTCTGCTCCTTTTGTCTGTTAATCACGAGAAAAGTGAGTGCTTCTTGCAAAATTTTGAAGTCTTGAACTCAAACAGAGCAATTGGGGAAAAAGCTATTTAGCAAATGAAAACCATTTTAAAGATGGAGATTTTAAAGAAATTCTTTTAGGAACTTTTACTTATTAAAAAACTGTACTTTTAGATTAACACTGTTAGATATAAACAAGTTTCCATCTTTCCCCTAGTAAATACAAAACCAACCTTTAATACAACTATGTGACATTTTGTCTTGTCTGTGGGCTGCTGGTACAAGTTCCCGCACTGAAGACTCTGTGTGTGTGAGTAATTCCTACTTGCAAATATATTTTTATTGACTTCAAGTAACAAAGTGGGTCATAGCTAATGCTGAAGGTACTCCTTTTAGTAATATGTTCCCAAGTGTCAGTTCATCACGCTGAAAATACCCACGTTGATTTATTTTAACCGACAACATTAGGACAATTTGGGTGGTATTACTGCAATATTTGTTTATTTTTAATGTTTCTCATGTACATCTACATTTTTAGGAGTCCACATCTTTTAAACATGGGACAAATTAACTCAAACATAACAAACAGCTCAAATAAACTGGCATAAGAAGCCTGCAGGTCTACACCAAAATCTTTTCCCCAGCTGTTTCCTCTGGGATACAAACTAAAAATTAAATACACAAACAAAAACCTTGAATAAACCCAACAAAAACCCATCAACAAACCAGACCCACCAATAAGCCTCCCTGACTGTTGCATACAGTGCTTGAAAGAGGTGCTGCCACACATATATACACGAGCACTCAATAAAATCCCTCCACAGGGAAAGCACAGAGCAGCTGGAAACCCTTTCTGTGTGCCCAGATTAGCCGCGAAACTGTGCGGCAGAGAGCGAAGCTGGCAACAGAATTCTAGTCCCAAGGACTATTTTACTCCCACGTAACTTTCTTTCATTAACAGGGGTTATTCATTTCAGAGCTCTAAATGGAGAAATATATATTCTTTTCAAATAGTAAGACCCAGCATTTAATTGCACAGCGACATTCTGGTCCACACACCTTTGGTGCCATGGTATTTTTGTGGTTGTTTTCAAATCGGGTCAATGTCACCCCAAAAAAGAATAGTGCTCTTTTGTTCCTCCTTGCTTTCTCCTCCATCCTCTCCTCCTGCAACACACAAAGCTCCCAGACGCCTTAACTACACTCAAATACAGTTTGGCTGCAGTTAAAGGTCAATGAGCAATGATGAATGGGGGAGTTGCAGTAGCTCTAGTTCCTGTCACAGTCATTCGGGCAAACTGGTCATCTGGTGAAGCTGCTGAAATGTGGGTATTTGGTTAAGCGGCCATTTCGCTTAGTCCTTTAACCATTAATAAAACTTTTGGGGTATTAGACCAAATGAGAGTGACAAGAAATGACAATATGATCTGTATTCCAGACAGATATATGAGCAGACACTTGGAAGAGACAATTACCTGAAATACAGAAAAATTAATATTAAATGATGAGATTCATTATCAAATTTAGCATCCTTTAGTGCTCTTGTTTATAGCACGGCTATACAGCTGAATGTTGGGGGACTGAGGTGGGGAGCACCTAGAGTATATTGTCCCCTACCTGTTATTACACAGATGCTGGATCTAAATGAGATATTTGCTTTTTTTTTTTTCCTGGATTGCTGCCATAGGTATTTTTAGGACTACTCAAAAAGGGGGTTACCATCAGTGCCCTTTTTTGAGACCATAAAAGGTGCATTTTTCAGCCCCCAGGAGAGAGATATTGGGGGCCGGGGGGAGGAGAGGGAGGGGCAAGAGTCTTCAGCTTTCACTCTTGCAGTATCACAGCAGGACTTAGAAAAATACACCTTATGTGTATGCTTTTTTCCACCTTACCTCTTCCTTCACTTCTCTGTTCGAGTAACCATTAGTAACCACTGAAATCTCCAGGATACTGACCCCAGGCATGTAATAAAGGCGAGATCTTGACTAAATATGGCTCAATTGGTGGGATGGCAGCCAAGAAAAGAATTTAGCAGTAGTCCTAGTTATCACACCTTGTGTATTGGAGGCCCATTTATCCATCAATATACAAAGACAATATTGATTTCATAGAGAAGACATTCTGATTTCGGAGATATGTTTTTTATGTTGTCTCAAAATTAAATACAGAGGAGGACAAATCGAGTCTCATTAGGAAAACAGCCAAATGTAAGATAATATGGTTTGACTTTTTTTCTTTAACATGTATTAAACAAACATTATTTTAGTAAACTAAAGGGTAAGCAGAGATTTTGCTTTCAGTTTGCATATTTTTCCTCTTGTTATCTCTGTTCAGGTATGTATGTGCACATATTTTCTTTTAACAAAGGACAACACGTGCCACATACAAGTGAAAACATACTCCTTCTAAGTATGTACTAGAGTAATGTTGCGAATTCACTAATTCTGTTTGAAATAAACAAGATTACTTGTGTGTGAAGTTATTTCCATATGCAAACTTCTGTAGTGTCAGTCTATGTTATTGCAGTTAAAAAGCTAAAAAAGAAAAGTTACTCAACCATAAACAATGGAGATGTTCTATGATTCCAGAATTTTGTGACATTCAGTACTCAAAAGTAATGAATTACGTATTCATCTTTGAATTAATGGTTTGGTGGGGTTTTTTTAACATTGTGCTTTATTCTTTGCTGTGTTCTTTGGTTTTAATATTACTTACATCTATATACATAACTTATATCTACATATTTATGTGGAAACATAGTGGTATATGTTGAGGGGAACCTAATGGAGGAAAAAAAAAGTCAAATCTTTTGTTTGTGAAAACCAAGAAGCTGTTGGCAAAGGATAAAGAAGAATTAGAGAAATATTAGTTGAAATATTGATTGATGAAAAGAAGGGCAACATATTTGTAACTACTTTGTTTGTAATGAAACACCCACTGTTAATTTTATATCAGACATAACATACACTGTGTGTATAACTTTCCTTCTGAATTAATTAAAACAAGTTGAAAGATTATAAATTAAACTCCATAGATTTCTTCATATAAACATATATTAATATTTTATTCCGTATAGAAAGGACTTATTAATCCACTCCAACAGATGGCAAAAGTGAGTAACCAAGACTGAGATCTGATTCCAGAAAGTACTGCAAGAATACCTGTAAACAGGATCCTAAACACTCTTACTCAGCTATTATTTAATGCTGTGAATCCTCAAACTGGAGTTTTTGTTTAAACGTGCTTAAGTCACCTCAGGCAGTCCCTCTGAGCATCTTGTCCTTGCCAAGCCCCAAGTAGAGTCCCAAGGTTACACTTCCCTCCTCCACATCCCTGATGAATTTTTTGGGGTGGGAAAGTGTTCCTGAGGTGGGGTTAGCAGCAAAGTAGTCAAAATGGCATGGCTCCCCTGCCTGTCTCCAACACACTGGCTGTTGGTGCTTGAAAAGTTCAGGGAAGAAGGGGGAGCTCAGGATGCAGCTCCCTTCCTCCTTGGCCTGAGAAAGCCAAGGTCCCAGCATTGTCCCCCTGTGAGAGCACCCTGCGAGTTCATTTGGGTAGGAAAACTTCACTCTTACCAAAGATGGGATGTACTGTACTGAATATCTTAAGATTCATGGGATTCAACAGGAAGAAGGGGAGGAGCACAGCTTGGTAGTGAGCTATTTCAGACAGTGGGCTTGTAGTGGAGATGTCCCTCTTTCTAGCCCCTCTCCATGGAATGTTCGTGCATGGCCTAGAGCACCCAAATTGGTGGTTTGGGCACGCTCCTGGGGAAGCACTGAACTCCTGCTGGCAGCTGGCTCTTCCACTCTTGGCATAGTGGACCACAGGGCCATTACATGTGAAGAGATGCTGTGTCTCAGATGCTCAAGATGCTACCTCCTTACTTCATGTAACTAAAAGAGCTCTCCTTTAGCTCTTCAAGTACAAGGCTGTAGTTGTCTGACCTTGAAACTCAGTGGACAGAAGAAACTTCCATTAGATACAAAATAAAACTGTTGCCATTTCACTCTTTAATCCATCCTATTAGCATCCTGTAGACACAGCCTCAGCTTGTCTGTGTTGTGGAGGGGGTCACCCTCTGCAGCCATCTGCTGGGCCTGGGCTTCAGGGTCCTAACTCAAACCAGTGAAAAAGCTGGATGTAGAAGTCATGATATGCTCCATTTATAAGTTTCATGTATAACCAGTTTGATGTAATATCCACAGAAACCATTAATTGTCCATTGGGCTCATTGGGCAATTAATGGCTTCTGTGAGGGTATATCAAGATGAACAAAGTGAACTATATTTGTTCAAGAAGTTCCTAATCTAGCAAGCAGAAATTGAGTAAGTGGCCCCAAAAGGGCAAGTCCAATAAGGCAGAAATGTAACCATCACAACTGAGTTGTTTTGAAAAGAAGGCAACTACTGATCTTAAATTACTTACCATTAATATTTACAGGATAATATATGCTTTGTAATATGTGGGACACTCTAAAAAGCACACAGGGAACGTTTTCATAGTCAATGAGGTATGCAACTATTCCTATGTGATTAAATACCCAATCCTAGCATTCAGTCATGTTACTTAATTATTACGCCCAAATCTTTGCCTTTTAGAGTCATGTATTGCCTCTGTTTTATGCAGACAAAATTGGTAACAATATAGAATAGCTGTTTGCATTCACACTTCTTCTGAAGGCAAAGTCAGTAACTGGACACTACTTGATGCCAGCCACTGTCCTCACCTTCCTCAGTGCCAACATATGCCATATTCCACTTTTTCATCTCTGTAGAAAAAGTAGGTTGAACTTAAGAGGGCAAGCTAAATAAATGAGGCTATTACTAAACAAGGAAAGAAAAGACTTAAAGAAAATCTGGATTCTAAAGTGTGAGCAACCTGACAGCTACCTCTTTCTTTTTGCAAAGATGGGACTTGAACTCTTTTATGGTGTAGTTACAGTCAGTTTATCATTAACTGAGAGAGGCTTTCTCAGATAAGTACACCACAGGTCATTTGCCTTTTATTCACCCAAACATCTTCACATTGATCTGCAAACCAAGCAGCAGCCAGAGTGGCTGAGAGAATACACATTTGGTAAGCTCATAGGTAACATATAGCCCAAGGACCTCAACGCGTCCTATCCTATGCATCCAGCAGTGATGTTAAATTAAGCCCTGGAAGTTTTCTGTGGGTTGTTTGTTTTTTGTTTGGTTGGTTGGGTTTTTGTTTTGTTTTGTTTGTTTGTTTGTGTTTTTTTTTAATTTTGCAGCTGTGAATAGAGAGGCTGGTTTGGATGTAACTGAAAATTACACTGAGCACACGCATGGTCTTTCCAGTCACTTCTTAAAACCCTTTATGCCATCCAGAGCATTATATTACCTGTGCTCTGCTGAACAGCACCTTCCAGAGAAGATTTCTTTAAAAAGAAATTGAAATCGATCAGTTCTGTTACATTAGACATAATTTTCACTAAACATTCACTCAGCTGCCTGCTTTGTTCAAACCCACCACTACCAGTCTCTTCAAAGCAGGGAAGCAACATTGGAGGAACGAGCCAAAGAATTGCAATCATTGTCAACAACGGCAAGAAGTTCAGAGCCGGCAGGAGGCCGATCCAACACCAGGATGCAACTTGAACATCAATCCTAATTAAAAGAAGAAATGGATTTGTTGAACAAATGCATTGTCTCAGGACAATTCCTATCACAAATGATAACAGCTACCAAATTTTAGAAATTGCCTAGTTTAACACTGCTGTCAGAAGAAAGCTGAAAGAGGCAGAGCTACTTGAAGAATGACATTTGAGGTAGGTGAAAAGCTCTGCTAATGATTTCTCTTGCAATTTCTTTTGTAGTCAAAAAGAACTTTTTTTCTTTTTCAAGTGTGGAAAACCAAAATTTATAACTGAAAAAAGAAAACTGGCCTACTTTCCAGATGTTGATAAAGACATGAGATTTTCAATGTATTTTCACTCAAGTATTTCATTCGGGAGAAAAAAAAAAGTGGACTTCTTCCAATTAACTTTGCTGTCCAAGTCAAGGAGAGGAACTTTAGTCACCCCTCTGCTTCTCTGCGTAAGAGATCTAGTTTAGAAAATTCCAGCTCTGGCTACAGAAGAATAGTGATTGGGGAATTGTAGAAGAACAGAAAAAGTTAATCATATGAGTTCAAGCTGCCTGTGCTATTCAGTGACCACTTTGCAGCAAGGACCTTGGCAAAGACTGCTTCATTTCCACTTTCCCCTGTGCATGAGATATTGCCCAGGCAGTGCAGAGCACATGTCTGAACAGCCAAGATGCCACGTAGGTATTCCCTAGAGCTCCCTGTGAATGACAAGTGAGCAGTGTTCACGTGACAGGGGATTTCAGGAACATCCAAGCCTGTCTGCTAACCTACCTTAACAACAATGTCCAGTTAGTCGGGGATGCTACTGACACCTGAACTTTTGTCTCCTCTGATACGTGAATACTAACATCAAGAAGCAGCAAGTAATTTGTTTTGGCAGTGACATATGGTACCACAGGCATCCCTTTGGTGTGACAGTCTCAAAGTGCAGCAGAATAATGCACACAGCAGTGCTATAGGAGTGGGAGGGCACTCCTGGCTCTGTGGTAGTCCAATAGGAGCAAAAGCACCCACCTCTGAGATGTTCAAAAGATACCCTAATTTATTTTGGCTTCTAACACTTTACCATCATAGCTCTGGTTAAGATAAAAAAACTGGCCTACTTCTAACTGGTGCTCTACAGCAAATATTTCTTTGACTGATGTGTAAATTACCTTCTTCATAATTTTTTTTTTCTATTTTGAGACTTTTCTTCGGACTCATTGAATAGTTTCTGGGAACTGTTTATGGTTTATGTGTCAGCATGAAGCTTTGAAATAATAACTGTCATATTTACTTTCAGGTTGATGGTCTTCATGTTTGTTGTTGCTATGTGGAATTCATCTGAGCTGGAAGCATAATTGTCATGCTTTGCCTGCTCTGGCCGCACTCTGGAAATGTCTGCAATCAACTAAAGACATGGTGCAACCCTTTGCCTTTTTTTATTTTTATTTTTTTTTGACACCATCTTTTTAAGTAGTGGTTGTCCAGTGTTCAAGAACAAACTGCTGTGTTCTCATTTTGATCCAAGATAGGTGTCTGCATCCATTTTTACCTGAAGGAGTTGGGGTTTTGGTGAGATTTTTGCATACCAAATTAATCCAGCAGTATCAAAGAACTGTGGAGTTCACTCAGTAGACTGTGCCAAGTGACCTCCTAATACACATTTACCAGCACCTTATAAGAGCTTTGTTCAGCTTCACTTCAGGTTTCCCAGTATTTTCTCTGAATTTTCTTCCTAGATGCCATTAGAACCCATTCTCTTAGAGAGCCCTCAAAATTGCAAGACTCTGTGTACTTTGAGCCAATCTTGCACATATGTTTCATTTTTATGTGGAATTCAGGGTTCCTCACATTTCTGTACTACCACTTCACAGTCAGCCTCTGTTCTGCTTAACAGAAAATTATTAACTGCAACAAGCTTTTCAGAACCAGCCGCTGTCAAAAACCAGGCTACTTCCTCAATGTCTTCATTTCTACTGGCACTGCTTGCTTACAAACACAGAGAAAAGTGCCTACCAAATTTCCTTCTGTTGCCTTCCACATTTCTGGAGAGTTCTGGCTCTGATAGGGATTGTGAAGCTCTCCATTCTACTTAGGCTATTTTTATTCTTGGTACCATGTGGTTCTCAGCAACCACTTGGAGGCAAGGTGTTTAACACACATCTATTCCATTCACTGTCTCTGTTCCAGCTGCCTCTGTATTATAGCACGAGGCCTTTACAGATATGATTCCTCACGTGTTTAATGGACTACAAATTATATCTGTGTGGATAAGTTCTCTTTCTGATTAATAACTTTTCCTGAGCAATCTACACACTGTATATGTGCAGGACTGTTCACTGTGACAATTCACTGCTCTTGCTATATGATTTAACATACTATAGCTTTTGCCCCATAGCTGTCGCTTCAAACCGTGTTAGTTCTTTGGCTTATTTTCATAAGAATATGCAAGAAACTTCAGATTTTACAAGACAGTTTGCAATACCGTCTCATTTCTTTGCAAACAAGATCCTATGAACATTACTGGAAAACAAAATTAAAGATGTTGGAACTGTAGCTGAAATAAATCCAAGTTATTCAAATACATAGTTGCAATCTACTTTTTTGAAATATTTTTTGCAGCACGTTAGCACACAGCTCTTAATGTTGCTCTGGGAAAAGCAAAAGAAAATATAGGGATATTTTTGACTGCAAAGATAAAAGAGAAATCCCAATGGAATTCAAGTCACACATCCTTCAGGAGCTGTAAAAGCAAATAGAAGGAAGCATTCTTAGCTGGTTCAACTAGCAAAAATACATTGAATCTTAATAGTTTATCTCAGGAACTAGTGACCAGAGCCAGTGAAAACTACCCGCTCTTTAAAACAGTAGGGCAGTAACTACTGCGAGATGAAAGCAATGACTTCACAAATCTTCCTGCAGAGGTAAAGACAGGTTTCATGCAGGTTTACATCCCCTGCAAGCAGCTGATCTGTGAGTTATGTTGCATGGCCCACCTGATGTGTTTACTGCCAACTAGAACTTCAAGTTGTTAAAAACTGCTGAGCAATTTGATGGGACACAGCCTTTTAAAATAGACAAGCTGATAAAAATATATCCTTGTGTTACACTTGTATACAGGTGAACTTTTCAAAGCCTCCTAACCAGCAGAGGCTCTGAAAGGTGTGTATAAGAATCATAAGAGGTGCCCACCTCCGGAGGCCTGGTTATCAGTGAAGACCATGACTGCTCTAAAACAGCTGATGATTTCCCACACAGCAGACTACTAGGCAGGGCTTAACTTCAATAAGACAGCTACAGATACTCCTGGGAAGGTTTCTTGGGACTACTCAGAACAGGGAACTCTGTGCATGCACATTTAGCTACCGACTTCTTTTGTGAGCTCTTATCTTGCACTGAGTTGGATGGTATGAATATGGTCTATGCTTCATAATTGCTTGAAAGGGGTTTGTTTGGGTTTTTTTTATCACCTCTTGCAATATGTCCTAATTTGCATTGTTTATAAACTAATTCATTAGAGCTACTTTATGTTTTTGTTTTGTTCACTGAGCCCAAAGCTCATTTCCCTGAACAGCAAAAGTCTGGTGTTAAACACAGCCTTCACATTATGCATGTTACCAATTGCAAAGGCAAAAAGAAAACAGAGTTTGAGGGACCAGACTGACTTAAGGGGAAAGTAACAAGCTGCACATCGAAAATAAATATTGCAAATTACCTTGCCCAAGCTAGAGGGTAACCAGTATCAATTTTGTACTCAACAGTTGTAAAAATCTGGAGTATTGTTCCATCATGTAGCCCGCCTCACCCTGAGCTGCCGTTAGAGTCCCCAGTTCTGTCCTGAAAGACAAGAAACACTTCAGCATAAATATGTGACTATTCAAACTGACTGACTAGAGAAACCACCGGAAAACATATTGTCTGAGTGGTCAGATCAGAATGTGTTCTCTGTACCAAAAGCATGCTCGCAATACACTGGCAGCAAAAGAGAAAGGTGAGGTTATATTTGGTTGGCTTTTTTCCAGGCTGGTGGTAGGAACAGACACAACCTTGGTGACTCGTAAAAGTTTTGAATATTCTTTTTTTAGCAAGATGTACGTTGACGAGTTTCCTCAATGAATCTAGATTTGGCTTCCATGGGGTATAGGAGATATTGAAGTACCTTCTTAACCTATGCAGATTTGCTGCTGTGGTGGGAGACACCATTTAATTTCTAGGGGATTGCACCTTTGAAAACTGGGAATGTTTCTTATTAAGCTGCTTCTTCAGATGGTCATAAGCCTACACATCTGAAGCATTTTTATTTTAGCTAATGATACAAAAGAGCTAAATGCTCTCTCCTCCCTCGAATTAAGGTCTGACCCTTTTCTCAAGAGAGTCAATAGCAAAAATCCTGATGTACTTCAGTGAGAACAGATGGGAACCTCCCCTTGGCAAGTGAGAATTGAATCCTTTTTCACTTCTGATTTTTATTCTGTCCACTCTTAGGAATCTTGGCCTCCAAAGAGAAAAAGGATTATTTTCTGATGATTTGCAGTAGAGAAATATTCCTACTCTATTGGTTGCCTAGTGTTAATAAATAAAAAAAAAGTAGTTCAGTAGAATATGCAGCAAAACTTCAGAGGATTCCTACCTAGCAGATAGACTGAGTCAGTTGGTGACATTTTGCTTCACCAAGTTACTACCTTTAAGATATAGCAGTGATTCCAGCTAATGAGAGACAGCACCAAGATTGGATGGAGTGACAGAAATAAGATACTCTTTCGAGGCCTTCTTTCCTACAGGTTTTCAAAGTAATTGATTTTGGATGAAAGTTAGTGAATTTGATATTCAGTTTATGAAAAATTAAGAAATAATGAGGAAAGCCAACAATCTCTCTCACTATCAAACTACATGGAAACCTTTGGTAACGATTAAAGCTAACGTTCATGTTTTGATATCAGTTAGACTGAAACATGTTGAGAGAAATTGTGAATATAAATCAAATTGAAATTCTAGGCCAAATACCTTCATTTTTCATGAAATGCAGATTAAAAGACACTGGGCAAATAGTGTCTATCTATCTGTTCGAAAATGTCACATAGAATAAAAAAAATACATCCATTTGTCCCCCACCAAGAGGCTTATAAAGAATGATGATTTTATAACCAAAGACACATTGCCCTAAACAAAAATGGGTCAGCTACTCAGCTGCAAATTGGAGAGCTCCAACAGAGATCTCAGAATTTCCCCTGATAATGCTAGAGCCAGCTCAAAAGAGTCACTAAAAAAGAGTTATGAGATGAACATGTTGAGGGTTGGAAAATACAGAGTAATTACAAGTAATTTCCATGTACTGAGGCCCAGGGTCATTTGTGTGTCAGTCCTCAATACCACAGCAAATGGGTTTAAGCTATCATAATACTGATGCATTTAGTGCTCTTGGCTTTCTGTTCATAAGGTGCTTGGGTGAAATACTAGATTTTTGTAAAAAATCATCTTAAATGAGTTCACCTCAAGTACCTAATTTTTGAAGGGTTACTGTAAACCATGAGGCTGGTAGAGATAATAATTTGCAAGTGATGCAAATGGAAAATAAAGGCAGGCAGTTATAGAGAAGACTTGCATTAGGAGGGCTGAGAATAAACATTGCATCAGACATCTTAAATGTGTTCTGGAAAGATCATGGAGAACAACAGATTAATGACTTCAAATGAGCTTAATTAATTATTAGCCAGTAGGCTTCATGAAGGCTCATAACTTTCAACAGAATATAAATCATAAGTAAACTAGATGTAGGGCCCGCATTATGCTGAGAAATAAAACTAGAATTCATTTAGAAGGAGAAAAAATTGAAAAGACATTGCTCTGTATCACCATTTACTTCATCAGGGACAAAAACAGAGTTGAAGCTATACAAAAAAATGAAGCCCAGAAATAAAATGGCAGTAATTCATGGCTGAAATATTTGCAGGATCTCCTTCACAGACTATGGTTTTTCTTCATAGCTCATCTTTGAAAACAGAGAGATGGAAACAAGCTCAAAGAGAACAAAGTTCAGGCAAGAAACTTGAAAGAAATTCTTCCTGGTTGATGCTGAGGCCAGACTGTTGGGTCACTCAGCTTGTAGTGAAATTGTCACTATGTCATCGATCCTCAGCAGTGTTGGGTTTTGTCACAAATTGCAGTTGTGAAGACATAGCTTGCATGGTTAGTTAAGATACAGACTTTTAGAAAGCCATCTCAGTCTCCATACAGCTGCTAGTCTGGCATTGGCATTTAAGTACACTACTTCAGAAAAAAAAGTTCTGAATAAAGTAAATTTTAGTCTATCCAAGACCTGTGAATCCAACTCAAACCTGTCTTATCTTGAGAAAGAGCAGTGTACGATGATGGCAAATTCAGGGAAAGAGCATTTATTCCTTCCTTTGAACATACAGTTTCACCAACACACAAAATACCAAAATCTGGTCTCCACGCACTTTTTATATCCATCTTTCAGCATCAGTCTCCCATTCCTGAGCAAGATGACAGATCTGAATCCTTAGCTTCCTTGCAGGGTGAAGATCACATCAAACTTCTCTAGCTGATGTTAGCATGAGATGTGTTCCCTTTTGTTTCTCTTTATTCCTTTGTCTGTGATTAAAAGGTTCTCCAGCCTACATATGGGTATGTCTATATGATATTTTCCACTCAGTTGTGAACTCCAGCTGTCTGTGCCTCTCTTTGGACAGATGTGAAACAGCTCCAAAACAGAAGTCATGTTGCTGTGGTTAGTGCAGAGCCCAGGCTTTTGTACTCAGGATCATATTTATTCCCAAGCTAACTGCAGTTATGTGCTTTCTTCTTCAGAGAAGGCTCACACCATGCCCCTTGCATGACAGACAGAAAAAAAAAATAAAAAATCAACATGAACCTTACTGCAAAAGCAGTGTTGGCTTTCTTTTCTAGTTATTTCTTTCCAGCATGAAAAGAAATTGTCTTTAGTTAGTGAGAAATCTTACTAGAAACAACTGATAAGCAAAGGAAGTCTTACCGCAGATGTAGGTTATTCTGGTGGGTGTTAAAGTCTGCCTCCTGGCAGCATTACAGTTAGCAAGGCTGGCTTCAGGGTACTTACCCTCAGGGATGACTATAGGCAAGCAAGATCAACACTGTTGCAACAAGCTTCAAGATTTTTAGGACCCAGGGCTACGTGCGCTTTAATATGAGTCCATACTTTAGATGGTTCTGAATTTAGACGATGCTGTAAGTCCTGCCCTGACACACATATCCCCCCTTTGTTAGTTATGGTAAGTGCTCTCATATGAGGTAAACCCAGTGACGGGTATCCATTTGGTCTTTTCAAACATACTCTAAAAGGCAAAGCACATGTTGGTTTGCATGTCCCAGCTTAAGCAGAACAAAGTGAATAAATAATAAATAGCAATCGAAGTTAGAGAACAGCTGCTCTGACTTTCCAGGTCTTGTCAGCTGGCCTTTCCTACGCTGCCAGCTGACCCACTTGGTTGTAGTGCATGTATTGTGGACATGTTTTATGAGTGATGTTTTTGTTTGCTTCTCTGTCATCAATCTTCCCAGATTACAGTTACCTAGACCCAAGGTCTTCTGACTCCATTGCAGAAGTCTCCAGGAAATAATGTTCAGTGCAGTTCAAATAAAAGTTTTTGACATTTGTCTCTTTTGTCCTTTCCTTTAGGTAGCTGTCTGTCTGTCTCTCTATCTACCTACCTACCTATGTCCTTCCTTCCCATGCATTCTTTCCAGTGACAAACATTTGTGAGAGATCTCTTTCTGACCATGGAAATTATGAAAAATAAGAGTAACTGGGCTTTGGAAACAGGTTCATGACATTTTTTCACACATATTAATGTAGTGAGTACAGTTTCAATGTTTGGTTTTTATCCTCCCTCTGTCTAAGATACAAAATGCCAAAAGGGTGGCAGTTGCAGAGGCAGGGACAGACTCATAAAGCAGTTCAGACCAACTGCTCTTGTCACATAGGATACCTGCAACCGTGGCTGCTTAAAAATGTAAATTAAAACGTAGTGTACAATGGGTATTGCACTGCCCAAGAAACTACAAGGCATGGAAGAAGCACAAAAAGGTGCTGCTTCACAGAACCAGAGTGGCCCAGGACCCGTGAGGCACGCAGGGTACCAGGCAAATGGGCTGCCAGCAAGCTGCAGTAATGCTTAGCACCAAATACCATTTTCTCTTGCAAGTACTCTACAAAAAATAACAAAGGGAAATGTGTCTACTCTTGCATGCAAAATAGAGCTATTGTTGGGGGGAATTGTGTTTGCTTGCATACAAAACAGAGCTATTACAGGATGGGGGTCGTGTTTTCCTTTTACAAAGCAAAAGAAAACGCTTTTTCATCTAACTCAAAATGTTTCTCAAGAGGTTTTTTCCACTGGGCTTTAACGTGTATAATCTCTCTCGTCCAGTGTGTGCTTTTTGCCAAAGGGAGAGTGGAGGAGTGCAAACACAGAAACCTCTCCCACCTGAGAAGCAGAAACAAACAGCACAGCCACTTCACCTTAGAGTTCCTAAAGACTGGGAAGATCTTCCACGGACCTACTTGCCAGGAATGACCTTCATGCTTCACAAAAAGTCTTTGCAAATTTTGGATTCCGTTCTGGTGAAAGGAATAGGAATGAGAAGACAAATCTTACATTCTGCAGGATGGGAAAACTGTTTCCTAGTCAGCTCAAACACAGGCTAATGAAATTCCAGCTCTCGGGAATTAGTTCACCCACTTGCTAGTTCTGCTTGTTGGTAGTTGTACATCCAGACAGGTTTGAAAACTAAGGCATTGTAACCTTTTATTTTGTATTTGCTGTCTCCCTCTGAGTACTTTAAGTTTTCACAGTGATTTTTACTGTCTGCAAAATATAGTAGTTAGGAGAGACATCTTCTGCGACTAACCTAATCCTATCTTTTGGATTATCTGGGCATGTTCCTGCAAGATGATTATTTTCCTTCTGTAACTGACTTGACAGGAATATGTATGTTTCTAGTGGTGGTGAAATTTTTGTCTCTGGCTATAAAATCCTGGACACAGAAACCTCAGGGGGTTTGTCATAAACATAAAAATGAATAGCCCAAGCTTCAGTTATAATTAACTCCAAACTTCAGTTATTATTAACTCCAGCTTTTGGTTAAAGAACATAAATATGTGCTTTTTTATATTCACTTCATTTTTCTGCATGATATATAAGATCAGTGTAATTGCTGTAAATGTCTTTGTGTTGCTTTAGTTCCATAGTAGAACAAATAATAGGTTTGCTTATAAGGTTAACTTAAATCTTAAATATAATGGAGTGGATATTATGTCAAGCTTGCCATCTGCAAAGTTACAGTAAAATATTTTTAGTGTAATAATGAGGGCAGACTGGAGATTCTGGTCTAATCCATTTAGTCTCCAGTCAAATTCAGAGAACCGAAGGATGGTCATAAGCATCTTTGTGATTCCCTGATCTTTGCTCATTACACAGCAGGCTGGACCCAAATTTCAATTTAAAAGACATCTGAGACTGTTACTGTATGACTTTGACTGCAAGAAGACCATTCTGGCGCCACAGGAGAGCACACAGTACAACAGCAAGTCAGCTACTTCTTCCTTTCAGTAGGTACACAAAAGGAGCCCAGAAAGAAGTGGTTTAAGGCAGCTTCAGTCTTATTTTGGATCTTAAAGACCTACTGATTTAGTTGTCCTGCCGGTAATTCCTGCTCTGAATATGCAGGCTGGCTGTTGTTCTTTTTCTCTGCATGGCTTTTTCCAAGACGCTAGCAGCACTGAGCAGCATTTCCAGACAGCCTTTGATTTTATATTCTCAATAACCTGGAAGCATCTTGACAGGGAATAGTCTTATCTCAGTCTGATTGCTGTCAGGCAATCACTGATCCTGTATCAGCATGGAGCCAATATGCAGTAGCCCCTCTATATCCTGAAAATGCCACCAGCTGCCATATTCTGGGCAGTGGCAGAAGGTCCCTTATTTGCCTTTCAAGTGTGGGTGTGTGGGTCTGAAAAGAACCTAAAAGGAGTTCTTAGCTCTCAGTAAATAAATTTTAAACTGTGGGACCAATTGTCCTGTTGAGTTTTGTCAGCAGCCCTGGAAGACGTGTGAGGAGGGGGGATCTGAGAAGCACAGCCCAGCTGCAGCCTCAAAGCACTGAGGCTGGAGGTGTGAGGTGGGAGAATCCTAGAATCATTAGGGTGGGAGAAGACTCTTGAGATCACCGAGTCCAACTGTTAACCCAGCACTGCCAAGCCCACCACTAAATTATGTCCCCAAGTGCAACATCTGCATGTCTTTTAAATACCTCCAGGGATGGTGACTCCCTGAGCATCCTGTGCCAATGCTTGACAACTTCCATGGAGGCATTTTTCCTGATATTCAATCTAAACCTCCCTCAGTGCAACTTGAGGCCATTTCCTCTGGTCCTATCACTTGTTTCCTGGGAGAAGAGACTGACTCCCATCTTGATACAACTTCCTTTCAGGTAGTTGTAGAGACTGATAAGGTCCCCCCCGAGCGTCCTTTTCTCCAGGCTAGACAACCCCAGCTCCCTCAGCCACTCCTCATCAGACTTGTACTCCAGTCCGTCCACCAGCTCCGTTGCCCTTCTTTGGACTCATTCCA
The DNA here is from genome assembly GCA_013396775.1 of Cephalopterus ornatus. Taxonomy (NCBI): domain Eukaryota; kingdom Metazoa; phylum Chordata; class Aves; order Passeriformes; family Cotingidae; genus Cephalopterus; species Cephalopterus ornatus. The sequence goes on along the minus strand of VZRE01006422.1, from coordinate 123,613 downwards.
GCACCTTAATGACTTTCTGTCAGACAAGAAATTCCCCTTGAGAGAAGCAGGGCCAGGCTGAACAAGTGCACGGCCAGGGCTGCTCCTTTCCCCTCACTTAGCTTGGGCTTTCACTTAGACATCTCCTTTAATCCACTAACCATCCATGCACAAAAAGCTCTTATCCAAGGTTAATTTGGTCCTTTCAGACTAAGTTAGTTGGCTTGCACACAGCTACAGGCAAGATTTCCCCTCAGACTGTGAACATTCACTCTGCTGAGAGGATTTAGGCTAAATCATGCAAGTGCTGACAGCCCTCCAATATTTTTGCACAGTCTCCTTAAGTGCCCCAAAAGTCATTAAACTTTTCCCACTGTAGGAGGACTCACAGCTTGGTTCGAGGCAGGTCAGGAACTCAAAGGCTCATGGGTGACCTCAGCACTGAGGAAGCTGGCGCTGGCTGGATGTACCAGCACTGCAGGGTCACAGCACTGCAAGGTTCACCCCAGTGTGATTAATACATTCATGTGGAGTGCTGTAATGCTCATCTCCTGAATGCAAACACCGTTGGCTTCAGAAGACTTTAGACCCTGGTCGAAGCCTGGGGATTGGCACCCTGTTTCAAACCTGCTTTGGAGAAAATCACAGTCCCACAGCAAGTGTCCCAGCAACAGATGGGGTGCAACTGTACAATCAAGATGTGACACTCAACACCCTGAAGACAAGGATCTAAAAGTGCGGTATATACTCTGGTTTTTGGGGATACCTTCGCTGGTAGAGGGAGTGTCTTTGAATGCCAAACCAGCAGCTGATTTGCTGGATGTTGCTAATTTTTTATGCATATCCAGCCCTGTCCTTGCATAGGAGTGCCTTAATTCATTACTGTTTATTGAAATAATGCCAACCCTTAGCTGCCAAGGTTGTCCTTCAGATATGGGTTTGCACTTACAAGTGTTGCATTTTATCTCTTCTTTGGTCTATAGATGTTTCTGGTCCTCTTTCCCTCCTGAGCTCAGTAAGCAGAGGGCACAGGGTTGTTTGGCTGATCACACCAAGAACTCCAGTGACCCAAATCCATAAGGATTTCAAAATTTTTCTACCCATTCCTGGCATCTATATTCAAGTCTGCATTACTTCTAAGTGTATTAAATTCCTTGCATAACTTAAAGCAAACACAATGCTAATGTTTCCAGGATCCCCTTTGGAAACTTTAGGGAAACATGAAGAATGCTACAAAAAAATGCGAGTAATTTTGGGATGACTATCCCAGGTAAAACTGATGATAAACCTATTTTTCAAAATCAGTGTTATAACACCACTAAGTTTCCCATCTTTTTCCTTTGAAACGGTTACTTTCCAGGTTCCTTAGGGGTTAGAGGCTCTATCGCAGCCAAGAAATTCTTTAAGGCAAAGTCATAAATTTTCCTGCATATCTGCTATGATAACACAATGTATCAAAAAAAGGAAAACCAAAATCATGTCTGGAAAACCTCAAAGCAGTTATGATCTGCAGAATACTATAGGACAGGCCTGAGAAGTACCTGGGAGGGCCTAAGAGACTACATAAGAAGAAAAACACTGTTCCCCACAGCAGCAGCTGTTGCTGCCCTTTCTTCTTACCACACCACTATTGAATATGCATTGAACCCAAATCTTCAGAGATTTCACCCCAGATTACTGACCCTAGACCCCCTCTTCCACTTTTACTTGTGGCCAAAATCTTTTTGCACCCTTGAAGCAACCCAATTCCGTTTTATCAGCACTACTAGGAGGTCACCTTGGGCCATCTCAGGATAAGGGTGTGAGGCCGTGTCTACCAGTAATAAAAATCAGTCATTGCCATAGTCCTGTCAGGAAATAACTGGACTGGGAGCAGGCTACTAATGTGACCCAAATACCAGGGCAAACTATTTTGATTATGAGAGTAAAGCAATTTCCCAGTTTCAGTTTTGCTGAAATGCCACAGAAAACAGACTGGTCACAAACAGTAAGGACCCAACACTCCAGGGACTGACACTGCCACCATGAACCCTCACATAGAATGGATGCAGAAGGCCACCCCTCAAATGGGATATTTTCTACTCTAGAATATTTTCTACTCTGTCGCATTTTAGAGGCTGCAGAAGGCAAACTGCAGGTCAAGCTACAGCGAGGCTTTTCCCTTCATTTTTGGGGTCAATGTTGACTATGTGGTCAGAACTTGTACGTTTAAAAGTGCTTTTTAAACAGTCTTTTGCTCATCCAGCCAGAAGCCTCTCATTCTGACATCATAAGGCACCGCCCCAGGGCACATTTTCCTGTCACAGTGGGAAGATTAGAGATGAAAGAGGGCTATAAAGAGTAAGAACTTGATGCAAAGAGGATGAATTTGCTCTGTAAGTTGAATGATTAGGAGAGATATCTAGAAGTAAGACACAGAGGTTATATTTCTTTTTGGACCAGGAGCAAACAAGATCTAAAAAAGGGAACAGAGACAGTGACAAAGCAAGACACATGTAAGTACTAAATGGAAACAGGCATCCTCCCACCTTTTCAACTTCTCATTCACCTGACACGGTGGAGAGCCTTGAGAATCATAGCTTTAAGCTCTGTTTATGCCTCCCACCCCTTCTGCACAAATAACTGAAACACAGCTAAAGAATAATGAGACTGGGTTCTAACCTTTCAGACACCGATGAAACCTCATATTCCATAGCCTTGCCTTTATGCCCTTTTGACTGTGCATTAGGGAATGCTTCTCCCTGTTTACTCCTCTGTTGTCATGTGAGTAGCCCTGCCAGGCTAATCGTGTATTTATTTAAGTAAATCTTCCTTGATAGAAAACACAGAAACAAGTTGCACTTTATTGTTATTCTGAAGACACTTGCATAAACATTGTGTCACTTCTATAATTACACACCTAAGTAGTTAGGGTGCCTGATTGAGCAGATTGTTTACTGCTATTCTTTTATAAATCTTTTTATTTCAGTAGTTTTCTTTTTAGTAACATGATAATATGTGCTTTCACTCTAATACCATACAGGATGCATGGAAGAAGGAGCAGATTGTTGACTGTTGTTTTAATAAATATTTTTACTGAGCTAATTTATGTTAAAGTGATCTCTTCTACCAGCAGGGAAAAAAAGGTTCTAGAAAGACTAGCCAACAGCAACAGACACAATAATAGCCATCGTTTATAGTAGTACCTTCAAACAATCTCAACTGAAGACATATGCTGTTTCACAAAAGCATGTATTATGAAACGTAAAATTGCATCATGTTTGAGGTATTCTGCCTACAGTACATGTTAGTGAAGTGAAAGGGCACATCTGTGCTGTACTTATTCAGATGACTATTTTATTCATTGGATGATGGCAATTTATTCATTGATTTTTGGATCCCCGATTGCCAAGAAGATATCAGATATCTGGTAGATGTTAGAAAACAGTTGGACTATTTATTCGAATCTCATTGTTTGTAGCTGTTTAAAAATCTTAATTGAATAGCAAGTAAATGAAAAAGAAGAAGGAAATAGAAACAAAACATTATATATCCTTCTATCCTCTCTTATCTCTTAGAGAGAACAGTATGCGCAGACTTACTCACAAGACATTCTCCACGCACTTTGTTAAAACTCACTTTGCCTGTGTGGATACATGAGTTGAGGTCTGGATCATAAAGTGAAGATGTTACAGGGGACTATCATAATTCACATTTCTTGCCAACACCTAAAAAAACAAATAATAGATTTGCTGGAGTCTTTATACATGCTTTGTTTTCCATCTTTCGCTGGAAGCCAAGGAGAGGGGAGGTTTCACAGCTTTCTTCCTAAACTAAGGGCAAGAAGATCAGTGAGTGCATTCTGCCTGGCAAACAAGGTGTAACATACATGTGGTGGTTGCCTGAGCACCAATATCTCATCCCAGTTTCTCTTACAAATGTGTGGGCTGGGTAGATGGGGAAGAATCAAGGTTTGCAGTTCAGCCACCATGTGCCAGCGTCCTCCTCATGGTCTACTTGCCCTCCATGACTGGCTGTCACCTCCCTTTTCCAGGGATTACGTCCAACCACCCTACTTTGCAACCCAATGCAGATTTCCCAATGCAATTGTCATAACAAATCCATAGGAAACAGAGTTGCCCAGAAGCATGTTCTCTTTCCCTCCATTATGCACCGCTTAAAAGATTATACAACCTTAACAACATTGAACTCAGAGGGTCAACACAAAGGGATACATCAAAGGGCCACTGGTGCTCTGCAAAATTAAGATTAAGATGTGGTCTTCTTTGCTCTCATCACGATTTGCACTCTTTGTAAGACACCTCTTCTAAGGCCACATTGTAGAACATGGGTTTGAGTTTTAAAAACAGGGAAGTATACACCCAACTTTAATTTCTGTACCTTAGAGCCTTCAAATACTGATATTTAGAACAGAAAATGAAAAGTTAATTTCTACTACCATTCGGATATGTGTCTATGCAAAGTATTCATTTCCTTGTGGTAGAAAATATCAATGTTTGCTCAAGTTATTTTATTTCTCTCCTTCTTGGGAAAAGAACGTGCAAAATCACAGCTTTTCCATCAAAACTGTTCTTGATGAAAACATTAAAAGTAGAGGAATTCTGTTTCTTCTGAGGCAGTATAAAACATTTTATTTACTTTTGCTTGATCAGCTCCACAGAAAATACTATTTGTGTTTAGACATTCCAAACCAAAATGGAAAATTATTCCTTTTATTTTTTTCTTGCCTATGTGGTTAAGGCAATCTCAAAGCCATAGTGGATTGTTTCTATTAAGAGGAGAGAAGAATGGTATCAATCAGATAATGTGGAAAACGCAGTGCCTTTACCACACTCCTCCTTCTACAACGTCAAAGCAACCCATTCACCACCAGTGAGTTTCCAAATATACTCACAGCTGAACAAACACAGAGCAAAAACAAGGGGACACAGGGAATTGCAGGGCATCCTGATTCACTCCCATGTGTGCCAGCCTGTGTCATGGGCACACTGCAGAGAGGAGCCCCGGGGAACACGGTGGGCACTAAAGGGCAGGAGTTGAGGGAAACTTGCAGCACCAGGGTGGGCAGCCTCTGGCTGCACCACTGATTTAGGGCAGGAGAGTGCCAGCCTCTGCCAAATAGCTGTGTTTTTTTCTCTCCCTCTTCCCCATGTAAGTGTGTGCGCGTGATTTAGCTCCTAATTGGTCTGACCACAGCAGGCTTTGTTCTGAGTCATGGCTTTCTCCACTACCCTCAACTCATCAGGGCATTCACCTGACCTGAACGAAAGGTTGATCATTCACTTTGACCACAACTTTGACTGCCCCTAAGCATGTTTACTAGAAGCCATTACCATGTTTGAGCCTAAGCAGAGGAGAAAATGCAAAACCCCTCCGCCTCACTGTGGAGGGATTGTCAGAAATCGTAATTACAATTAAGCAATCACTGCTGTGCCACTAGAAATGGCCATTGCCCATTTTCCCAGTGATAGAACAGTCACTATTAAAAATATTTGCTGAAGGGGAATCTTGAAGGTGACGTAGTCCAAACCCCTGTATCACTTGCCCAGGTCAGCCATGCCTGTGCCAAGGCAAGTCTTGAAAACCCCCAAGGACATGGGCTTGAGTCTCCCTGGATAGCATGTTCCAGTGCTAGCAAGGAATTTAACTCTTACTAATTTCTTTCCTATACAGGGCAAAACAAGGTATGAAAGCTATTTCTTGACGTGACAGAGATTACCTCTTCCAGGCCATGCACATTCCTGGTGATACCGAAAAGCAAAGAGTCCAGGGCAGCGACCCTCAGGGATGAGCCAGCATCCTCTCCCCAGTGCGACTGATGGCATGGCCAGCCCACACAGGAACAGCACAGGGTGCCTTGCAGCTGCATGGTTGTGATCTTGTGAATGTATTTGAGAGAGAAAGAAGAAAAAAAATTGGCATTATAGAAGGAAGAGTGTGGTAAAAGCCATAATTTGGCTGGGATTAAAGAAACCACTGGAAGTTCCTTAGTTTTAAATTTTGCACAGATGTCAACTATACTTGTTCCTACTGTCTTTAATTTAATGTCTGGAATATTGTGGTAATGTAATTCAGATGACATATGACTGGGAAACAGCCAGACCAACAGACTTGTGAAATTTTCTTTTTATGTTTAGATTTAATAAAAAAAGGATCTCTCATGTATGGCTTTTCTACAGCAGCAGTGAAAGAAAATGCTCTAGAAAGCTATGAAAAATATCTGTGAAGTGCACTTGATCATGCTTGCAGACAGACCAGAAGGCAGGGGCACATCACTGTAGCGGTGGCAGCTGCCATTTTCTGGTGTTTTCCCAGATCAGCACACCATGGCTCACCTCCTGTCCATCATGGAGAATAAGAGGAAAATGCCAGCACACCCTTAATTTCCTTCAGTCCCTCAGCCCTTTTTTCACCATGACCTGAGGTGAAGAAACGCATGGGTACCCACCCTGAATTGCTTCAGCTATTTCCAAGATGATCACCTTTGCAGAATGCTGCACGTTTTGCTACATATTATGCATTAAAAAGCAGTCTGGGATATTGCAAATGCTCTGAATATGGTGTTTGGTGGTGGTTTCATGAATAAAGACTCAGGGAAACTAATAGTTCAAACAACCATAACCAGATTTTTGGTCAAGAGACACACATGATCTAAAATGAGAGTCATGTTTATCTAGCTAGTGGTGCTTAAACCTTTCTGTTGAGTTTCCATAGCAAAAAAGAGCTGATATCATCTTAATCTCATAGACACCTAAGAATTTAGTTACCTGCTAATATAGGGAAAACAATTTCAGAAATTGTTTTTTAACAAATAAAGAAATCTGACAAGGACCAATCACTTCCTATCTCACTCTCAATGACAAAAAAAAAAGAAAAAAGAAAAAAAATTTATTTTGGAAAAACATTCTTGGAGTTACCCTATTGATTCCTTTTTAGCCTTCCAGCTCTTTCACAACCTATTATAAAATATATTTGGAGAACACCATGCTTTTAGAAGAATAATTCCAGTTTGAAGAATTCTTCAACAAATTACTTTAAAATGCCAGGCTGGTCTCACTGCGGATGCAAGTGACTTGGTGGGATCTGTTTGCATTTGTTGCATTATGCAACTGCAATAATACAAGTTTCTCCTCAGAAAACATCTTTGAGCCCTGTTGATGTGCACCATTAGGCTACAATCTCACTTCATCAGCTTTCTGAGTTAACTGTTCTTTCTCTTTCTTTAAATGGGAGTTTATTGACATATTTATTGTCAAATCATCTTCTTCGATTTAAAAATATACAGTAAATTATATGGTTAAAAATTTAGCTGCCAAAAGAAAATCAGGGCAATCTACATGTATCTTTCTGCTGATCTCTTTCAAGAAAATGTAACATATACAATAGCCTCAGCAGCTTTGAGATTAAAACTGGCATTTCAAGAAATTTACCCTTTCACCGTATTACTGTAGGTCTACAAGCGCATACATTTTTTCACTTGAAATGTTGACTCGACTTTAATCTTAAAACATACGGATGTCATTCTCTTTTTGCTCAGAGGCACTGATGCAACTGAAGAAAAACATTAAGTTTCTGGAGGGAGGCCAAGCTGGATAGCATCAGCATGGAGTATACAGTGCTTCCATTGACATCAGATCTGGAAGCAGATCAGATATGAATGGGAGACCCACAGTGAGTCAGGTTTGCATGTAAACCTCCAGTGAGGCTGGATTAGCTCCAATAGCTAATGTGATGTCAATGAAAGAACTGCACTGTATCCACTTTCAGATACTTCTGCTACAAAATCAGATTGGTTTTAGTTCGTGGATTAAAATTCAGCCAAACTGTGGGGATAATTTTTTTTTAAATGGATCCATCAAAATTTCATTAAGGGATTGTTAAGACATTACGCAAAACAATTAAAGTTCAGAAATCCATGTTTAAAGAGGCCACTGGGCCTCTTAAAGAGGCCTTAGTTAAAAAGGGGGGGAAAAGGGATGTTTTGGACTGTAATACTAATTTTGCTTTTCCACATTTGACAAATATTAATTTCCAACAGAGGGTTCTTGTTAATATCTTTTATAACCTATTGGCAATTTCAGGCATTTTTGTCTCTTGGTTTTTGATTGATGGATTTATTCGTTCCTGGAACCCAGGAAGATTTTTGTCTTGGGATTAGAACAAAAAAGTTGTTCCTTCCTGAACAGCTTTCAATTACAAATATGTAGGCCATCAAGTATTTCCCTGATTTTAAAATATATTTGCTTTTATTGTTTTCTGAAATATGTATTTTATGATTACATCATTGCTGTTCTCCTGATCTCTGAACTCTTGCACCAAGTTTTTGAAAAAGAATAGAAGAAATGGAGAAGACAGGAAGAATCAAAAACAGCCCAATTCCTACTAATAAAGCACCACCTTCTCTTTGTTTTCTGGTAAGCAACATGCATATCATGTCATGTTCTGCAAACTCAAAGCGAAGCGTATAAATGTTACCAGATCCTCACTTCTACTGGAAAGTTAAGGCTCTTCTTTTTTATAATTTTGAAATCTCAAAACTTCTTGTTTACTGATTTCTTTCTGTTTATGATGAACAGGAGGAATCCATTAGCGTTTCAGTGTGGAGGTTTAAAGATGTTTCTAACCCACTCAGAAATAATTCCCACTGTGCATCCTAACCCACCATGTCGATGGGTCACTGGGTGTCTTGAATGTTATTTTATAGAGAACAGTGAGCTTGATATTTGCTTTCTTGTGTGTGCTTTACTGTGTGTCAGTTACACAATATCAAAGCATTGTAAAAACCTGTTGCATTTCATGGCATCAAGTCAAGTCTAGAATAAATTTTGTTGCCTTTGCAAGAACCTAATATGATTTAATCATGTTTAATTTTGGGTACATTTGCAGACAGTGGGTTAGATGTGAGGAGAAGGTACAAGCTCAATTTCTCGTGTCCTATGTCAGCAGTAAGTGGGTGAATTCTATATTGCCCTTAACATTTTGGAGGACTTATCTCTGCCAGTAGTTACAGTTATTTATGCCACTGTATCAAAGATTTTAGGCTTACAAATAATTAACAAATCAAACATCTCATTGTACATACAGGACATTTGAGTTGCAAAAAGGTCAGAGAGGAGTGGATCTTTCATCAGGACCAGAAAGTTCACATGTTAATCTACCCCCTTTCCTCAAGTTTCAGGTATAGTATAGGCATCCACTTCTGTACTTTTTCCCTGACCCTGGCTCTGGGGCTGCCAAGGTGTTTTGCTGTTCAATGACTATATTGTAGCAAGGTGTCGGCCTTGAAAGATATGAGTGGAGATGCAGGATTTCTTGAATAATTTTGTATTTCATATTTTTTTGTAGCACACATAAGCATCTATTAACAAACAGAGATGAATTCTGTCCTCAGGAGTAAACATTCAATACCACATTCATTCAGTCACTCCTTTGTTCATTATATGGCTATGAAAAAATAGACACCCCCATATTAAAAGTGTGCTTAACATTAGCCATCTTCCTGGTTTTAGAATCATACTTATATAGTCTGGTACCTTAACTCTGCTGGGATCTCTGGGGAAACACCCACTTCAAACAGACTCTCTTTCTCATAAACAGTAGGGCTCTGTGCTCTTTTCCCTACTGTTATGCATGGACCCAAGGGATCATTCCTGACATGCCAGTTGGACAAAGCCTTCTCTTCCCTTCCTTGCAAGGGAACCTAATACACTCTTGTTACATGCATGGCTGGGAAAGTTTTTATGATGCTTGAGTTTCCAGGCTCACAGCAAATGCCACACCTTTTCTTCACTGCATTTATGAAATTCAGCTTACTGGTTTTATAACGCGGCAGAGACAGTCTGACAGTAGAGTCTCTGTGTTGTGTGTGCACTCTCTAGGTAAATGCCAGCTTGACTCATCCCACAATTAAACCTTGTCAGAAGGAGATCCCAGCTTATATATTTGAGCAGTGTTATTGTTCAAGGGACAAACATAAGTGATTTGTCTCAATTTGATTGAGATGGCAAAGAAATGAGTGAGAAAGACTAACAACAGATGCACTTTTGTTTTCGTTGTGCTGTGGATATACAAACCAGAAATTGAATTCCTGAGTTGTTATTTTTGCATACATATGAAAAAAATATATCAGACTTGAGTCAAGGTTTTATCTAACCGGTAAATTTCATGCATTAACCGACTCCTTTTATGCACTGCAGACTAAATGATGTCTCCCTTCAGCTGTGCGGGAGCAATGTATGCAGAGAAAATGGTTACAACTTCATAGAATCATAGAATTACTTAGGTTGGAAGGGACCTTAAAGATCATTTAGTTCCAGCCCCTCAACTTCCCTCTTCCCTCTTCAGTGTTAAGGAGTCATCATTCAAATACAGTTATAGGAATAACTAACTTACACTGATGACCATGTTAATGCCAGAGAGGGATGGTATTATTAGTAAAAGCCAAGGATGATTCTACACTCCAGAAAGCTTTCTTACACTCAGAGGAATGCATACATGACTCAAAACAAAATGGCCTCAAGGGGAAGCTTTATGAGGAGCGACTGAGGGCACTTGGTCTGTTCATCCTGGAGAAGAGGAGACTGAGGGGAGACCTCACTGCAGCTACAAATTCTTCATGAGAGGAGGAGGAGGGGAAAGCAGTGATCTCTTCTCTATGGTGAACAGTGACAGAACTCAAGGGAATGCCCTGAAGTTGTGTCAGAGGAGGTTTAGGTTGGATATTAGAAAGGTTCTTCTCCCAGAGCATATTTGGGCACTGGAACAGGCTCCCCAGGGAAGTGGTCACAGTACCAAGGCTGACAGAGTTCAAAAAGTATTTGGACAATACTCTTGTGCACATGGCATGTCTCTTGGCGATGGTCCTGTGCAGTGCCAGGAGTTGGACTCAATGATCCTTGTGGATCCCTTCCAACTCATCATATTTTGTGATTCTGTGAAAAATGTGCCTTACTTTATCAATGTCCCCATGCATACTTTGGAATATCTTGTATGGCAAAGGAATAATGCCTTGGGAATACACAGTCTTTCTGTAGATTAGAAATTGGGCTACCATGTATAACCCCTTCTTGTGAGGCTGATGAGTGTGTAAAAACCTTTTGGCCGTGGTAACTTTAGAGTGGGTGTAATCTTGAGAACTGGTTCTTTGATGCACAGTTATTTCCATGCGGCTACTTCCCTGCCTAAGAACACGGAACTGTACTTTTTCTTCATGCCCCGTATGGGCAGTAACATGAAAAAAACCCAAAAATCTTGTGGGCAGAAATCTTCCTTTTTCTCTACATCTGTAAGACGTAGAACAACTTTACTAACACAAACCAACTGTGAGTTAAACTTGTGTAAATTAAAAAATTTGACCCTTGGAATCTGACACAATAAACTGAGTTATTCTACTGAGGGTAAATGATAATTTTATTCCTTGGTACTAATTTTTAAATCATAAGACACAGTTAAAGAGTTGTAGAATCTCTTCCATTTAAGCTTTGAGTTTCACAATTGTGTTGATTACATGATTTATGTACAACCATCCTGATGACATCTTCAGTACTTTTATCCCAGGAAATACCTATAAAGGTGTATGTGGTCTTTTTTTCCAGGTTCCTCTGAAGTCTATGCCCTCTTTCAGACATATCACAACTTGCAGTTCAATTCAAATGCTCTGTCAGATTTTTCCTGTCTCTCCCATGCCTCCTCTACATCTCATTTTTTTTTTCAGGGCAGCAGCTGCTGGGCTCCTTCTTTGAGGCTCTCAGCAAACCTCAAAAGCCAAACAAAATGCACAGAAATCTCTGAACTAGATTAGCATTTCTCTGCAGGACTGTTGACCTATTGGTCTTCTTAATCTTAAGGGTCAATCACCACAAGAATTAATTCCTACCCTGTAACTTAATAGTGACCCTGATTGTAGACAAGCTATTCCTTGTCACCATTCTGGCAAGCACACAAACCCTGCTGACTTCCCATCTCTCTTACACATCACTACCCACTTTTTATTGAAAAACCCATCTTTCCTGAGCTTGATCCACAGCTGTAGGAGTAGGGACTGACACATTTGCAGATGCATGGTGGCAGGCTGAACCCTCAGGACTCTCCTAATTCATTGAGAGCTGTCAGACATGGATACCCTGTTGTCAATAAGGGGGATTCAGCTTTAACATGTAATGTTTCAGGCTGTAGACGTAAACTCCCAATCTGCTAAACATATCAGTTTACTTAAGTGTTGTGATTTCAGAAAACAAACCATTTTGATATCACTTGCATAATTCCCACATTTGTGGATGTTTATGGGATCACAGCTCAGGGTGGGAAGGTGTAGGTCCAGAATTCACCTCTCACTGAAAAAACTTAGTCCCTAAGAAGCAAAAAAACACTTCTCTAAATGGGGTGCATATACTCTCGACAATGCAGTATAAAAGTATGCCCTAATACTTCCAGCTGCTACAGTTTAAGAAGTCATAAAACAGTCGTAAAAACAATTGAAATGCTGGTCTGCTCTGGGCATTGTGTGTGATCAGTGTGTATGGAAATAAGTGTGTTTGTCATTAAACAAATGTATTTTCACTGATGAATTAGTATTAGCAAATTAATTGATGATTATGTTAATTTTCAGACACGAGTGTAAGATGGAGTGATCAGGTGGTTATTTCTCCATGGAGGTTTGTGAACTCTCACTAAAATGGTTAGGCTGAAATACCAGTTGTTGATTCTGTTGGCTCCTCCAGAAAAAAAAAAAAAGGAAGAAAAAAGATGGATCCAGGCATCAGTCCTTATAAACACAGTTTAAACAATGTGATTTCACAGTTGCTTAAAAGTCACAGAGCAGCTGCGTTGAAATTGTAAAATCTGCAGTTTTATTATGCCAATGACTTTCTATTGGCCTCAGTCATAAAACAACATACTCCTCACTGAAGTTCCCAGCTAAACAAAAAACACATCCAGACTGACTAAAAATCAAACTCAGACATGCAAAAAACAATTTGGACTTCATTTTTCTGGGCCCAATCGGTCCAATAATAAACAATTTTATTTTTCTTCCTTACTGCTAGTCCTACTGATAATTACCTTATTCCCAAAGGAGAATATAAAGCACTGAAAACTACTGCTGAGAGGAATTAAAAAAAGAGTACTTTGTCCTCCTTCAGGAGTTAATGGCATGCTGAAATTTTTCTAACTTTTTCTACTACTATTTTTGTACAAATTTTAAATTTGCCAACAGCAAAAGAGGATCTGCTGAGGAGGTTTCTCTCCAGCAGAGAAGACAAGCGAGTCCTAATCATTCACTACTGCTTGCGAATTCAGGTGATGGCTTTCAAACAAGTTATTGCTTCTAGAGTAATAACTATTTTTAGCCTACATCTTCGGTGCCCATGTCTGTAGTTAGAGGGTACATTAAGGTCTAGTGTACTGTATACTTTAGGCAGAATAGAAATAGGTTCTAAATATAGCACTAACTTGAACGCAAAATAGATGTTTCAGATAATACCTCAGGCAGTGAAACTACTACAACACTGTACTGCTTATAAGTATAATGTCAGTGCATCAGAGAAAACAGCCCTTTTCATGATTTCTGTGATGACAGGTAATGTTTGAATCACATACTTCAGAAAAAGGTAGGAATATTGCCCTTTGTTCATTTAAAGTTAACATTCTAAATCTGATTTCTTTGTGCTTTTTAACCTGGATTTTCTAATATTGCATGTGGTTTTTTTCATGCTTTGTACTCTCTGACAGAAGTGACTTGTCAAATATCTGAAGGACTGCAGGCAGGGATAGGTAGGGTACAAAGTCTTCATGAGGAGCCTATAAGCGGCATACTATGACTTGCATCAAATTATACTTGCACGGGATTCATTCTGTTAATTTTGTACTTGTAATGGTATTTACCAGCCATATGATGGGATAAAAGAGAAAATGGTGCACTGTGGCTATGATCAGAGTATCAAATATTGAATCAGTAGGAAGTCCCAAAAGACATTCTGATTATCCGTTTAAATTTCTTAGATTTAATTCAGTCTGATGTTATGCATACCCTTAGATTTAGAAAACAGTGAATATTAATCTTCTGAAAATATAAATAATATTGATCTCTGTGGACATTATCTGATGACTCATCTGTTGGACTATGTGAAAATTCAGTTACTATCAAATAAATTTTATTTTTGGAACAGCTACAGCTAATGCAGTCATCATGCTGACAATGTGTATCATTTAACCTTAGGGCTTACATTAATTTTACAGTGGAACTAAAACCATAGACCTTGATCATTTAATAGACTACCTAGGTACACAAGCCTTGAGCTGAATCTAGATTTCTATGCTCTCAAAAGGACACTGAATTGCTACTGTTCAGCTTTCAGGGTTAGTAGCCTATTGAATAAGAAGGGGCCTTTCGTACATCTCAGAGATAAGATTTCAGATCGCTTGCAGACTCAGCTTGATCCTCTTAAACTATTTCTGGTTTTATATTTGGACAGCAATGGCAAATGGATTATCTCATTCAAGTCAGCAAGAATTATTCAGTCTTCCTGTCTGCATCCCACCTTGACCTTCCACTTCAAAGCTAGCACTCAAAAGCTGAGAGCACCCTACAAATCCCTGCTCTGAGACCCACGTAACAGAGGGGTTACACTCCCCCAAGCATCGCTGCAAAAAACCTGACAGCTAACAAAATTGATTTTTGTTTTTTGTTTTTTTTTAATCTGATGCAATATGTCACATAGGTTCCCAGGTAGTCCACGCCTCCTAGAGCTGTTGCTTCAGGTATGTGAAAACACAACCATGAATACATTAATTCTCTGAAAATTAGTGACTAATGTTTTTCTTCCAAAGCCAGAGTTTCCAATACCAAAGAAGGAAATTGGGAAGAAATGCTGGTAGGGTGCACCACCGTGTGTCTCCATTTGATCTCTGTACAGATGGAAAAGGAGGTGATCACAAGGAGCGCAGGATGATTCCTGGAAAGCTGTGATAAATCACCCAGAAGATGATTCAGAGCACTCTGGTGCTTGAAATTGATGCTTCACTGCATTTCCTTCTGGATTCTCCATTAGTCTTTCAAGCAACAACGAAGGTGCTAGTTTAAGCATCCAAGCTCTCACATATAATATTTACATTGGGCATGCAAATTTTTTTGGGCAAAAATACTGAACTCAGGTTATACAGACCATGATAAAAGGCATAAGGCTCACTCCAATCATTTTTAAAAAAACATTTCTGTAAAGCTCCCAAAACATTCTAGATGGTAAAAATCTGCCAATGATAATAATATTAAAATATCAATTTTAGTAAAAATAATAATTTTTGGACAAACTGGATGTTCTGAAATTTCCAAATCTTTATCAGAAATGCTGTATGATTTGCCCTCCTTAAAATGAGACAATTGTGTCCTAGCCAAAGCCTGCTTCAGCTTCATTTTGATTGTTTCTTTCTCAAAATGTAACATTTCACAGAATTAATCTCTCTTTTGTGTTTTAGGGGGTTTGTTTTTTTTTTATTTTTATTTACAATAATCAAAGAAAAAAGCCCTTACACAGGAATGGACTGTAAAGCAGAATGTTATCTAATGCGATGAATCACAATGCATGATTTGTGTTTTCTTTAACTGATTTAAATCAGAGCTGCATTGCAAATTCCTCCTTGTCAGAGAGAATGTAAAGTCTGTGCAGCTCTAGAGTTCTAGCAAACCTGAACGTTGACCTTGCACATCTTTTCTTTCACTTTTTGAATGCTCATGAACTTAATTTGAGTGTAAGTGTTTCAAGGATCAGTCTGAAACAGTGTTTTTGAACTCAGCTGGGTCATAGGAACTTTCTCAGTACTCCATTCTAATTTGCAGTTTCGCTATAATAAAAGCCCCAAATATATTGCTACTGTCTAGACATTTTATCTGAAACAAGTGTCCTTTGTAGTCTCAGAGGACTTTTCTATTTTATTTCCAGTAAATCAAAGTCTGTGAAGAGCTTTGGTTCTTATTAAGACATACCCTTCACAGTCCAGCGACTGCCAACAGAGGCAAGCCATTGACAGTTCATTTACATATAAGTGATGACTTCCATCAGGTAGCTGGCTCAAAAATACAATGGACATTTAGAGCATATCCAATATTTCTTGTTCTTTGATGAGCATCAAGTGCCAATTTATACATAGAAACTGACTATTGGAAAGTGAATTCTTCTCTTCACTGACCTTACACTGCCTTTTGTAGATGCAGAGTGACATATTCCACTAAACACAAGTTCATTCCTTCAAAGAGGGGTGGAGGGCAAGCTGGTATCAATAAATATCAGAGCAACTGTACATTTCATAGGAAAAAATGCCCTGGGTGCATTAATCGGTAGCACAAGTCACCACATTTACCGTAAAGTGGCCAGTAAGGTTTGGATTTGGGGGAATGGGAGGAGATGAGCCCCTGCAGTGCTCCAGCACCTGGGTCAGGCAACGCAGAGGTGTGGGGGCTGCTGCTCCCTGGAGTACAGCTGGACAAACAGCCACACTCCACCCTGGGGCTGGAAGGAGTGGGGACAGAAGGCAGTCTGAGGGTAACCTGGATGCCACTCCTGATGGTGGATAATAATGGGTCCTTGTCTGGAACAAATACAGCCTGACAAGGTGCAGCCCACCAGCCTGCCGTGGGCTGCAGCTTGCTGGGACCAAGGCAAAATAGGGTTCAGTCCCTGACATGGTTTTGTAATTAGGAGATATGGTGAGTAGAGGACCAGAGGAGCAGCGGTGAACTGTACCCAAAGGTCTGGCACTGATAACAGATGACAGATGTGTAACTGCTGTCTGCAGAGGATGAGGGAGAGTAAACCATGCAGATTAATGTTAGTAATTTTACTTAAGGTCTTCACTTTTGGAAGGCATGATTTACAAGGTCAAAGGCATAGCAGAAGAATTTTTAGAAAATAATAGAAACGTAATAATAGAAAAATTTTAGTTGATACTAAAAATAGTAAACAAGGGATAGTAGAACACTTAATAACTAAAATACTGAAATAGATTGGAACAGTCAACTCCTTCTGATAGCTGGACAGAGCCAGACTACATGTCCCACAGCAGCATCTATTCACAAGATTATTTCTTACTTTTATGTTAAAAAAGATAGAGGAAAGCAGAGAAGTAGCCTTCCAATTACCATACTCTTTTCGCTGAGAGAAAGTAGCAGCAGCAGCAAATGCTTCAAATCTTCTCCCAATTTTCCTCTGCACCCAAGTTATTCTCAGAGCTAAAGCATCAGTTATTCATAGGCAACATGCTTATTATGCCTTCAAACTAATCAGCAGTCGGGTGGTAAACTGATAACCTGTTAGGTCATTTTTAATGTCAGAAATGATAATCGATTGACTTCCTTCTGCCAGATGCTTAAGCATCTTGTTTTGGCAGAATGATCATGAACAGCAGGGAACGGACAGTTGGAAACTCCTAAAGGGCATCCACTGGCAGTGAATGGACACTTATTCCTAAGCACCACATCTATTTTAGAGGGTCCCCATTGCCTCTCACCTCCAGGTGGGCTGGATGCTGAACCAGCTGCTGGTGTGCCTGTGTGGCAAGGGGGGAGAAAACTCGGTGAAAATAATATTCCTTAACAATTTTCTTGCATCACTTGTCAGCTGTGCTTACGGGACAAAAGAAACTAGTCCTGCCTGCAGTCCTCGGTACTTGCCTCCATGCTGCACAACGGATTTATGCCAGTTTCAGGGATGGAGGTACCACTGCACTCGCTTAGAAAAACTAGAGGTGTCATTTACTGCTTTAGGCCCAAAATTCTGAAATATTTACTGAATTTTTACAGCAGGATGTTGCCTCTCCCTTTACAGGAACACTGTCAAAATAAAGATTTGTCCCGGTTAAAGAAAAAAACCCTTAAATAAAGAAACTCATTGACATATGTTGCCCTTGGAATTTTACATTTTTCTTATCAATTGACTATACCATGCTGTTTTGATCTTTGAATCCATTATGTACATTGCACACTGATTCACTCTATCATATGCAAATTGATACATATGTTCTTTAAAATGTTCTAAAATTTTGTAATCTGCTGGATTTTCACTTTTATTTTTTTGTCCTCACTAAGAAGGTCTTCAACATGAAGGAGGAGTCCTGTATCCTGCTTTATCTCAGATGTAGCATTTTTTCCCTATGAAAGAATGTCTCTACAGTGGAACTTGATTTTGAGGCTTCACCAGCAACTTTTCATGCAGTAGCACCAGAAATCCTGATCAGAGAAGATTTTATTCTCTCATTGAAGAAGTTGCTAATGCAGCTAACACTTGAAAATCAGCATTCTCTGACTTTCAATTGCAAAATGCTGCAGTAAAAAAACCCAAAACATTTATTAATTAGAAGCGCATCAGAAGTTTAATAATTAGAAGTTTGACAACAAAGACCAATAACATTTCAATACCAAACCCCCCAAATTCTGTATTATTATTTAGACAAGGCTGATAAATTTCTTTTCCCAGTTGAGATTATTCAGAAAAGCTAGCATGATTTTTCAGACTGTTTCAAGGAGATCAAACTCATATTCTGAATAACCAAATTATTAGCCAGAGTGACCATACTCCATTTACAGAACCATGTCGTATTTGCAAGTAAAGCTCAGTTCAACTGTCCAACTAAGATTTACTGGATTCCTTCAGATCAGTAAGAGTGCAGGTCATGTAGAACTCTTTTCATGTGATCAAAGAGAAATTACTGCTGTTTTGGATTACTCTTAATTCTTTACAAAACTTTTCTTTTTTTACTTTATAAACCCCATAACACATCCTTATTTTGGCCATTCTATAACATAGAGTTTTTCAGTTTTAACATTTGCTAACACATTTGCTCTGTAATGCTTTTAATTTTGTAGAAAAGGAAAATTAGAGTTGGATATGTAAAATGCAATCCGTACAAAAAGAGATAAAGCACTTTTAAAAATTTTATAAACCAAAATAATTAAAAGGGAAGTTATTTACCATATGTTCCTGTAAATCCAGAAGTCCCCCTATTTTATTTATTCTTGCCTCATTTTGAGCCTTGTTTTAGTGTATAGTAAAGGAATGGGAGCGCTTAAGAAATTTTTCTCATCCTGACCAAGTTAAGGAAGAAAAATGTTACCAGCATATGACAAGAGGAAAGACTTGTTAGCACCCATTGACAGGGAATAAAAATGGGACCAAAAATACACCCCTGCAGGTCTGCCAGTCACTTATAGAAGTCAACACAGAAGGTCGTAAGTACTAACCTTTTATTTTACTCAAACTGAACACTTTCTTATTTATGTCCCCAGGAGAAACCCTCCTAAAATGCAAGTGAAAAGGGAGCTTAGGGAGCCAGGTATGACTACATTAGGCACTTAAGGTCATGCTTTATATGTTTCCACCAGAACAGTAAAAAAAATACTTATTTTTTGCAATTAAAAGGTAAATTCACAGTAAGAGGAAGAAGAAATACTGCTTTGTGTTCTGCATTCATAAAGCCCCTCACCAACTCAGCTTGTTGCACAGAAGTGCCTCACACAGTAACTACTCACTTAAAAATAAGACCAACACCATCCAGAGCTATGTTCCTGGTATGTATTTTGGCTCACTTTAAAGTAAAATAAAATAACATATATTTAGCTTTAAAATGGCACATATTTGGCACAGTTTTGATGAATAGGAGTTTACCATGTGGATATTACTTTCTACAGAAAATAGACTATTCAAAAGAAATAACAAGAGCAGGATGCTTTCTAATATGTTCCAAAAGTAGAGAAAACAAACACACACAGAGAGGCAAACAAACAAACAAACAAAGGACTTCGTTCTGCAAATACTTTCACATGCGGGAAAACAGTATTTTGCTGCCTCCATGACAGTGGTTATTTTGCAGGAAGGAGGGCTGATTCCCTCCTGACAGGACTAGCATTATTGCCATCGGAGTAACAGGTAGTCAAATCACTTCTACAGCCGTAAAATATTTTTTTATTTTATTTTATAACTATCTGTCATTGATACAATACAGGATTCAAATGATGTGCACAGACACATGTACGCACACCCCTATTTCAAGCATTTACCCCGTATACCACACCGTTGGAGAAACACGGGCCAACAGGTCCCACAAATCCCGTTATTGCTGATGGTGAACTTCCAGGGTGAGACTGGCAGGAGGCTTTGTGTTGCAGATAGACTTTGTGGTGTATTTCAAGGACTAGGCAGGAGATGTAGAGGTGAATAAGTTTTCCTTCCTGCATCACTCTGGTCAACAGAGCCAACACCATTTTGGCCACTATGTTGCTCCTGCTGTGTCTTGATGTTGGACATGTTCCTTATGAATCCTCTTAAAAGATTATTTGCACCTTTAATATTCTGGCTGAGTGATGCAGTTCTCAGTGATGGTCTCCAACTGGAAAATACAATTGGAATCGCTGGAGAATAATTATGAAGAGTATAGAAAGAAACAATTGCCAAGAACATTCATATTATTATTCCAAAGTCTAACCAAGCCTCTCCTCCATCAGTAGTGAAAACAAGGAGACAGGAGGAGAATAACAACAGAAGGGACAAGAAAGAGAAGCAGCTGGAAGAAATAAGCAGGAAGCCCCAGAATGGAAAGTCTCTTGGCAGGATCTCTGGAAAATAGACCCATATCCATAGAACTGGACTGTATAAAATAACCCATTACCAAATAAAGATTGAAATAATACACATATTTAAACTTTTTTATTACCTATTCTGCTCAAGTAAAGAAAAAAATAAAAAGGACCTTTGTTAGTTTGGAGGACAGTCCAAAAAAGAAGTGTCAAGTGAAAATTATTTGTTCCTCTGCACAGTGCACTTGGTCTCTCAAGGGTTTTGCAACATGGAAACTCTCCCACCAAAAGCCCCCTTGTTGGATAGTGTCCTTAGACACTAAGTGTCCTGGAGCTTCTCCAAGTCTCATCAGCACTGGGATGTGTCAGAAGTGGGACTAGGTAGTGGGAAGTACAGGAAATAATGGCAAAAGTATTTCATTAAAAAACCTCAAAAACAACATGTCGTTAAATCAACAAAAGGTTGGCCACGCAAAGTATCTTTCACAATTACTCCTCAAGATAATTACAGATGAGATGAAGAAAAAGCTGCCACAAGCCAGGTCTCCAAGATAAATCCATGCTACCTAAAGATTGACTTTAAGTGTTCACATGCAAAGCTGTACAAGTCTACTGCTCAGCAGAGGCAGCCACTGTACAATTATGACACATTTTGACAAGACACTGAGTATTTCCCCTGTAGGCAAAAAATATTAGGAAAGTCTAAACCAGATCATTTAAGTGAATCGGTTTTGAAGTGTCCATTTCTCCAATTGTTTGTTGCTTTTGTTAAATGCCTTAAAGGTACTTTGTGACTGTGGTGGGGCAAGGTAACAGATTTCCTTGGTCCCCTGTTTCAGTTTTCTCATCTTGAAAGCTAGGATAATACTTAAAAGTTTTCCAAAAATTTATTAATTACTGGGGGTTTTTTAAGCTATAGAACAATTATGTATCACTTGGTGATACAAAAGTGCAACAGCAAAAGTACCTGTTGCATTTGTCTGCATCCGAGGTACAGCAGCCTAGCTCACCCTGGACAACATTACCTTGAACTGAGTAACAAAATAACTGTATGACTTTGTCACAGAGACAACTGTAGATCTGACTGCAACTTGTAGTCACAGAGGAAATACAAATGATTCGTAAGGGAAAGCATTATTAGGTAGTAACACAAATACAGGTATTCAGACTTTGAATAGCCACTCACTAAAAACTGCTGAGATTGAAGACAAAATCAGGTCCGACCTGAAACACCGGAAGGTAAAGCAAACAGGGTCAGTTGGGATCCTTCCACGAGAAGGACACTGTAGGCTGAGATCGTCAGTGATACTTTTCTTGAGCTTCCTAGCAAAGTCTTGTTAGCATGAATGAATCATACATGCTGCTTTTCAATTTTAAGATATCATATGTATTACAGAAGCATGTCACCTTATCTGTTTAGATGGATGCTGTTGCATCTTTTTATTGCTATTAGACATTAAAAATACAGTTATAGTCATTAAAAAGGACTATGAAAACACACCATTTTATTTTTGAACCACTGGTGTTGTTGTAACTACTTAGGATCACAAGTATCTATTTTTAATAAAAAATAATTTCTTGGGATTTTTCGTCTTTTTTAGTTCTTTCCCTTTTTACTTCAGCTCTTTGCAGAAGCAACTGGCTCAAGTAAGCAGCAATATTGTAATGTAAGTTTCTGTTGCAAAAAAATCATAAAAAGCAAAGATGACAGCTTGACTTTCAGATCACAGGCAGAATTACAGGGCTGGCATGTAAAGAAAAAAATAATCATATTCTTACTGGATATCGAATTCTCTGAGATAATAAATATGGAAACCTGTACTGACATTCTCGGTCAGTCTCCTGAATATAACTAATAACCAGATAGTCTGCTGTTTCACAACCTTGGCTCCAATTTACAGTTATACATAGGCAGATTTCCCAAATCACCACACTGGCAACACAAATAAAAAGTGAGATGTACAGCGGGAAAAAGTAAAGAATTCTAGCGCAAATGCAGAGATGGGCGGTCATTAGAAAGCTTAGACCTTGTGTCTGTTTTAGTTTGCTAAATTTGGGGTTACTTTTTATCTGCTTTTTCTAGCTAAATTAAGGGTTCAGAAGAATGAGGATCAGTGGAAAGGCTGTCAGCCCACGGAGACACAGTCTCATGTTGACTTCAGAGATGCAGCAGTGACCAGACAGCACCAGGAGTGTTGTCTGTCTCCAAAGAAAAACCATTCCTATACCTCAAGCATGTCTTCTAAAGTTGGCAAAACCAGTGTAACAGCACTTGGAGAAAGGCAACTGAGACTCTTAAAACTCCTGAGACAAATACACTAATATTAGAGGAAGCCTATACCTAATACTATAAACCAATTTCAAATTCATGAAGTTTGAATACATACAGGTATATGTATGTGACATAAAGTCATGGAATCTTCTTAATCTATGATTCTGTGGTTCCCTTCAAGTACAGACAGTTGAGTACCAGCTCTCTCACTGCACAGTTCCCCCAAAGAGTCCAGTGATCACTATGTATATGAGATCCCTATGATGTAACAGCTTGGAAAAGCTGGCGTCTCAAATAGCTCATTATGATTTTAAATCCAGAAACACAGAAGCTAGAAGAACACTATTTCAATATGAGTAGAAGTGAAAAAAGAAAGTAACAAAAAATAAAAGAAAAATGATACTGAAATATTTGCTAAAATGACAAACTTGAAAATAATCTTTTCCATTTTCTTTACATATAATACGAAGCTGCATCATGTCTCTATTAGCCCTTCCCATACGTAGCTACAGTATATGTATGCTGATATGGGATTATGTTCTGTGTGTTATGGCTGGTTATATATTTCTCAAAAATTAATCCACTTTGAAATTTATTAAGCAGTAAAACTAAAATTCTATTAACCTTAATGGGATTTACATGAGGGAATTCACACTTAATATGGATGCAACACTGACACTTAAAACTGTTGCCAGGAAAAAAAACAGACAGGCTTAGTGCAGTTAAAGCAAAGCCATCACATTTTCTATTTATGTAGTCCTTCACAAGGGTAATCCTCTGTGTATTAAGGGGAGAGAAGAAAAAGCCACAGACTGGTTAGTATTTAAGCTGCTCAGATGCCAAGTGAGATACCTGTATTTGCCAATAAAGGGTGGTCTTACTGATGTGGGACTAATAAACATGAGTAGAAGGATGGGAAGGTATTATCATCAGTTTTCTTATGGGTCCTGAAAGTGCTATTGCTCACATTTTCTACTGTATAATGCTGTACACTGATGTCTGAATACATTCCCTGTAATATAAGATACATGTAAAAGAACGAATACAAACTCACATTTTCCTGTACCAGCCATTCCTCACAACCAAACTAAAGTAAAACTCAGATTTTTCTCAAGAGGATATTGATCCCTGCTGTTTCCAGGGTAAAATTAATTGTGCGGTAGACTCTAAATGATCTAGTTAACACATGGGAGATGACTGACTTCATTTTGAAAGTCTGAGTAATATCTGAGTATGCGATCCTGTATTCAGTTTTCCAAGAACGAATTTATCGGATGCAAAGTACGAAAAGTAGGATTGCTGAAGAGGTGAGATTTCAATGGAAAATAACAGAAGAAT
Source organism: Cephalopterus ornatus (assembly GCA_013396775.1). Taxonomy (NCBI): domain Eukaryota; kingdom Metazoa; phylum Chordata; class Aves; order Passeriformes; family Cotingidae; genus Cephalopterus; species Cephalopterus ornatus. The sequence continues at coordinate 99,464 of VZRE01006422.1, read as the reverse complement.
CCTGAGTTTTCTTTGAAGGGGATCACTTAAGGATGGATACATCAGAGTGAGGGCTGCAAAGAAAAAACATAGGGACCCTGGAACTTGATGCCTTACCTGTGCCAAGGAGGAATGGCATTTGGACAGATCCTGCTGCAGCAGTGACAGCAGAATCTGGAGAACATTTTGGCTCCTGCAGGTACAACTATAGGGCTCCTTAGACTTTCAAGCTTTGTGAGGTGACACACAGGAGCTGTAACAAGCAGATAACTCTTCTGAGGATGGCCACAGTCAAGGTTGTCTTTGAAGTGATTTCATGGGTTTAAAAGTGGTGCATCGGACACACCCTGGGTACTCATGTGATAGAAAAGTTGAATTATATCTCCTGGAACTTTGCCCTAGAACTATGTTTCACTCAAAGCAAGCCGTGTTACCCAGGTGACACCTTGCCCTATCTGCCTTATATACCCATCCCAATGAAAATATTTGTAATATTGAGGTCTAATCTTCTGCAGTACCAAGTCAAATAAAAGCCCTTGAAACAATCATGAAGGAATTAGAAAAATAAAATCTTGTGTAAATTAATAGAAACATCTCAGACTTCACGAGGTTCCTAATTTGGATTCCCTCATATAAAAATAGTGGCCTGAAACAAAACTACTGAAATAAAGCTCTAGTACAAATAAATTGATACTTTTAGAATAAACCACATTGTAAATGCACATGGATATATACTGACATTAACATGTATTCTGAAATGATGCAAAAGAATCACTTCCTTTCTTGTGCTACTTTTCTTTCATTAGGAATTAAATATTCACAAAATAAAGCCTTTCCCATGCTCTTAGCATCTTTGCCCTTTCTTGACAGTGCAACCCTGATATGCTAACACTAGCGTAAAGCTTTCTAATATAGATTTTCAGCTGGAAGTCTGGTTTGTTATTCTGCTCATGTCATTCTGCCCAGAAGGGTTTGGAAGACAACCATTTTAAAGCCAGTAAAGTTGAGTTCCCCTCTTCAGAACATGATCTACTGTGTCAACATTCTTCATTAGCAAAGATAAACTATGCAAAAATCTGAAAATGAAATTAGACAGCAAAGAGATGAATTTAATGGTAACTACCTTCTGAACACAGAATTAATTTGATTTTGGTCTTACAGTAAGCTTTCTCATACACAGAATAAGAGCCAGGCTGTGAATCTGAGCCTGGATCTTTTCTCTCCATGTGGGCAGAGGGTTCATTTGCAAGAGCATTTGCATTTGACAATTTTGGGCTTCTGTATTTTGGATTGAATTCTCCTTTTCATCACATAATTGCAATAATAGAAGCATAAGAGAAAATGCTTCATCTTTATGTATGTGTGCCAGGAATTTTAAAATGTTGATTGATTTTGGTCATAGCAATTGGTCTAGAAGAACAGGAGGCACAGGAGGAAAGTCCTGAGCCCTGAGCTAATCTTTTAATAAGATGTCTGAAATTGGACAGTCAAGTACCCAAATTTCCACCTGAAAAACCCCTTGATACAGCACGAAATGGAAGAGGTCCTTTCCATAAGCCCACCAAACTTAATGGAACCTTTCCCTGACATCCAACACCATAGCATCAAGGTTTCTATCTGTAAGTAGCAGCCTGTCAGACCAGTGGGGGTTTGGAGCCTTTTAGCATTGTTGCAGACACAGTGTGCTTGTGTGCTGCAAAGAGGCAGGACCAGGCGTGAACCTAACAATGATTTCGGTACTCACTGCCAATGCGCCAGCTTCTGATCAGAGCATAAATGCCCTTGCTGATGGCCCAGATCAGGTGAACAGGCGAAGTGCCTGTTTGGTGGGCAAGGTCTCCATTCAGTTCCTGCTCTCGCAGAGGAGTGTTTGTGCTCCTTTGACACTAAATTCCTTTAATACTAAATTTAATACCTAGTCCCACGGTCATTATGAACAGCAAGTAGTTCCCCACAGTGGTTGAACTCCCCAACCAGGGTTTAGAAGCAGTGTCTACACACCTATCTGGTTTGGAAAAGCAGATTAGCCATCCCACAGAGCTTTCTCTTGAACCCTCTCACATGCAGGGAGAAAAAACTGAATACCATTGAATATTTATGCCATAGTCCCTTGCGGTGCAGTGAACTTCATGCTAAGATCATTAAAACAAATACTCCATTGCTCATCTTGTATTTCCATTTTTTTTGTAGTGATATTGAGGACTATTTTACATTCAAATGCTATCTGTCTTGAATTAATGAGGATAAGAAGCATGCATTACATTGCTACATATTTTCAGTAGCTCTTATGTTGTTTTCACCCTGTGAATGTTCTTGAGGAGAAATATACCACAAGAAAAGACATATATGAAAGGAAAAAGTAGTTATGCTGAGTTCTCTCTCCCTTCCTACTCATATATCTGTCTTTATTCTTTCCGCAAAATAACCACATGGCTGATGGGCCACATGAGAAAGGATGGAGAAAAATATTGAGCAAGAAAGAAATAAATTGAAAAGGTTTATTTCTCTTAGAAATCTGTGCCTCAAATGGACAACAGGCACCATAACTCTTTCCTAATATTCTAAATTCTTTATCATCTCTGATCATATTCAGCAAGAACACAGTCACTGCATCTGTACTTCCTTGCTAATTTATCATGCTACACCATGCTCCAGTAACCAGCTTCCCCAAATGTTCAGATCAGGCATCAATCTGGATCAACACATATCCAGTCATAATTCCATGCTGCTAAAACCCACGTACCAGGAAATGGAGGTGCAAACAGGTTTGTGCACATGGATGCAAGAATTCAGGAATCTGGAGTAGCACAGATAGGACATCTGTAGGCTGGCTGTCCAAGACCAGTTTACCTTCTGCTTTATTTACTGGTTCAACACTCATGTTTTATATGTGTGTGTGTCTGTGTGTCTGTGTCTGTGTGTGTGTGTGAAATCAACACATCCATATATATGAATGTATGTGTATATATATATATGATTTTTTATTTTCAAATTTGTGCCTGTACTACCTTCAAATATGCAATTAAATTATTATAAGCTTCACTATTATTTAAAATACTACTTACACATTTCTATACATTTCATTGCATTACTTTTTAAACAAATTAATGACATTAATTTTACATAGTATTGCAATTAATTTTAGTTGAATATTCAACCTCAATGAAATTAATATTTAACAGATTTCTGCAATCTGTCCAAGACTGTTTGCTAAGGAACAATATTATTCCTACTGCTGCATTTGAAGTAAAAATTCCTTGAACTAGGAGAAACTGAGAAAATTAGTTCACAACAGAATATTAGGTCATGTCCTCATACAGCACTCCTGAAACATTCAAACATACCCACACATCTGGGAAGCTGTTGCTATAAAAACTGTCTCATGCAAGTAATCCTTACTCAGCCTTTAGTCAAATTCCAAGCATTGAACAAAGCTCATAATTTCCTGAAAAGTCAACATTTTCTTTCAGAGAAAGTGGCCGGGTAGTCAGGTGATGACATAGAAATGCTGAAATAAAAATGCTAAATCAAGAATTTCAGAGATAATGCATGCAACTCATTTTGCCAAAATTTATTTTTCAATAACTTTTATATCTGAGAGCAAAAAACTTCTCATCAGTTGAAAGCCAGTATATGGTTAGCAACAAACACATCTTTTGTCCTATAAGAATTTACTATTTTATCAATGGCCGAATCCTGGGAAATCAACACAAGTTTTCTGACAGAATTAACAGGTCTATATGAATAACTCTTGATAAAAATATTTTATGCTTTTGGGGCTCCTAAATTTTCTTGTTCTTTGTGTTGTCAGCTCTCATAAACAAAAAAATTTATTTAGAACAATTCTGCTCTGAGAAGCTATAAAAATTAAACACTAAGATCTATACATTCATGACATCAGAAGTCCACTGTCAGAAAATAGGAAACTTTGGTGCAAACTGCAGACTTGTGGCAAAAATCTATCATTCCCGATCCTTCCAGAGCAAGTAAAGAAATGGTAGCATGGTGCAAAGCATCCATTTTTTTTTAGGACTATTATTACTAGTTGATGGAAAATTGTCTCCAGAATTGCTATTATGGTTATAAGCCATGCATGGATGTAATGCAACCAAATAAAAATATATTAGACTGTGTTTCCTGGTTAAATCTCAGTAACTGTCTCCTCTCAATGCGCTCTGTTTATCTGAGCTGACCTCAAACATCATTCCGTTTAGGGGCTGCATTTAGCCCTATAAATAGGGTAGTTAAAATAATTTCTATATAAAATCTGTAGAGAAATTTAGGACCCTTCTCTATTAACAAGAAGAACAAAAGGTAATGTTATTTGAGGAAAGGGAACAGTCACTGGAAATGCAAACTGGACAGTTACTCAGATCCCTTCTTGTATGAGTGAATGTATTTTTATCTCCTTTTATACCCAAATAATATTTGCTGTATCCTGGGCATATTCTCCAACCCTCAAAAAGTATACTGAGAGCAGAAACTGATTTTTTCCACTCACTATTATTAAGGACAACTCCTGAAACCTTTACTCCATCCTTGGCAAATGCAGAGCAGAGAACCCACTTCTTTCAGGACCATCACAATATTTTGTAGCCTTTTTCAATTTTCTTGTCAGCTCGCAGAATCACAGTATGGCTGAGGATGGAAAGGGCCTTGCAGGTCACCTTGTTTAAGCCACTGCTCAAGCAGGGCCTCCTTCAGTAGATTGCCCAGGACCATGATTTTTGATTATCTTCAAAGGTGCAGACTCCACAACCTCTCAGGAAAGCCTGTGGCAATGCTCACACACCCTCACAGTAAAGTGCCATGTGGATTTCCCAGAAGAGGTCAGGGAGGAGTTCCCCATAAATGGTGCTTTGCAGGCACTTTCTTGCTTAAATGCAAATGCTTAGGATGACTCTGCTTAAGCCCGATTTTGTTGATCATCATAGAATCATTTAGGTTGAAAAAGACCATTAACTAAGTCCATCCATTAGCTCAGCACTGCCAAGTCCACCGCTAAACCATATCCCCTAGTGCCACATCTACAGGTTTTTTTAACACTTACAAGGATGATGACTCCACTACTTTCCTAGGCATTCTGTTCCAGTACTCTTCAACTCTTGCAGTGAAGAAATTTTTCCTAATATCCAAGCTAAATCTCCCCTGGTGCAACTTGAGGACATTTCATCTTTTGCCATTGCTTGTTACCTGGGAGACCAACCAACCCTCGCCTTGCTACAACCTCCTCTCAGGTAGTTGTAGAGAGCAATACAGTCACCCCCGAACCTCCTTTTCTCCAGGCTAAACACCCCCAGCTCCCTCATCTGCTCCTGATTGGACCCGTGCTCCAGACCCTTCATCAGCTTTGCTGCCCTTCTCTGGACACACTCTGGCGCCTTAATGTCTTCCTTGTCGTGAAGGGCCCAAAATTGAACACAGTATCTAAGGTGCAGCCTTACAATTACGTCTTCCCTTCGTTTACATCTCCCCAGGCCCTTGTAGAAGACCCATGCAGCACAGTCCAGCCTTGTCTTTTAGCCGCTGTAGTCCTTTTTTTGACACAGGCCAAGTCTTAAAGTCCCAAAGCCTCTGGTAAGGACATTGCCAAATCCTTACTTCCAAGCCTCACCCAAAAGATCTGCCTTGCTACCACATTTCAGAGCTTTACCCTGTTCACAGTAGTCACTGAGTTTTTGCAATAAAAACTCTTAATGTCCATATGTGGCAAGCATTTGCTGTTTACATAGCCATTAGCCAATCTTTCCAGAAGATTTCTTTCTTGCATGCTATTTTCTTCCTTGGGTTACAAGAGCAAAAAACAGAGGCCTGTAGTAATATGTTTTAACAGGCAAAAACTCAAACATGAAGTCACAGCCACAGTCTTTTTTCAGATGTGCTTTTCAACATAGTCTTCGGGCAACAGAAAAAGCAATATTTTTTTTCTTCTTTCATGGTAAGATTTAGTTCAGATGATCATTTCTTCAGGCTGATATCTATATTGAAAGCAAGATTTAATCAAGAATTACATTGCTTAATGCTGTTTTGCAGAGCTTTGATGGATTGATTCAGCCTTTCCTTAGTCATATGACAAGTGAATGCAATAGAGGATGAATAGTCTCCCTATTGGGTCTCTCCATGTTCTGTGGTATTCACACCAGCCTTAGCAAAACCGCTTTTTAAGATCAGTCTAAAAAAAAAAAGGTCAGAGCCTATCACAGACTACTGTATGAAAGAAATATGCAAATCTTTCCTTGTTCCATATTCTCCCTAGCCTCCCACTACAATTATTAAATTACAGGGTATTAATAGAAACTAAATGAAGCACTCTGAAAAGATGAATTCCAAAGATGCAAAATTCAAATGCCAAATAGAGAGCATGCAATTAGGTTCTTAAATAATTCTTATCACAGTTCGTGCTAATATTAGCACGACCAAAAAACAATGGAAAACTGCAATATTCCAAGAGACACTCCATTGAAACAGCACAGTGAGGCACAGAGAAAGACTTGTGGTGAATTTCTGTATTTTTATGTTATTCACAAATAACATTTATCTCCAGTTACAATAGAAAAATTATTTTGCACTCCTAAAAGAATTTGTAACATTTATGTGGTGATACTAAGAAAAAAGTGGTTTTTTTTTCCTGAACTAATACAAAAATGAGGCTTTTCTGCTTAGATTTTTCAGAGAGCACAAATTAACAGAAACCTTTTACCTAATTGGTCTCTTCAAGTAAGTATGCAGCAATGAGCATTAGTCTCTCCTCATTGCTTTTTAAAACCTTTATGTCTATCCAGGTCCCATAGCCTTACAGATTTTAATGGTCTTAATGAAGAAAAAGAGCATTGTTATTCAATTTGACTCAAGCAGGTCTCCATTCAGAACAACAATGTGGCCATTCACAACACTATTGTTAGAGTTGTGTCATCCTTTCTATTTTAAATCTTGCTGTTCAGGAAGTTTTAACTTGACAGTAATTTTTCTTCCTTGAATCCCAGGTTTCACAAATAAAGTTGGTCAGTCGGTTGGTCGGTCAGTCAGTCAGTCTGTCTGTAGATAATAATCCACACACATAATCTACATTCCTGCAGTAAACAATGCCAAAAGACAGAATCATCCATTTGGTGAGTTATTCAGAATATCGCTTTATGGAGCTCAAAATCGCTGTTCTTCTAAAAAGTGAGGTTTGGCAAATGATTTACCCACCATACAGCCCAATTAATTTTGATTTCCTGATGACAAAAAAAATCTAAGTGTAGAGTCCTCCAAAGCAGAATTACACCATAACCTGGAGCTAGATGCCATCTCAGCATGATATCAAATATTCACTCTAGAGAACACAATTTGCAAGAACATGGACCAGGAATCATCAGGAGCAGGAATGAAAGTCTGGGTATTAGCTGAGCATCCTCAGTAGTGCAGCTGTCAGAGAACAATTATACCTAGAAGAGAATATTGCTTTCTAAATGCTGGACAAAAAGTGCTGGGAAAAATTGGAAGGTGAGAGGAACAGATGGCTCTTGCTCAGACCAGGGCAGACTGAAGGGAAACAGAAGGAGAGTAAGTGAAAAAAACTAGTATCTGAACTCCCTTTGTTTTTCTCTCCTCCCCCAGTTCTCTCAAGAAAAACTAAATAATGCAAGTTTGGAATAACTAATATGACTACAGAAGTCACCAAAAAAGCATCAAAGCCTGGAGAAAAAGCTTTCAGCCCACGAGAACTGCATTCATGGAACCACCCTGAATCCACCCAAAATGCTCAATAAGTGAAAATGGGTTTCTGAAAGAAAAGTACAACTTACCAGTTTAGCCTTAGACCCTTGCCCTAGGGCTGACACCAGAGGTCAGCTTAGATATGGACTTCTGTATCCTCCTTCATTTAAGGGGTGCCTAGAACAGAGATTTAAATAATCTCCTCTTCTCTGAAAGTTATTTTTAATATCACCAATACATCAGCTGTTTTGCCAAATAATATTTCTATACATGTAGATGTATCATTTACGTGTATCTATGAAGGTGTCTGACTTGATTTTCTAATCAGAAAGTTTTTTAAACATGGTTTCTTGCTCTAAAAGGTGATCACTTTTTCTGCAGAAGTGAAAGTTTCCCATTTACTAGCTGGCAGTACAGTCAGAATATGCTTAGAGCTGACTAGATGTATTATCACCTGTCAGCTATTTAGAGCTCCTATTAAGTTAGAAGATAGACCCGCACTGAGTCGGGGAAAACTACATCTGCTTTCCAGACATCAAACTGACATTTCCTGGAAAGAAAACACCCCACCTGTTCTCTGTAGTCTTTGGAGCTGCCAATAGGGCGGGCAGACATTATTTTCAGGTTAACAAACTGAAAACAGATTAACGAACATTAAAACTTTGCCACTCCATTATTAACTCCAGTGCGTTACTCAGGACTGGGAGCATTTGTATTAAATATGGCACCTGCTGGAGACTATTCAAGTGAACAAATCAGATGGAGGAATTGGGCCAGTAACAATTGCTCTAGGGGAGGGAAAAAATGCCATGACACAAATGGATTCCTATTTTCCGAGTACTTTGACTCGAAACTGGCTTCTCATTGACGCTTAGCACTTTCTTATAATGTGGCCAATATTTTATTGATCTATGAGTCTATTAATCCATGAGCCTGGTTTTATGGGATGTAGCAATGAAAATGACTGCACGTATGCAGCTTCTTATGCGTCTGTGGATAATCTGTCATACTCACTAGCCTGTATTGAGGTGTCATCAGGATCTCAAACAATCTGTTCAATAAAATCATTGGTTCAAATTTCTTATTTTGAATTAGATCTTCTGAAATGCCTTTAGTGCTGATAAAGGAAGCAGTTTGCTAAGCAACAGTTTCAGCATTTCTTCTTGTGATTGAAATCCTGAGAGCAGTTATAAATACTAGAAAGTGGAATGCCTGAGCAATAGAATATATTCAGCAAACTGATTAGTTATACTAAAGAATTCTGTTGGCAACAAGTGAAATAGATGTAAGCAATGTTTTGCCTATAGCAACCAAAGCAAATTCAAGGAGGCATTTTAGAAGGATTACAAAGCATGTAGTCTACATTGATTTCAAAGACAGACAAATATGTTGTATATCTTAAATAATTTAATTTTAAAACCTTATAGAAAACTGACATAAATATATTTGTGAAAATTAGCACACTAACTAGTTAGAAAAGGGGAAAAGAATGTAAATAGGTGTGTGATAATTAAAGGCAAATATGTTTCAAGAGCCAGGAAAGAATTTCTAGTTTCATAAAATATAACTCCCTTTTAGAGTTTTAGAAATCAATCTTGCCAATGGATTTCACATTCTAAGGACTGCAAGCTTGAATCACAGATTTGACAGTACCAAATTTCTTGACTATACACATGAAGCTATATTTGTGTTTGGTTAACTGAAAAAGTGTTTTTTAAAACAAAAAGCTTTTTAGTGCAGTTGAGTTTCTTCCCAACACCTTCCCAACCTCCCCACACCAGTTTTCTTAAAATTATCAAGAAAATACTAAGCTATCTCTAGATATCTATCTGGGAAGGGTAGGTGGTAATTGTGATGTTAAAAAACATTTTGAAACACTGTCTTGTTTACCACTTCACCATTCTGAGTATCATGTTCTTCAACTGTAATGCAGTTTTGGTTTCTAATGGATCTGATTTCAGGGTTACACTTGTAACCCATTCCCAACAGAATTTTGAAATACAGCTGAAATACAGCTCTTCTTGCTGTGGAATTTCAAAGCTTTTAAGTTATTAAAATTGCATGTATTTCTATATTTACTATAGATATAATACATGAAGTAATTTCTTTGAGGCAATTATGGTCCTCTGAAGTCAAGGGCTTATTGCAACCGCTAGAGTCAAACTGAATGTCTTTTAGAATTTGCTCAGAATTTTCTTCTGCTATCTATCCTGAAGTGAGAAAAATGTTAGCAAATCTGTTAATTTACTGATTGCATATCTATACTAGTAACCCCAAAAGATAAAATTTAAGTTTTCCTTTTGCATGTGATGCTTTAATATTAGGACTAAGGGATAACTTGGTGTTCCTACTCTACTGGCTCTTCATAAAGAACTCCATGCATTTTACTATTTTATAGGAATTATGAAATCTTTATTCAGGGGAGCTCTCAAATAGAAGGCAAGAACTATAACAAAACCCGCATACTTTCCTCGTATTTCTAATGAAAGGACCAGTACCATTGCTAATTACCATAGTTAATAAATGGGACAATTTCATTATCTTTTCTGCTCAGGAGAACTGAAAACAGAGTTTCTTAGATTAAACAAACGTCCCAGCCTTCTCGTTAATTTGCAAGCAAAAATGATTTTCACTCCTTTTTCATACCACAGATTTCTGCATGCAACTGTTGGGACATAAATTACTTCCAGAGCACTTAAAGAGTAGGACAAATATTTCTTATTCTGCCATGAATTCACCAACAATGTTTCTCAGAACTTCAAAACCTTAATTCAAGGGCAGAATTCCATCTAGATTCATACTGGAATCCCTTATGATACACTTGTAACATCTTTGCAGACCTTTAAGATACTTTGATTTTATAAACTCTCTAAGAAAGTCTAACATGACCCTGGATTTCAATTAGGACTGACATTCTTGGCCCATTAGATTGATGAGTAATTTCATTTCATCATGCAATTATAAATTTTAAAAAATCTCTTTATTATACTACTCGATTATCATTCCTTAAAAAGGATTATATCTTGCTTCAGGATAAGGATTTCAAATCCCAATCCAGTACTAAACAGCAGTTAAGAAAAGAACATACAAATAATTTTGGCTGTTATCTTTGATATTTTTAAAATTTGTCTTGTTTTACAGGGAAATAAAGATATTTCGGTTAAGTAGAACTTTAAAAAAAGTGACAGGTTGATGAAAATTTTTCTCTTTTATTTTGAAGGGTTTGAAATTCATGTTTCAAATATATTGAAGGAAATTTTTAAACAAAAAAGTATCACTGAAGAGTACTGACATCTTTCACTCAAAGGATACTGAAAAAAGGGTGTAGACTACATCAGTCAAAAATAAAAATATTTAAAAATTTGGCGGCTGCACTTTTCTTAAAGAATTTGATGTAATAAAATGAATAATAATTACATATGTATAATGTTCATATATATTTATACAGAATGGATGTACATTAATATACAATTCTCTATTTCTCACTGTTAAAGTGTTTTGGGAAGTTTATTCTTAGCACGTGCATTATATTATGTTTGTTGTCGAAAACTGAAAAAGAAATGCTACACAAATACCAGTCCTCACAAGTTGCAATGAATTATGCTTTACATTTAAGAAACACCAGCTTAGTCTAGTAGGTGTAGAATAGTTTAGAAAGTATACGAAATCTGAATTTTTAGGATTCTAGATAATCCTAGAACACTTCAAAATGGTTCAGGCTTCACACTGTGAATACACGCTTGGAATAATTTCAGTACTTAGTGGCGTTTTTCCATAATTCTATCCTGGCATACCTCTCTGCTACAGGCTCGAGTAATGCAAATCCTATTTGAAAAGTCAACATGGTGTTTTCATGTTCCATTACTCGTGTTTTAGTGGGTTCCATTAATGAAACCAGGAAACAGAAATAGAACAGTGAGGTTTAATTGACTAGTCACAAACATGCTTACAGGTCACATTTCAAACTCTGGCTTTACAACAGCATGGATGAAATTTTAGAAAAATGCAGCCACTCCAAGAACCTCTTAAACACAAAATTAGTCAAGGGTTGACTTTTCTCAAATTAATTGACATATTTTATTTCTAATTTGTTACCAATCTGAGTGCCAAGCTCCCAGAATCATACGAAAATAGGACTAGAAGAGATGTGACATCTCCCTTTATCCTTCTTCTAAAGAAATTTCAGACACTGCTGTTCACTTTTTGGGGGAAAAAAAAAAATCTTGCTTTCTGAGCAGTCAAGCTGTCATTTCCAGTATTTTTAAAGGACTTTGAGACCAAATTTTACTTCAGAATCTTTTGATATCCAACACAGCTCAGGAAGATAAGGTATGCTCTAACATGAAATGCCACACCGTAAAAGAGCCCCAGTTCTCACCTGAAGCGAGGCACTAAGATGCCACTGCATTATCTACATCTTCTAGAAATACTTGTGTTGCTGTGCAGCTCTTCTGTCCTCTTGCACCCCTGAAATCATTTAGAAAACAAAGACTTTTCCGTAGAGGGCTTCAGCTTTCATTTGTGGGTCCAAATGCTGCATTCCGAAACGCTTTTTAGGGACAGCTTTATAATACCCCAAACTAAAGAAAGAAAGCTAGACTGCCAGGCTAAGACAGAGGAAGAAGCAGCTTTACAAAAATGCAAAGGAAAGACCATAAACATACAGTAGATGTTGCTAGCCTAGCCCACTGGGCATATATTGTTGGTCACAGCATGGATCTGACACTGTGGGGTATACTTACAGCATGGGGTGTGCAGAGCTACACACATAAACAATTGTGAGAACAGTATATTTTTTTTCCTTATATGAAATGCATTGAAAATTGACCCTGTTGGGATGTAAATGGGGAACTGGATTGTTGTGGAAATTCTGCTGGTTTGTGTGCTTTTTAAGTGTTGAATTTTCTTTTCAAAGTGATCAAAAGTGTCTTTGAGTCACAACAGTCAAAGATGGTAAAGACCACATATTGCTCTAATTCTGGTCTCCATGACATCTTGCAGAGATTAATGCTTGAAAGATATTATTAGAACTTTTTATTCCTTTATCCCAAACTGACACCATATGAAAAGCTTGCCATGATAGCTCTACAATATCTTTTTTTATTATTATTTTTGAAGCTATACCATGTAAATTAAACTGGGAAAATCATATCAAAGCTAAAAGAAAGAACTAACATGCACTACATAGAGACATTTAAACACCTGTCATATCCTCTCCTCCTCAGGTAGTAGAATAATCACTCTACCTCTTGAAGTGTGAGTACTTCAGCCTTCTATTTTACGTTGCTTCCTCTCTGCTTCTTTCTTTCCCCCGGGAATTTTTAACCTCATGTTTACAAAGCTTCGTCTCACGTGCAAGACCACACCATATTACAATTCCTGTAATTGGTAGGACATGAGACTTTCAGGGCCTTCTCATCACAGTTTAGTCTAGCAACCAAAGGAAAGGTTGATGGATTTGTGTCTGTTCTAAATATCACCAGGAACCCATCCCTGGCAGAGACTCTTTACACCTGTGAGACAGAGAGGCTCTGGTGCTAACAGTGTGTTTCTAAATTAGTTTCTCAATGAAAGATTTGTCTTCAAAAATCTTTTATAACCATTTGAATTAACCACACTTAACCCGTTGCTATGTACTATCAATATTGGTGATGTCAAGGTATATGTATGTTTCCAGCAAGCACAATAACATTAAACTTTTTTGTGGTATCGCTTCTCTGTTGCAGTAAAACATTGGAAAAAAGTCTTATTTTATGGTCAAAAAAACTCAAACCTGTTTGATCTGGTCCCATAGACGAACAAGACTTCCATAATTGATAAAGTATAAAAATTGTGTCCTTCCTTTAACTATCAAGAGGAAATATTGTACCACAAGCCTAATAAAGAAAAGCCAACTCTAAGTCATCATTGACAGTGTTAGACAGCTTAATATTTACTTCAAATTGCTTACATGGCAAAATGAAAGTATTGATCAATTACCCATGCCATTATTTAAATAAGGAAACCATGCCTTCTTTCACCGAAAAGTATTTCGGGAAAGGGAATTTGAAATATTGTCCCATTCTCAAATATTGAAACAGGGATATGTGGAAAGTTGAAAGCTTGCAAAACTTACCACAGTGACAAAGTTCAATGTGAATTAAACCTTGATGTCCTGACTGTCCAACAGGTAAAGCAATCTGAATTAAAGAGCTGGCAAATAAATTTAGTAGGAAGATGCGTTTTCATATAGTCATTTTTGCCAAGGGGAAATTAATCTTATCTTTCATTTTCCAGTTAAAAAATACAGCGAAGATTACTCATCCTTAAAAGAGATGTTAGCACAGTACTTACTGGTAATGTAGGAACAATAATACTTGATAGAAGTGTAGAAATGTTATGAAAACATGCTATGAAAATACTATTTATTTTATAAATTTTTAGAGCTTAATTCCTGTTCATTTAAGCACATGTACAATTCTTATTAGAAAAATAAGAAAAAATCCATAATTTACATGTGTAAATATATGGCTCTGGGAACTTCCACTTATGAATTAAATACAGTCACAGCTGAAGGATTATTTATCTTGGGTTAGATCTTTATCAAACAGTAAGAGCCCTGCCTATAAAGGAGTTGGTAAGTGGGTGTTCACTGTTTCAGAGTTACCCACTGAAAGCTCAATGCATCTCAGAAGCCACAGAAACCGGCACAGTAAGCAAAAAAGGGGTGTATGAATCTTGTGGGGTTTATGAGTGTTAAGGGTGGAATGCACAATAAATATCCAGGGCTGTGTAGAGCTAAATGCTTATTGGAAGAGGAGACTTTGAGCTACAGAAAGACCTGCATCAATAGCATAATCTCTTTTCAAGGCAACTACTGCATCACTCTTGTCTACCAGTTTAATAATTGCTGTAACTCAAGAAGATGCAACACTCTGGTGAACTGCGAAAAAAGCTCGAAAGCCTCCAGAGGCAGATCTTACCATATGCATCATAATCTCATTTGAAGATCTGTTCTTGTCTCCTCCACTATTTTTGTCAATGTTACAATCAAAATCTGACAGACCAATATGCTGTCAAAGATCTAAATAAGCATTTTAAGTTCAAAGTCATTATGTAGAATATTGACCAGCATGAGGCGAGCAGCTAAATACTTGGTCTTGGCAGACTTCAATAATCTTACAAAAATGGCACCTGTCTAGAAGTCTTATATGCCAGACTTGCCACATTAAAATCAGTTAATTTATGACTGCTTCCAGTAGACAGGGATCTGCCCCAAAGAAAGTATAATTCAACATATCATGGTACCAGTTCAAGCATATTTAAAGACAGTGCTAGTGGTACATCAAAAACAGGAAAAAGCTTTTGTATATTTGCCTTAAAAGTACCTTTTATGTCTACAGGTATTTTTTGACATTTCATTTTCAATCAGAGGCAGGCTTACAGCTGCTAGAGTCATGAATTATTACCTCTGAAAAAACAGTAATGAAAAATTAGTTTTAAAACAGATCTGGCAACTTGAAGTTCAAGTGAGATAAAAAGTTATTTTTTGAATAGTAATTTCTTCAGCATTGCAGCTGTCGTGAGGACACTTGTAAAAAGTGATGGGAGAGGGAGTAGGTCTTGTTAAAGTACCAAGGATGAGCATAACTGTCTTAATTTCAATCCAGGTCTCTTTTCATCTGAATGCAGAACAAGAATATTAAGTGTCTGGACAAGGGATGGCTCCCACTCTCCTTTGCCGTTTATTCCTTCTTTCCACCAAACTTTAGACTTACATATTCGTTTGAAAAAATAATGCATGCTTGTAGAGGTGGGTGTTCCTCTTTCAGTGTCCTTAAATTCCACATTTTTGTGCTACCTACAGAGTGCTGTCTTTGGGCCAATCCTAGAAATAAGTTTAGAGTGTAAATGAACTGCAGGAAAATCCCATGAAGGTGTGGGAGTAACTGACAAGATTTTTGCTTTGAATTTCTAAAATACAGCTTGGCTGCTATTACCTGGTAAAGTAAGGGGGAAGGGTATAAGAAGTGTAAATCATGGACCATTTTCCATACAGACTTTATTCTGATGTTGTATCTGACTCCAAACTTCTTGTCAGGAAAATATTTTTATTCTGACATTAAGGACTAAAGCCTTCTACGTATGTCATAGTTTTGTGGATGTTTTTGATTTCTTTGTTTCCTTTTATTTTGACCTCCCTCCTGCTTACACAAACCCTTACTGCAGCCTTCATCCATTTCTCAGTGGAATGATTCTCTGAGACAAGCTAAGTGTATCAGCTTAGACTTTGCAGAAGCTCTCAATCCTAGCACAACCTGGAGAGGTATCCTTCTCTCCTCTGCCCTTTCCTCCTTTCCACTTCAGCATACACACTGGATTCTTTCTACACATCCAGATGGAAGTGTGGAGTTACTCTGCCCACGATCCTGGTAAAACAAAGTCCCACAAAATCATATCTGCCCCTGAATTTGAACCTTCAAAGATATTACAACCGAACATGCCCTGCTTAATATTAACTCACATAGAAAAAGTGTCACAGGTTAAGGGTGATGCTGAGTTGCTCAACTGGTAGGGGTTGTGTTGGAAGCTAAGGATTTTATCTCACCCTATGGAGAGCCAGTAGGTAAACTAACTCGATTTTGGAAAGTATACATCAGTTCTTCAGCAGCAAGGGTGGTGATAGCAAATTTGTTTGTGGAGATGTATATACCATATACACAGGTTCCAAAGGACGATGTGGAAGGTACAAAAACTTTATGTCCTTCCTTATATTAATATCCTTCTGAGGAGTTGAAAATTTTACCCAATATCTTGGATCCATCTTTTTCATCCATGAAATGGTGCACCCATGGTAGCAGCACTGTAATCAGGTTCTTCAGCTTTGCAGCAAGAAAAGGAAATAATGTGAAAGGTATTTCAAATGCTTGATGCTTTTTGATGCTTCTTACAGCAGCAGTTGAAGCTGAAAAATAGAGGGGAAAAAAGTGTATAATGACCAATATCTTTCCTCTGATATTCATATAAACGCAATTGACATTCACAGTAATAACCTGTACAGATAGCTTTACTTTTATCACTTAAGTGAAACACATTAGGATGGATCTGGGAACTTCAGCAAGTTAAAAGGTTGAGATGTATGTAGGCTCATAAACTGTGGAGCTGCTGGATGTGATTAAAAACAGTACAAAGGTGTCTAGATTGGAGAGATTTAATTGATTACTGTTCTAATACTTCAGCTAGTTCAATATGCAGATGACACTCTCTAAATAATACAATCCAATCTTTTCTGAGTAGAGTCCAGTGATAAGCATGACTAAAATTTTCAAAGGCATTCAGAACTTAATGGGAGTTGAATGTGTAATTATTCTTCAGACCTTTTGAAAATTTCAGTCTTGATGCTTGCTGATTATTGATCACAAACTGTAACACACCTGATGGTAGACCATTAAATTACCTGGTTAAATTAAATATTTGTTGACAGAAGCCTATTTAAAACAAATGAAAAACAAACAAACAAACAGCAGAAAACCAAACCAGAAAGAATTAAAATTTCTAGTAAGAAATTCTTATCCCCACACTTTATACACTGCTCACTTCCTTGGAAACAATAGCCTTCTTCCTGACCACAGGAACAGTTAAAGCAATATACATTTCTGGATATGACCTTTTTGTAGCAACAACCGTAATAACCTCTCTGGAAGCATGTTAGGGGTGAGAGGGGAGGCAGTTCTCCCTTCTGATTAACATCCAACTGCAATTCACATCCGGGACACTGAAACCAGTTCTCGGGATAAGAACACCTGATGCACCCATCAGAAAACGGAAAGGAACCTAATGCCTTATAGCACTGCATTACTAGTGGGTGTGGGTCTTTGACTGAACCTACATCTGGAGGCAAAAGGATCTATATGATGCAGGAAATAAATTTCAAGGCCAATTCAGCATGGAACTTCCAATGCTTTGTTGTCACAGTTCAATAAAATCACTTTGTGCTACGCTCATTTCTATATAAAATAAAGTGAGTGTCATACTTTTTTGTCATACCATTTTTATTTAACAGGTTTTTTTTTTCTGTATCCATTAGTTAAAAAAGTTATAACAGGGCAAATCATTTATCAAAATGAAAAATGCTGTACTCCTTGAGCAAGGAAAGGGAGTCTAAATAGAATGTCCCTGCTCTTAAATTAATGGAACCATCTTACATTTAATATTTTCTCTTAAGTAGTTATGTAAGCACTCCAAGATCATTAATGAAGAAGTACAGAATCACAATTTACAGTTGAAGGGCAAAACTGCTTAAAAGCATTTCAAAATCTTGTCATGGAGTGATATAGTCTAGGAAAATAAATGTAAGGATCATTGATCTCCGATATCATAATTAAATGTACATAACACATGACAAGGAGAAAGGACAACAAAGTTCATTAAAACTTGACTTCAAAATGAAGATGCAGATGTACTAGGGAAGGTTCAGCTTTATAACCAAGGAGCACTTTCTAACAAAAAGAATTTTCAAAATAGGTTTTTTTGGTCACTATTCCAATTTTAACTAAAAGTTATTATTTATACAAATAATTAAAGTTATTATTTATAAAGACAATTAATTTGTGTGCAACATTCCCAAATGTACCCTTCACCAGTTCAGCTGCTGGTGTTGTATTATGTTACATTTTTTGTCCCTTAGAATCATTGCAGCAGTTCAGTTGTCCTTCGCAAATCCAGCTCTCACTTTGCCATCCAGACACTAATACACACATTCCTAGCTTTCTTTCTAAATAATCCATCAGAACAGATTTACCCAGACTTTCTTAATTAATGCAATAACTGATCTTTTAATATACAATACATTTATTGCAACAAAAGAAAATTCACAGAATTCAGATGGAATATATCCCAGAGTGTTAATGGAACTTGCAGAAATCATGTTGGAGTCACTGGCTATTATTCTTCAGAACTAATGGAGAAAAGTAAAGGTCCCAGAGCTGGAAAATGACAAATCATATTACTTATTTTTAAGAGAAAAACATATAAAACAGGCAACCTACCAGAGGAATTACAGAACAGACACTTCAAATTTGAACTCCAAGTCAGCTAGCAAAGCAGTCAGTTTGCAACCTGCTACAAAGGCATGCTGAAACATGGTGATAAACAATGGCAATAAGAATTGGAGAAGACAAAGAATGTCTACAATATAAATATTATTGAACATGGGTCTCCTGCTCAGTGCTACTGTACCACTCAGTATCTTAAGACACTTCCACATGTGCCAGTAAGTACAACAGTCACCCTTTATCAGAGTACAGGAGCAACAATCTGCAAGACTAATTCCTCATTTCTCCACACAACTTGCACAGAAAAACTTTATTTTGTTAATGCCCCTTTATACCATTCAAATATTTTACAACATGGAGTCACCTTGCATTTGTCAAAAACCAGGCTTTAAATTGCATGCTGAGTACTCTAAAAAGACTCACAATGTATAACAGAAGATGGAACACAGATCTATCACACTCATATGGGAATATTCCTCTATGGGGATTAGGTTTGCAACAGTAACAAAAACAGTCTAAGAACCAATTGTCAGGTTTTGATTCACTGTGGTTTAGGAAGGGCATTTCCATGACAGTAAGAAAAAGCTTCTCATGTTGAAAATCAAACAATAAAAATAAATTCCTCTTTGTTCCCACAAGACATGGGAACTAGAAACCAGCAAACACATAAAAACAGAAACAGAACAGCCAGGTTTATCAGGAAACACATACACACACACACACAAAAATCCCTGTTCAATTTAGTCCTTAAGTACTTGGATAAATAATGAGTTAATCTGTTCCAGAATACATCAAAAGGTTCCAAAAAATGAATAATTTTATCCATTTTAACAAACATATGTATTTATATATCTTTCAAAAAATTGAAAAGTTGAACTCAATTTTTAAATCCCCCTCTTTATGTGAACATACATGGCATCTTATCAACAATCAAACAAACCATTTTACTTTTGCTTCTTCATTACTCATAGCCTATTTTCTGGCATATCATATCTTCCTGTATTTGCCACATTTAAATTCTGTATGTAGGTCCTCGGTCTGGACTAAGGACTCAGATCCCAACTCTTGCTGTGATGGTATATACGGTGGAAAAATTCTTATGGGGACTACCTTTTGCAGACTGATGGAAGCAAGTGAGGGAGATAATTCCAGGCATAAGCAACATCACAAACCAGAAGGAACACATATTATCTATTAAAGCTATTAAACAGTACAAATTCAACCAGGGACAATTATGCTGCTGTTAACTTAAAATCTTTTAGCCTGTTCCACAAGCAGTGAGTGTTCTCATTGCAAGAACTAGAGCATTTGCTCTGTAATTCTATAAAATATAAATGTTTTCTACTACTGGAATTCTGTATCACCTGGCTATAAACGTCACAGCAGCATGTTTTACTTACCTTATTTCTTACTGCTATTCAGAAACTTTTTAGTCGCTATAATTCATTTTGAAAGCTTCACTTCTGTTAGCTATACTGTATTCAATGAGAATATCTAGAAAGTGCAGAGATGTGTATACTTAAAACTGATTTTAATACAATAATATAATTTTTTTAATATAACATAATAGGCTAGAATTCTTAGAGCTGATTAGAAAGACCAATAATACAACAAACATAAGAATGAATGCTTGGTTTGGTTACCACCATTGCTGCATCGGTTTTGAAAACTGTGCAGTTATATTGGGAAAAGATTATCAATTTTTGCTTGCTTTTTTTACTTTTATAATTATTCTCACGCTAGATTTTCATTTTTCTTAAAATAGTATGCCCTTACTATTAGAAAACACAGGTTTTCTTCTGAATATTTGTCTGTATTTTCTGAACGATGATTCCAATCAAATATAAAGTACTGCCCTTTTTCCCTAATGCTTGCACTTGTTCTATGTGTTATTTGCTTCAGAGGCAGGAAAGCAATCCACATCTGGCACCTCACACCACATGCCACTTTGCATTAAATTTGTAAACAGAAGGAAAAATATTGAATCAGAAAGACCTATTAAAAAGAAATGTAAACAGGAATGTGAGAGGGATCCAAGCTAATTAGAATAATATGCAAGAAAAACAGATGCAGGTTAGGCTGGAATCTCAAAAGTGCAATTTCTTAATGGTGTACCCTGGGATTTCATTTTGCTGTCCTCTGTTTCTTTTTCCTTCAGTTTTTCAAGTCAAAATGTAAACAATCTGTGGAATCAAAACAAAATCTTCAGTTATTTTTAAATGACTCTTAAATGTTCATCTGTGGGACAAAAATCAGACCTCTAAATGATTTTAGTTTGAATTGGAGTAGCATAGTACAACTTCTGGCCCTTCCTCATCCACTGGGCAAAGAAGAAGCAGGAGAAATGGCATTAAAACAACCCTGAATCCCACATATTGGTGCCTTCTGTAAGTACTTAGAAATATATTCAGAGGATGAAGGCCTCACCAAAAAAAATTACTGACAGTATTGGAACAGATATCTAAGGAAATCAGAATTTGCCAAGTCCAGACCAGATGTCCAGATATGAAGAGATACCAAGAACATGGTAAAAAAAAAAAAAAAAAAAAGGTAAGGAGCACAGATTTCATTCCAAAAATGTGTATTTTTTTCTTATGAAAATTACCATTTAAATCTTGAACCGTTATTAAAGTTTAGATTATGTGTAAAATGCCACACACAACTCAAATGCATTTTCATATTGCATGCAATGAGATAGTTGGAACAGATATACAATACTCCTCTAAATGGATTGTGCTTCTGAAACTCTATTAGAATAAACTTTACATTTATTTTCATCAACATGGCAGACTTGTCTCATTAACCAGATTCATATTTGTTTTCCAGAAGATTTCAATTGTAACTATTTGGTAGCCAACTCTGAAAAAAGAAAAAGTGTATTAATCACTGCCCTAATGTAGATATATGAGAGCCTGGGGTGCCATAAAGCTTGTATTCCCTCTGGTTTAGGAAAACTCTATTAATAACAGGTGTCAGAGCTGTAAGTTAGATATATGTATTTTCCCCAAACAACCGTCAACCAAAACTTTATAGAATATTACATATAGAACTGTGTTCTGATATCCATACTAGGGTTCTGAAGTCAAGTACTACTCAAGCATTAGAATTCCTTTCACAAGTGCATTATGGTACAGTCCTTAATTTCACAATCCACATGAGTCCTGTCTCCTTCACTGCACCAAACTGACGGTGTTCACCTTATGAGCAGTTATTCAGTTTGGGTTTTTTTCTCTATTTTCAGTGTTATACTTGGTTACCATACAGTACTCAGCTGAAGAAGGAATTAGCAATTTTCTCATGAGCTTCTTCATGGGACTCATCACGAGAGTATCAGATTTTGAGAGACATTAAAAAATTTACCTTTGCAACAGCCTCAGGGAGAAATAGGTTTTGCTATGGTCATTTTGCTGCTCAGGAGCTAAGGCACTGAGGATCAGATTTTTCACAGTTAAATAGGTACCCAAAAATGCATGAAGGAGAGCAATAGTTTTCCCAAAAGTGCTAAAACACTTCATTTCCAGCACAAGGGTGCTTTTGAAGTTTCTTCTATGCGACTATGCCCATCACCAGCCATGCAAATAAATGCATTTTAAAATCTGACCAAAGAGATTAAGGATCAGGGCATCAACGAATTGTGGCTTCCAACTCTCAGACATCTTGGATCTCATCTTCAATGTGTTTGGCATTCTATTAGTATTTTGTATGCCTGAAACATAAGCTTCAAGCTGCAGCAGAAATCAAAACATCAGTTGTACTCTGAATCCTCAGCATTTCTGCATATCAGTCATCAAGATCCCAAGTTAGGCATCCAAAAATACTGAATACCTCTGCAAACACTTTCACATAAATGAACTATCAGCAAAAAGAAACTCCGTGAAGCTGCTGTGGGCAATTTTCAAATACTTTAACTATGTAACCATTCTCTCCCTGCAATTCTCATCATCGATTGCTGCATACCTTCTAGCTTCTGCAAAAAATGGAGGAGTCCTGGCTGCAATTTCTTTCACTGCAAACTCTGTATCTCCTGTACTGCACGGGCCAGCAATTTCTCCAGAAAGATTGTAAAACTGAAGGCCACTGCTCCACGCATATACACAGAGGCCAATTTTGCACAGCTGATGTGCAAACTACAGATCACTTGACTTTGCAACTCCAGCAGCATCCTTCCAACTCTTTGCGGACTTGTTGGTTCGGGGTTGTTTTGGTGGCATTTCGGATATTAGAAAGAATAAACAGAAAAAAAAAAAAAAAGCAATACTGTCCTCATGCACTTGACACTCCAGAGTTTTCAACAGACAACGAGCCATTTGATGCCCTACATACATGCAGGTGATTTTGATCATAATTTTCACGATAAGAAGGCAGAATCCATGGTCTTGCCTTCATGTTAGATGTGCCCAAACCAAACTTCAGGATTCCAGAGTCCTCAGAATAAAACTGTGACTTCAAGTCACTTTATTTCACCTATAAACATCAAGTAAATTTTGCTCTATATCTAAACAGATAGCCTTTTCTTAAGATAACTAAAGATTTATTTTTGTTACTACTTTATTTTTCATGACATATACGAGTTATCCTGAAATAAAGTTGTATTCGTAGTAGTGATATAAAGTTAGTAGAACTAACTCCACACATGTAATCCAATCCAAAATCCAGGACCTGCAACAATTTCTTAATTTATTTTTGTCTAGTCTCGTATAAATGAGCTGAAATATTCCACCATACAAATTCTCATACTACATTAGGGGTGAGCTGGGTTTTTACAATTATATGAGTGGTAATCATGGAGTGCATTTCTACTAGATTTTGTAATTATTACATCAAACTAAGTTTTATCATATAATAGGACCTCAAAATTTGAAGGACATCTGAGGACATTTTTGTTCCTGTAAAAGTAATAGCTTATCACATCTATTGCAGACACAGATGTACAAAAGAAATAATAAACTAGGAGTCAAAACTGAAAGCAACAGTGAGTTCTGAATACTCTAATAAATTTTCAGTGCAATGGAAGGATACTTCAATTGTTGGCTAACACAGAAACAGAGAGTAATCATAAGCATATCTTCAACACTGAAATATGTGTAAGGACAATAAAACTATATATATTCTTTTGTTCAACATCTTTGATGGAGAACTATCATTTAGAAATAATACATAATAGCTCTATAATGTATAATATATAATTATGTAAATAATTAGTATAATCTTGAGATGAGATGAGGGCTATTAGTGGCAGTGGATACTTTGAACCTTGCACATTTAGTCAAAAAGACCAATGACATCCAATCAAAGTTCTTTAAAATGAATTGCAACAAACAATGGCAGCACAGCTGCTATTAGAATTATAATTGAGTTTAGGAGGGAAACAGCAGCTGAATGCAAGGCAGATAATTAAGGAGCAAGCTTTTGTTAACACTATCAGTAGGGTCATGATTCTGCAGATTGTGAACTTATTATGGCTGAACAAACTAGTCTCTTTTTATGGTAGAGGTGTATTTCTTCTTTTTATACCAATAGAGTATATTCCGTCTACTAGATAACGGATGATTTATTTATTTAAAGCTATCCATTTAGAGAATGATAAGCATTTACAGAATCCAAGATTACCATGGAAACGTTATTCTTAAACGCTGAGGATTATGGGAACAATTGGTTACACAATTGGATGGGTAAATAACAAGTCCCTGAGAATGACAAAGACTGTAGCTACGAAATTACATTAAGTAATTTCTCTCTTTCAGGCTAATATACATTTTATGTTAACCCAGCACTGAAAGGAAAGCAATTTACCTTCCATGGGTAAACAGTGAAAAGAAAACATTTAATAACATTTATGGTAGGCAGGCAAAAAAATACAGAAATGCAAGTTCTTGAGGTCCTAACACCTAACCCAGGTGCTAGGGAATTACAAAACCCAAGAATGGGGATTAGAAAAGTGACCTAAAATTTATATTTCTTATTGTATGTCGACTAATGTTGGAACAAAGGTTACCCATGTAGAAAAGACAAACAAACAAGAATCACCAAAAGATTCAAAGTCAATCCGAGCTTGGAGCTTGGAACCACAATCAGGCAGTGCAAGATGCTTGACCATTCATAACCACAAGTCAGGGTTTGAGAAATGGAAAGAAGGCCATTAAAATGTCAACAACAACCTTACATGCTCTTAGCAATATTAGGGTAATAATATCATCTTTTCATAAAAACTGGTAGTCTTTAAACAAATACCAAAGATGTTATCATTACCATTGTACCAGTAACCCCTTTAACTCAAGAGGCACAGACTCAGGATCTTTGGATTAAGACAATCCTGCTGACAACATAGGTCATTTCACTGGCAAATCTAAATTTGTTAGGCACAAATGAGTAATCTCACTTTGGAATTTCATTGACCTCAATGTGTAAATAAAGCAAGCAGAATGTGTCTGACTGGCAGCAAGCCATTACTGAGCTATGTGCAATAAAAACACTAATATGTCAGAGGGATTTTAAAAATATGCCTTGATGTTTCAACCTGCTGAAAATTCTGGTTTTGACCCTGCAACCTCCTGGAATAATAGAACAAAAAAGTTTTAAAAAATATTTTAACACTACTAAACACTTGCCTGTGGTAAAGTCATTTGGAGGTTTCTTGTTCCTGGTTCTGGACCTTCTAAGATCTTATTTGACCTGATTGTGGAAAGAGTAAGCAAAAGCTTGTTGTGATTTGAAACTATTTTTATCTCTGTTTCTTTGGGAAATCCATTCCCAGCCTCAATATAGAGAAGCTTAATTTGGTCGTTATTACAACGGAACTCAAATGTGTTTCAGTAAAACACAGCAATGGTAACATTTCTGCCCAGTTCCTTTTAAGGGCATCTGGAAAAGAACAGGTACAGCCACAAATAAATACGTGCCCGTCTGCTCATCTGAATAGCGTGTTGCGATATCTTTACTTGCAGATTAGTTCTTGTCATATGTCAGCAGAAATCTGAAGCACCTTTCGAATTTTATAAAAAGCATTGTCAATAATTTACTAAAACCTGCCTAACCCTCTCTTCACATTTGTAGTGGGAGTAAATGCACAGACGTACGTCTAGAAACATAAGAGACAGAGCCAAATGGAGGTGTAACAAACCTGCAGGTTTTCTAAAGTGCATTATAATGGTAACTAGTCAAGCCAACAAGTCATAACAAGAGTTATGACTGCAGAATCTGAGTATATCCTGACTTTCCTTTTACAAAGGAAATTTTAGAGGAAAATTTTACTATTTTCACCTATACCCTAAAAGTATGTAGCATATTTGGTATCCTGCATAATTAAGAACCCTGACTGGAAGTGGCCAATGAATAGTTTCAAGATTACTATGGGTAATGACCACCTTCCTGAAAAGATTCTAAAACCAAAATGAACTTGGAGTCCTGAACTTTCCCGTCATAGGTAAATTCTGGACTACTCTTTTGAAATCAATAGTTTCTCTAATTTATCTTTTAAAAAGTGCTAAATATCACAAATTAAAAGATGCCTGAATTTGAAATTTTAGGAATTCCATATCTAAGAAGTATAAGGAATTGTGGAAATAATTAATGGGCTAACATTTATTTTCTGAACAGTTCAAAGAATTGGTGTGATTGAGATGTGAATGAGGTAATGGCATATAAAATGTGAAGTTAACATTTTTCTAAAGGCCATTAATAAATATATTTTTTAGCACCTTCTTACTGGAAAACCTGGAAGCTTTCTTCAAGATGATCAGATTTCATTAAGGCAACAGCACTGTCCCTGTAAAGCAAGGCCTGTTTTCCTAATCAATCTCTGCAGTAACCATTTCACAGTTTGCCACTTCAAGGACTTGGAGCCTAACAGAAAATCAACATTACCTCCTTTGAGCAAGAATTTTTTTCTACTAAATTAAAATTAAAGACTGTTGCTATGATTGTATATGTTGTTAGGAGCACCACTGAAGACAGTGATGCAGAGCAGAGAACAAGCTGGAGTTGCACCGTTTTCCAACGTCACTAGTTACCGCTCTAACGCAAGGCTGATATATTTGAACCCTGAACATACAAGGCCCTCTAAGAGAAGTATGCTGCTCACCAATCAATGAAATCAGCAAGTTTTGAACATCTTTAAAATTTCTTTCTCTCCAGTTGGATATGGCTTTTACAGTTCTTCAGTTATAATAATGATTTCAAATACTTTGTGCAAGTCTCACTGTTGGGATGTCTACCAGAAGCAATAAACTGCTCTAACCAAACTCTCTTCACTCCTGTCACGATTTCCTAGTACCTTCTCCATAATACCATCATAAAACAGCAGAGCCTTCAAACAGACATCTCAAAAATTCTCCCACTGAAATACCTTCTACTTTTACATGATAGCCTGATTCAAAGTGCAAATGTTTCCTGTTTACACAGAGTACAGTTATGATAACGGAAGTTCAGCATTTCAATAAGAAAGTGGCTTTCAAAAGAATAAACAGGAGTGATTTTTCCCCCTATGCAAAAGAGAGAAATAATCAGTCTTGCTAACTAAATAAGCTTATAAAACTTAATCTGATGTAGTAGGAGCATTTGCAGCAGCTGGTGGACTTCTTGGTGGAGGCCAAAGTGTCTGGAAACAGAATCAGCATATTGGCAGGTTCTACTTAACAGCTAACTGCCTTCCTCAACTGGTCTGATGTCCCATCGAAGGATAGGTGAATATCACTTGTGTCATTGACTTATTTTTTTTAAAATTCCTCTCTTCAATCAAGAATGCAAGTTTAGTTCTCTCATTCTTGCAGGGACATGAAGAGGCAATGGAAGACAGTTACAGCAGCGGAAAATTCTGGAGATTCAGTTTTCTTCCTGTCTTCCACTTCCAAAGTGTTTTCCACTTTCTTTTTTTGAGAACTTAGAGGGACCATGATTGAAAGTTCTGTGTTATTTTGGATAATTTATATGTGGAGGATACCTACTTCTTTCTTGCAGAAGTGCAATGGGTGTCCTGACAGACATGCATTATCTATTGGCATCTCGACAGTGGATGGTCAGGGCACCAGCAGCATTTCACGTGAACAGATATCAGTGAAAAAAGAATTTGGTCTTCATGGTTTCATTACCATGAAAGCATGATTTCTAATAATGCAGGAGCAATAAAAACCAAGCCTGATTTCCTTTGTTGTTGTGGAAATAAAAAAATAGGTTTTCTGGTAAGCAGAAGTTGCTTCAAAGTAACTGACGCATGGTTAAACACGGAAGCCTTCTTGATGCAATCTGACTGGATGATTTTTCAGCTGAAACCCAAGTTTAGTCCTCCCTTTACTCCCAAACAGCAATTTAGTGAGAGCTTGCTTTCCATGGTAATGTAACTGCGACTCCACAAAGTGTTTAAGAGCAAAGCCTGGAAGCTGAATGTCCTTGACCATAGTTCCTCACTGCCAGTAAGCCCTCAATGGGTGCAGTGGTCTGCAAAGCACATTCAGAGGAGAATGACTTCTGTGTGGAAGGCTTACAGTACACAATACAAACCTACCAGAGTAATGAGATATAGTACAGCACAATATTTGTCACTTATATATCACTTTATTATTTTAAAACACCTTATGAATATTAATCAAGCAACCTCTTTAGTATCCCAAGAGGTGGGATAACACCTACTGTTAGCAATATTGTGTTGTGTGATCTATAGCTCCACATATAGTTCATAATTTAATAAGATTTACTAATGACCTTGAATTCTATTCAGATTTTCAGTCTACCTTCAGCTGCACGGAGCTGAAGCCCAGAAACTCAAATATATTTAGCCATGCAACTTCCATTGACAGCAGCGCAGGTGAGGGAGATGACCTCTGAGAATCTGAAGTGAAATACTTTTATGACGTGCATTAAAGGACAGGACAAGCATTGTGTTTCCCTTTTTCTTTTTCTCTGTCTTCTTTCCCAATGGGAAAATTATGTGGCAGTTTTCAAAATTATTTTTCATTTATTTATTTTATGTCTGCTGTGCTTCACATGTTTGATATTGAGGCAAGGTTAATGACATGCAGCTTGCATTTGGAATTGAAAGTGGAGATGTTTAAGGTTGTTCTCAGATCTTGTGGGTATATGGTAGATATTGCCAGAATATACAAGAGATTAAATGATGCTTATCAAAAATCAATGTATACTAATTTTTCCTATCTGTGCAAATTTTCTGGGTTCTCAACAGTAGAGGTAATGCCTGCATTTCATATATGCTAGCTACCCAAACTCAAGGTCAAATCCTAAATTACTTCTTGAGGCAAAACTCTCAGGGAGTTGATTAATGTTTTGGCTGTAGTAGGATGTTAGGTTTCACCTTATGCAATGATTATATACGAGCCATCACTGAAGTCTTGTATGGAATCAAGGATGCTTGATTGATTCATTTAATGCCTTTAAGATGTTTCTATTTAAAAATACTTCTAAAAACTGTAGCTGTAATTAAAGGTAGGACAATGGCTGCCTCCCCCCATAGAGAAGCTTTGGATCAGTAAAAAGAGACTTCAAATGCGTTTGCTGCATTTTGTGACAGATCTGTAAGCTGAATATGTGATAAAAAGAGATATGAGACAAAAAATGTTAACACAAGTAAAACATCTGATTAGGCCACAGGGGAACTATGGTCAGAATCTGTTTCTATTGATGATTTCTTTGTGACTGTTGGTAAATCCCTAATTTCTCCATGCCTGCATGTTCTGGTAGTAAAATAGGCATAAAACCTCATCTTTTGTCAAGGAAGTATGGTTAAATTCAACAGTGTTTGTGATGCATTCAAAAGCTTCTAGTATGTAGGGGTAGCCAAATAAGATTTTCCTGGACATTTTTTCCCCTCTCGTGGCTGAGAACTAGGCTACATCATCGAGGCAATTTGTTTATGTCTGGAGGCTCCCAAAAGGCTTGTCTTACAATGTGAGTGTGTGTAGCTGAGTATAGTGCATATCTGAGATATGAAGCATATTGACCAAGGAAGCCATTGCGATTGAAGAAAGAATTAACTGCTCTGTTCGAGGGCTTCATAAACTCGTTTGTTATTACTGTTGCTCCACAGAGCCCCAACTGTCCAGCACAATCCCTTTCTGACTGTATTGTCTGCTGGGAGCTCAAAAGCTCTTCTACTGAACGATGAGTCTTTTTGGGTTTGGGGTTTTTTTTTTGTTTTGGAGGGTTTTTTCCCATATAATAATGCACTTGAAACAACACATTGGGAGCTGTTGCATTTATTTACCATGGTGGGTTAATCTCATCTGGGGAGGTATAGAAACTCGATCATGAGTGCTACAGTATATACGCTAATTGCCAGGATAAAACCAAATGAATAATTACTTAACTTCAGAATGAGGCCTGGGGGAATTTTTCTTTAATAAAGGTTTAATTCACCAGTGATAATGAATGCAATCTCACATACTACTGAACAACACCATTAGCATAATGGCTAAGATACAAAAACTATAATTAGAACAAAACAGAAATGTTAATTACAGCCACAAAGGTACTAAAGAAAAAGGGAGTTTTCCTTTACCTGTCAAATGGGTTCCTGTCTGTGTAGCTTTAGTAATCCTTGTGAACGGGTCATCATTTCTGCTCGAGTGACTGACAGGCAGAAATTAAAAACTGAGGCTTCCTTTGCCTTTTGAGTCCAAAGGGGACTGGGGTTCACACAGAAGACTTAAACAGTTAATAGTACAGGTGAGGACAGTAAAGACTGTACCTCTAATCATAAAGCTTAAAAATTAAGCTCCCATGTATCTGAATCCCACACTTCAATCCCTTTTCACACAAAGGCAGCCCCATCATGTCGGCTCAGGAATATTAGATCTCTTCCAGGTTTATTTACTACCCCCAGGCGTACTTGAAGTGCACAGCACCGGGTAGCTGGACAAGGAAACGTGGGAGCCTCTTGGCTAGACAGCTGCTGAGAAGTTTACTGATAACAAGCAGCTTCATTTCCGGCACTGACAACAACAATAACCAAAGCTCTCCGTACATAAAAATTTGCAGAAACTCTTACATCTTGCTTAAATGAAACCTGTGAGATGTCCTCATGGAAGAGCACTCTTTTGTGCCATTTCTGGTGTGCATTTTCTCTAATCTCAATGCTACCCAAATATTAAATTTGCAGATTCAAGAACTCAGAAGTTGCGTTTTTCTCCCTTACAGAACTTAGTGTATAAAATGGACACTAACTGAATGGGGAGCTATTCAGTTTTTCTTTTTATCTTCATCCTTCTATGTTTGATTCCAGACCTTATTTAGCACACATCATCAAAACCCTGCACTGAATACAAAATTACCAATTTCTTCATAGGCTTTTTTGTGGTTTTCTCAGCTTTTTTTTTTTTTGTGGTGCTCTCAGCTCTCACTATAATTAATCTATGCTCCCAACACCTCTAAGAAATCATATAATTGAAGCACAGAGAGATGAAGGCCACTTTGCTAAATATTCACTGAGTTGGGTGTCTGCTTTGATACAACTAAGTTGTAATTCATGCAGCAGTGCACACATTTAAAATACAGCTCCTATCAATTTCTACTTTGCACATGATCTTTCAGCATGTCCATAAACAGAAAATATCTGTAAGAGAGTCTGTGAAAACTCGGATTGCAGAAATCTGCCGATGATCCCATTAGAACACGGTGGTGAAAGTAGCAGAGGAACTCAGTCCCTCACAGTGGCACTTGGCCACCTGAACCCCTCCACCTTAACAGTTCTGCTCCTTGCATGTGACAATCTCTGCAACAAATCAAACAATCAAAAAGGGTGGGAAAGAAGAAAGAAAAACAATAATAATCTGAAAAATCATATAAATATTTGTTACTGTGTTTTTTAATTGCCTTGCATGTTGGAGAACCTGGAGGCAAGTATTGGTGGGAATGATGCTTTTACTGTTCACCTAACACCGTTGCCATTAAAGATGATGAAGGTTGACTTAAATATTTATACCTGAACTCAATCACAGTTCTAGCAGGAAATAAACCTGCCTTATGATGAACGCAGTCAGTGGCTGTTTGGTCAGCATGGGCTGACATGCAGCTATGAATATAGCTGAGATTCACTGAGATGTCCAGGAGAGGGTTTAGTAAAAGTGTTACCTGTTCAGTAACAGGAAAGTGATCAAAGCACTGATGGTAAAGCATTGGCTAAACCACCTCAGGAGGAGGAGGCTCAAAGTCCATCTGTTTGAATAGATCTCTCACCACCTGGCTGTACAGGATATGATACCTTTCCTGTTTAAGCTGGACAATCTCAGCAAAAAAAGTATTCATCAGATGAAACTGGAAAAAACCAAAATCCCAGAACTATGATATGACTTTCTAATGCAGTAAACAGGATGCTCCTATGCGCGGCAAGAAACCTGAGTTATGTTTCTCTTCGTGTACTTTTTATGGTGACTATTTAACATGAAGTGCATAGTAACAATTGTTACAGTATGGACCAGAAACCCAGTGCCTCTTCCTCCTAGTCCCTTTCTCCCCTAACTACAACACTAGACTCCTGCTGACCCTAGGTCTGTTTTTCTAGTCTGGCAATTCATGAAGGCCTTTCTGCCTAGTAGAACAGATTCTATAGGTCACACAACCCAACGCACCCAATCAGCCTATATCGCAATTATGATATTAATCCAAGACAGATTTGTATTTTTAAATGTTTTTAAACATTTGTATGTTTAATGGTTTTTTAATTAAAAATACAGATTTGTATCTATTCAGGTTAGGCTAAGCATTTGAACTTGAAATAGCATGTTCCAGGAAAAAAGAAGACAAACAAAAAAATCCCAAGTGCAAAACAAAACCTCAAACATAAACAAACAAACTCAAAAAAAACCCCAAACCAAAAACAACAACAACAAACACACACAAAAAATAACCCTACAACCAAAACAAAGTATATTAACTTGATAAAAGGAAAAACTTATTGACTATGAAGGCAGTAAAGGAGAAGAAGAATTTTGCATTTTCCATTCCTGCAGGTTTTCAGGATCATACTGGATTAAATGCAGAGCAACCTGATATGACCTCATAGTTCAGCCTTCATTCGGCAGGAGGTGGAACAAGAGAGCTCCTGAGATTCCTTCCAACCTGAATTATTCTATGCTCTCACAGGAAAAGTGAATGGTGGTCTTCCTCATGAGTTACTCCGTGGAAAAATCAACAATTAAAAGCACACCTTATGAGGAATTCAGAACTGCCTGCAGCAGACTAGGAATGCTTACCAGACAGGGCCCTTCACTCTTACCCATCTGTCTCGTTCTTTTACAGTGTCTAGAGAAACTGTTTACAGGCAATTTCCACGCATAGTTCTTGCAATGGATTTTTGTTTTCTTCTTTTACAGCAGTAATTCTGTTTTTGAAGACATGCTAGCCTTACTAAACAATAAGAATATTTCTGTTTAAGCTGATTTTTACATTTCAAAAATACTAGTTTTTAATTTGGGGCAGAAATGACCTATTAGGCTAAAGGGCCCACTCCATCAGAATCCTGAGCAACTTTAACAGATTTAAATTCACTCTGTTTAAATTATGATGCACAAAGCTAAACAATCTTCTCATATGAATTTGTCTTTCATGCAAAGTAAGGTTTTCTAGCAAAAAAAATGCTGTAAAACGAACAAAAAAGAACAAAGGAACAGCTGTAAGTCAAGAGTTCTTGTGCCAACACACTGTTCAGCTGGGTTCCACATTCATTTCCATCCCCCATATCATGCTGATTACAAACTTAGATGCAGTTCTAATGTTTTCATTTAATTCATTTTTTCCATATTTTAAATTCATTGTATTTAGCGAACATTCAGTTTGAAACATGCAATATCAAAAGAAACCCCCGCAGGTGCAGGGAATTTGAATAATCAGGTCCACATGATCCCTGAACCTCAATCCACTAAAGTCTCCCTGGGACCATTTTAAATGTGCAAAGGAAACAAATGTCCAAATTACTCTAAACAATCGCGAGATAACAGATGAAATAAGGCAGATGATTAAAATATTGATATTTATATTACAGTAATGCCCCACAGAGATAACAACTCTATTGTGCCAGGCATTGTACAAGCACACAGGATGGTGCTCTGCCCAGGAGGGTTTACAGTCCAAACCTTGATTTCCCATCAACATCCATGTTATAACATCAGGTCAGGAACAGTCAAAACTGAGTGTTGGAAAGAAACAGAAAAATGAAACAACAATTCAGGTTGCCCAGTAAAACTGCAGCAGAGCTGGGCATAATTCCCAAGCCTCTATAGTTCTGTTTTTGTGCCCTGCTTCCCAGACCTGACTGTAAACTAATCCGTTTGTGTGTTCTTCTGCCATCCATGGCAGCTAAGCACTGGCTGGCTGCAACACATTTTCCAGCTTTGTAGGTGTTTCCGTTTTCCACAAACTGCTGTCATGTGTCAGAATTACTTATGTTACTGGATTCTCCACAATGCTGCTTAATTTTATAATGGTTCTTTTAATTTCTTTTTTTGCAAAACTGCAAATTCACAGTTTGACCTACCATAACGTAAGGCATCCCAAAGATTAGGAACAATCTTTAAGGCATCCCAAAGATAAGGAGCAAACAGGGATATGCAAAATGAACAATGTGATGCACAATCTTTTAATAAATTCATCTTCTGCGCTCAGATTGCACAATTCATTTGATGTATTGTTGAAATACAGCCAATGGCTGAAAATAACCCAAAGAGCTGAAGGACAGCTTTCTCCTAAAAACTGGCATAGTCTGAAAAAATAAGTGTCATAAAGGAAAACTTGTGATCTATTTGAAACCTTTAATTCTTTGGTATGTTGTAGGACATAGATGCACTGTTGAAGACACAGCAGTGGAAAATCAATAGCTGAACATCTGCAAGCATCCATACCTGATTGACATATTGGGAGTAGAATATTCAAGCAGTTTCTCTTCATAGTTTTATCAATGAGCCTTAAAGTGCTCACAGTTTCATATCTTTTATAACCGTACAGTCAAATATGATTATTTTGTATTACAGTAATTTTTATGTTGTCTATTTACCTTCTAACTGAAAATTCCTCTCACTGAGATGGGTGGAAAAGAGAAAGACTTTGCTACATGATAACAAATATGATCTTGATTACTTCAAGGAATGAATTCTTTTAAAGCAAGGACTGCTCTACTGAGGTGAAGAAATTTTATGCAACCCAATCGTTTGTTATCAGCTAAAGGCTTTACAAGCTAAAATATCAAGTAAAGGTCTATTCAAACCAAATTTGAACTAGAAGTCATCTGTATAATGCACATGTCCTTATTTTCATCCATATCACAGGCAAAAAATAGCAAAGATGCAGAAAAATACCTGATGATACACTGTGCTCCTTATTTATCAAGAGAGTTTCTTTAAATATGGCTAAACCACTACTACTTGGTGTATCATTGCAATATATCCAATGACTGAATACCGCACACACCCAGTTTGCCTGTAATGCAACTAATAACTCTCTCTTTTTTGCTGGTTAAGTAAGAACCCAAACAGCTAATTTCCTTACTCTCTACCTGTAAGCCAGGATATACATATTGGTTTCTAACCATGTCAGGCCATTGCCGTTTGTATTTACTCAATATGCCAAAAAATTTCATTACACAGTACATTTTGTTGCAACTTCCTCTTAGACTTTTTCAGCAGTTTTTGTTTGGGATTCGAGAGGGAGAGTTAGGATGGTAAGGATGTTTGGATCTGAATTATTTCATAAAAAGCAAGAAAAGAAAATTATGATTCCTCTCTATATTTACTTTATTACACAAGACATTCTCCTTGACTCGGTACTAAGCTCTTTTGAAAAGCTGGCAGGTTCCTAAACATGGATTTAGAAGCCTAAATTTAGGCTCTTGAATCTGAATTGTATTTGCCTGCAAGGTAACCAAGCTCAAATTCACCCTTAGTATCAGCAAGTGCAGTTTCTCTGGCTTCACTTTTGCTATCAGAAAACAAGCTTATTCAATCTTGAGAATGTACTTTACCACCTGTCAACACAAATTTTTGGTTGTGATGTTTTTATAAT
This sequence comes from Cephalopterus ornatus, assembly GCA_013396775.1. Taxonomy (NCBI): domain Eukaryota; kingdom Metazoa; phylum Chordata; class Aves; order Passeriformes; family Cotingidae; genus Cephalopterus; species Cephalopterus ornatus. The sequence goes on along the minus strand of VZRE01006422.1, from coordinate 63,756 downwards.
GTAGCGTTACCACCTTACACTAATTTCCAAGTGAGCCTGACCTTCTCTTGGAACAACCAAAAGCTTTACAATTAGCGGTTGTTGGTTTACTTCTTTTCAGCAATTTATCTTGCATCTCTACTGATTGCTGGGCTTTGGAAAGAGACCGAACATGTATTTATTGACTAATCAAAAATACAGTAAAAGTAGAAAGACACAGCAATATTTAAAATCTAGCTGATTACCCTTTGGTGGCAGATGACTAACAGCTTACCTCAGCAAAGCAAAAATTGCTGCCAAAGGTTTCTTCATAGAAATAATCCTTATTTATTATCCAAGTTCACAGCTGTATACACTGCAGGCAGTAACTAAAAACACTTAAAAAGCACGATGCTAAAAAAACAAACCCCAAGCTTACGTGACCATGATGCTTATTAAAGGTCCAATTCTTCCTCATTAAAACCAACAGGAAGGGCTCTGTCAGTGGTTTTAGTGGTAAAGGAAGTCATCTCACAGAAAATATTCAGACAAAGTCATAAAGCTCCATTCTACTCATTAGCAGTAAATGTGTGATTTTCTCTGACATGAACAAGGAAAGTGCTAAACAACTCAAAAAATTCTTAGGTTCCTCAATAATATCCTTTCTCAAAATAATAAGACAACAATAAAAGCTGTTTTCTGCCCCCCAAGCACACATGGAGCCCTGGCTGTCCAAACTCTAGTATTTCTTTCAGAAAAAACGTGATTATACACAGCTGTTGTAATAGTTCTTTTGGGGCTAAATCAGCAATCTTTACACAGAACAGTATTTTTATAAAACCTATTAAGAACTCACCTATTAATAATCACTATTAACTCTGGTAAAATGTGTGGAATAAGACCAGATGAGTTCACTGAGCAATTCAACCACTTAACATTGTTTGCTTAAAGGGAAGAACACAGGGAAATAGTCTACTTTTCCTCTCAGTACACCCCATCTTCCCTTCTCATGCTTTTTATTTGTCCTTCCTGTGCTGCAGTCTGCAATGTTTTTATACAATTTGCAGGAGCCGAATACAAAACCAAGCAAGGTTAGGTGACAAAATACCAGCTGGTGATTTGACACAGACTGAAATGAGGTAGAATCAATCAGATTGTATCCCTTTCTTCTTGTATCACTACTACAGAAAATAATTGCCTTTAAACAAAAAGTTCTAATCCCACTTTTCCTGACACTGGGTGCCTGTGGCCCTGTCAGGACTGGAAAGAGGACTATGACGCTGAAGATTCACCTGCCAGAGCCAGCAAGACAAAGAAGAACAGAAAGCTCAGGAGTCTGGGTAAGGAAACAAGCCTCCTCTGCAATGAACTGAAAAAAAGTTGTCAGACTGAGTATGGAAACAAAATTTAGAATAAGGAAAATGTCTTGGACACCTTCATCAGTTCTCTAAGGTTAAACCCAGTGAGTGCCTAAGGGCTTCCGTGCCATAAGGTCTCCCAAAAAGGAAGGCAACTGAGGGTGTAGCTGATGACCCAGTCTGCTCAGAGATCCCACAGAAACCTCTGAATGAATTAGCAGGCTGGCCTGTATCATGCAGCATTACTAGCTCAGCTTCCAGAAACATGATGAGAGTTGCGTTAAGTCTGGACTAATTAGCCAGGTCTCCCAGCAAGGCTAATTAGTCCAGGTTCCACATGTGTGCTGACATAGTGGTATTGTCCTGGTTGAAGAGCTAACCCCGCAGTGCTACAGACTAAACTCCATCATGCAGCAAAAGCAGCCTCTGAAGTAACACACACACACAAGACATTTAAGATCTTAAAAGTCCAAACTACTGTTATAACCCATACTGAAAAAATTATAATCAAGCAGTGCTGTTTAGGAATGAGAGGGGATGGATGCACCAGAAATGTGGCCTACATGGATTACCACAACAGGAATCAGTAGCTTATGAGGCATTTGTTTCTAGGCACGGTAGCATTGGCAGCCTGGAAGCCATTTGCCCACAAGCCCTCTGTTTAACCAGAATTAGATGTATGGCCAATGCATTGGCACAGCTGTGTGTGCCCTCTGATTACTCACACCACATCAGTCCAATAACTCAGAAAATTTAGATATAGCCATTGCTGGAAGCAGGTCCCTGGAAAAGTACCTTTGGGCCTTATGGCAAAGAACTAACTGGGATCCCTGGGGCAGTTGGAGTCCCACAGTTTGAACATTCTTTTCTAAAGTCAAGTTACTAAGTCTTTTTATTATTGTATTGGTCTCCTGTCCTGGTCTTTCATCCCAGTATTTTTTCCAGCAAATTTTCTAGTTTAGGTTTTCCCTCAGTTTTTTCTGCTTTCTTCAATACCCTTCCCACCTATGTTTATAGCAGTCAAAATGCCATTCAGTCCCACAACTCAATATGTTGTAGTAGCAGCTGGAAAACACTTTTCAGATGTTTATGGCCAGTTCTCACCTTCTGATCACGCCTCTGATGAATCAAAAACCTCCTTATTTTCTTGCACAAGAAGTCGCTGATGAACCCTAGCAAGGGTTTGCAGTTGCCTATACAACAGCCTATACTTCCAAAAGTGTGGGTATGCCAGGCATTTCTTACCCTTCCAATTCATCTCCTAGTTATTGCAGTTGCATTTTTGGTTTTTTATACATAGCGTAGTGATTTCTGGTGTATAAGTAAGTCCATCTAGTATACATGCTTCATTTGTATATGCACTTTTACTGTGGCTAAATCATAGAATCATAGAATGGCCTGGGTTGGAATGGACCTTTAGAGATCATCTGGTTCCCTCCCCCCTGCCATGGACAGGAACACCTTCCACCAGACCAGGTTGCTCAGAGCCCCATCCAACCTGGCCTTGAAGACTTCCAGGGATGGGGCATCCACAGCTTCTCTGGGCAACCTGTGCCAGTGCCTCACCACCCTCACAGTAAAGAATTCTTTCCTGGTATTTATTCTAAACATACTTTCTTTCAGTTTAAGGCCATTCGCCCTTGTCCTGTCACCACTTGCCCTTGTAAATAGACTCTCCATCTTTCTTGTAGCTCCCTTCAGGTACTGGAAGTACCCTCAGTTATATGCAACAGTTAGGTCTCTTATATTACAGTATCCATATAGAAAAAAACCCGAATTCCTAAAGGGAAGAACATGCCTATTTGAAATAATTCTGAGTTTGATTTTTTTTTTCCAGTAGAATTCTGCAGTACAAAACATCTACGTTGTAACTGTGTTGCTAAACAAGCATATTCATTGTAAGTATATAGGTTTTCTTTAAAGGTAAGTATAAACAAAAGGACTCTGTGAGAGTAAATTCATATTTGCCTATTCTGTTATTATAAATTATGTGATCTTTCCAAATAGAAGCACTGGAATAATTAAACTAATTTTCCAAAATTATTCTAGTATATTCAATTACAGATTTTAATTATTTTGGAGAAATAATTCGCAGTGTTAATGAAAGAGACAGTAGTTGGAATCATGGCAGAGTATGGGTTTCATGTCTCTGCATTCCATAAGCCTTATTAGAAATGTAAATCAAATATTTGATGAATACTAAGAGTCTATTGGGACATTAAAATGAATATTACCATTGTGACTCTGAGAATCAGGTTGAAGTATAACAGAAGTCAGTTAAGGTAAGTGGATTTCGATGCCAAAGGGAACATTAGCAGTTTTATAGAGGCCTCTAGAGTATTATCCAGTATTAAATATGAAAAAATAGATGTTTAAATAACACTCAGGTTGTGACGAACCAACAAAAGGCACCAGAATTTCAAAGTTTCAGCTGTTACTTCATATGTATTAATCTCATCTCCCATGTCGATACAAATTAACTGAGGACAGCAGGGTGGTGGGGAACATGCAGATGGCATAGGGGTGTTAGCTCTGAGCCTCTTATGTTATCCCCTAATCATTCACTATTACAAATACTGACAATTTTGCCACTGCTTCTGAAGCCAGGAAGGTCTAATGCTGACCCTGGCTTATATTTTAAAATATGATTTTGCATTTAATGTTCTGTAAAGCCATTCAAAGCTCACCATGTTCTACAAAGGGCATTTTGATAGCCTGAAAGGTTATACAGATTTCAGTAATTAGGCCAATTCTACATATTTATACTTCCTATAGTATATAATATTTTGAAAACTGTGCAAGCTGAAATTTATTTTTTCTAGGAGATATCATGTTTTAGAGAAAGGGTAGATGGAAAGCACAGATGAGATACATCTCCTAAGGCAACAGACAGAGGTTGTGTCAGGGAAACAGCCATTACACATTTGATTCCATCTAAGGTTTTCCACAAAGCATCATGTTCCATGACTTCTTGTGAACATTTAAGAAATTATCTACCTCAATTTCATGTTCATTTATAGGGATGGAGGAGTTACACCAGCTAGGGAAAAAAATTATAAAAATTCTATGTGCTCTACTAAATCCTAAGTGAGGTATGCAAACAAACACAGTTGGTAGTCTTGTGATGAAGAGGTAATTATATGCCTTCAAATTTGTTTAGGCTATGGTGAAGTCTGAGGATAAATTCAGATGATTTCTGTATTGGACAGAGCCAAGGTTATGAAGAGTGATCCCCTAAAACTTAAAGAACTTTCTACGTTTGAAAGCAGCAGAAGATAAGCTCACTATTTGAATGAAATTTCATGCAGGTGATAGTCCCTGTGAAATTTTGATTATATATGAGCTGAACTCAGAAGAATAAAAGAATTTCATATTGTTCCAAATTGAATTTTTGTACCTCTTGTACCACAAGACTATTTACATATTAGGATTCATATTCAGACAATTTTGGGTAGTTATCTCCACTTTTTACATTCTTCTCTTTCCCTGTAATTTCTATAATTATATTTGTGGCCAGTACATTTCATGACCTATTATTTTAAGGTATCAATTACAACATATTTAATAACAGAAAATGTACATGTAGATTTCCTCTGCATGATGTATTACTTCAAGTACTCCATATTCAAGGGAAAGGGAGAACCAGTGTAATAAGCACTTTTTTCCCCAGTGCTTTGTTGGAAGTTCTGGAAAAAAGCAGTCCCCAAACCATCAATAAAACAGAATATTGTCAAAATACTTCCTCATAATAGATTGCCAATTTCCTCTTTCATCTAGAAATATTGATGAAAATTACAAATCTTCATAAAATACAAAAATTTTCCAGAGTCTTTCTGCAATTGTTTCTACAGAATTTAATGGAGTGGACCATAAATGAGGATGGTTGGTTTTTTTCCCAGGATAAAGACATTAATAAAAATGTTAATTTTAAATTATTAAGTTCTTACATAGACACTTCCTGTTACATTCAAATAGCCTTTCAATACTGGAAAAACAAAACAGTAAAAGCAGCCTTAGTAACTGTATCCATCCTACTAGCATAAAACTTTCAACTTAATTGTCACAGAGATTCAGTCATGATCTGTTTCAGAACAGGGATATAAGTGACTTAAGTCATTATTGAATTACTTTCACATAATATTTAAGTCAGTGTGACAGTATTATGCCAATACTTAAATGAAAATTACTCTTATGCCTCCGAACCTACGACTAAGACCAATTATTTGGAGTGATGAGCTTAATTCGAATCAGTTTTTCTATTGATGCCATTGGCCTCTGGATTAAACCCTACAAGCAAGGGCCTGTCCGTATATTTAGAAGACAGTAACATTTCAGAGGAAATATCTATTTGTGACTTAATCATTCAGTCTGGAATGTTTTCTAACAAAAGAGCTACGGAGATTTTAACCATCATTGTATTAAGCCATTATTGCATGTTCTTGGATAAGAAATGAGGAATAGTGCAATAGGACATTCAGATACAGGGAATAGCAATTTTTTTTCACTTAACAGAAAATGTTTATTAATATGCAAATGCAGAAACCCACCATTTTTTATAGCTTTTTAAGTGGCAAAAACATATTAACTGCACTTTTTAGCCTGCAGTGTTGATGACTTTCTTGAAGAAAATGCAGTCTGTTGGTGGCTATCTTACAGTATTCAGTCATCTACCAAACAGAGATTTATTAGATACTGTCTTGAACTACAGCAGAGAGACATCTTGGATCTTATCCTCCACATCTGTTCTAGGGACTTTGTTTCAAGAATTTGGATGGTTATCACAAAGGCATCCAATGCCAGGGGTAGGGTTTCAAACATTGGATTCAAAAGAAATTGCCGCAAGCATTCAGATTTCAGCACAACTTAAAGGAATTGAAATAATAACTTATGTATCAGAGGAGAAAACTCCAACCAAAATGGTCAAGATGACAGATGCCTCCAGTGCAAAAAATAGCTCCTTCCTGGGTGACAGACAGTATTAGCGATACTACACTAAAACTCAATTTCAGATAGAACAGCAGAACTGAGATCAATGTAATCCCAGCAAAACAAATAATAGAAAACCAAAAAGATACTTATCATCAAAACGGACAACCAAGTCTGTTTTCTTTAGGAGAAACATGAACACTGATAGCCAAATCCCACATTGGTAGGAGGACTGGTAATTCTCTAGAAGAATTCACTAGGTTAAAGAGGTTTTGTGTTTGTTTTGATCAAGCAGATATAACAGTTGATACCTAGAAAATTATTTAATCCTTCTACTGAACAGAATGCAAAAGATAATTTAGAGGAAAAAGAAATAATTACTCACTAGGCTGAATAGTGCCACTTCATATAGAGTCACTACAACAGATTGCAAAAAGATCATAATCCAAAAGGAAACAAAGCTCTTGATAAATCTTGATACACAGAATGCCTAAATAATAGAATTCACATAACTATAGAGCACTAAATTAAATTTTTTTCTAGCTATGTCATTTGTAAACCAGGTGTGAAGGGGTAGAATCTTAGCCTATAAAATATTCTTCTTGACATGATCTTAACATAAATGATTTATATGGAAATCAATTGTTGATATCACAAATGGTTGATGCAATGATATATCTCAATATAAATTTGCTATAGAAGTGGTTTGTTTTTTTTTTTTTGCTTTAAGTTTGAAGGGTGGATGATTTTGACTTTATAGAGTGCTGTTGTTCAAAAAAAGGAAGCATATCTATGTAAATCAAATGATTGATTAATTTTATGTCATATACTTTAGAGAGCTTTAAATGCAACATTGGATTACAGGAACATGTGACAGGACATTTAAAATCACAAAATGCTGTTAGTCAAATAACTGAGATAGCATCATAAAGCAAAAAATACCTTTGCTGAAGCAAGGGAAAATGTAAAAAAATATTACAAACAAACTGTCAAGCAGATGACAGCATATAACGATCCTGTTATTTTTAATATAAAGTTGTATAGATAAATTTTGCTGTTAAAAACACTTCACTGAGTTGTTCCATTTTACAGCAGGGGTTGGGGTTTTTTTGCCACTGCTTTCAACTGTAAAAGAATCCTATATAATAACATAGACTTAATCAGTAATTTTAATGGGTCAAAGCCTCTGTGCTCCTGCTTTTGTAATCATGACAAAAAGCTGAATATTGTTGTAATGGATAGATTGAAATTTCCCTAAAATGCATCAAACTATCAAAACCTATCAGGAAAAAAAAAAACAAAGCAATGTTAAGATTTTAGGGTTCTATTAAAGAAATTAGATAGATTATCTACTTTTACAACCAATTTTCTTCAGAAAAGGCAAGTTTTAAAGCTTTTTTAACTTACATAATCTCCTGCATATATTCACTATTGACAGAAAGAATTCAAGGACCTTTCTTTTTGAGTAGTACCCATCTCAACAGGCAACAAGAACTTGAGTACATGTGTGTTAGGTAAGTGCCTGGAGGAAAGGACTGAGTGTGTATGTACATACACATATGAATGGACCAAAAAAATAAGCTGCTCCTTAGAAAGCACTTATTTGTTGAGCATGGGCATAAAAGCCAGTTTTAAGTTAATTTTAAATAGTTCAGGCCAAATTTCTGACACCAGTTCAGTATACATTTAGAGACAAATAATTTAAACTCATCTTTATTTCTCAGTTTAAGAAATTAGAATAATATGGACTTGTCTACAACACAATACTGGACGTATTTTTTCAAAGTATGGACAAAAATTGCCAAAAAAAAAGATGAAACATTGACACCATTCATAGACTAATATATAAACTGGATATTGGAATGATTCTCCCTTCACAGTTTTCAAATAACATGTTTGAACTCTCTATCTTCATTGCCCTGTCAAGGGACCTTGGAGTATGGGAGCAATGATAATTCACATTTCCTACTGTATAATTTCTTTCACTGGATATGGACTTTTTTTAATTTCAAGATATATTATGCAAGTCTTCAACTTTATATATTCTATATGTGCTGTAAATACATATCCGTATATCTTTATAAACGCATTATACTGTGCATATACTGAAATACATTATAAGTATCACAACACATATTTTAATAGGAATGATAGTTGAATCAATTTACATGGTCCATCTCCTCACAGGCAGCAAGTTTTTCAAACTTTGAAAACCTAATATAGATCTTTCTGACGAAGAATACTGCAGTGATAAATCTTTTTTTATGTATTATTGAATAATAAACCTTCTTAAATCATGTAAAAGACATATTTGTAGCAATAAGTGCTAAACATTTAATTTCTCTCCCACATACTGCTATTCTACGCTAGAATTTGTGAATCTCTTAATAGCTACCTAATCTTTAGGGTCGTATTTTCTGCTGACTCATTTTTTCTTATTAGGGATCAAAATATCCTACTGAAAGGGTGGATGAACACTTTCCTGTCAAAACTGAGAGGAAATATAAAGTGAAGACTCAGAGAGGTCTGTCCCAAGTCCGGTTCTATTCAATATTTTCATTAATAACTACTAAGATAATGGAATGGAGAAGTCACTTATAAAGCTTGTAGGTGACACCATGCTGGAAGCAGTTATGAGCACTTTACAGGAGAGCAGTCAAACTCAAAATTATCTTGATATATTGGATAAATGGCCCAAAGTCAATAAGATAAAACTCAATAAAGACAAGTGCAAAGTAGTAAACTTGGAGAGAAATAATCAGATGCTCACAAATGGGGAAGAATGTCTAGGCAGCAGTAAAGTCTCATGCTTTTAGAGAACAACCACCAGAATGGCAGTCAAAAGCACAACTGCAAAAAGAGCACGTTTTAACAGACACGCTGCCATTCAAGTATAGGAGGGATGACCTTTATCAGCATTGGAGGGCCTTCAAGAGCAGTTCATCCAATTAAGGAACTAAAGTCAAAATCTACATGAAAAAGAGTTTAAAAAGCCAATGCCATTAAGACACAAGTGAACCTGTAGAATTGTCTTAATGCGAGGCGTTTAATTTTTTTTACTTCATATGGATACTAACACTGACACAGGTCAGAGATTTCAACAGGTGAATATGATCTAGCTACTGCACAGAGAAAACCTGAGCCCAGAGACAAACGAGGACAAATTGAAGACAAATCAGTCACACTGCTACAATACTTTCATGTTTGTTCATAATAATGAAACAGGAACTTCTTACTTCTATCAAGTCTGTGATTTGGAAAGTCTCCTAGACGAAAAGATTGCAAATGCAAAATAGACAAAGCAGCATTATGGCTATTTGTTAACCATTTCAGTGTGGCACAGATGCTAATTTACCTACACTTCTAAACAGCTTTAAAAAAATGTGTTATTGTATGAAGAGAATGAATTGCATTTATTAATATTGCATGAAATATATCAGCAAACTGAGACTATAATACTTATATAAAAATATAAATTTCCTGTAGTGACAATAATGAAAACACAAACTGCCAGGTGGAAAGGGAGGTGGTATGGTTGATCACAGAATCATAGAACTGTGGAATGGTTTGGGTTGGACAGGATCTTTAAAGGTCATCTAGCCCAAATCTCTTGCAATGAGCAAGGACATGTTCAACTCAATCAGGTCGTTTAATGCCCTATCCAACCTGACCTTGAACATTTCCATAGATGGGGCATTCACCACCTCACTGGGCAACATGTGCCAGGGTTTTACCACCCTCATTTTAAAAAAAACTTCTTCCTTATATCTAACCTAAATCAACCCTCTGACAATTTAAAACCATTACTCCTTTTCTTATCACAATAGGTCCTGTAAAAAATCTGTCCCCATCTTTCTCATAGGTCTCCTTCAAATACTAAAAGGCTGCAATAAGAAATTTCCTTCTGGGCCTGTGACAGGAGAAATTGTTAAGGGAGAAGATGAGAAATCTGAACAATCCCCCCTATTTCAGTGATCCTAAATGGCATCATTAGACAGAGGAGGAAAAAAACCCCAAAACATTCTAAGCTGAAGTCAAGAGATTACACCCTACAGACTTAAGAAAAGCCCTTACAATGAAGGTCCAAGGAAGATCCTTTCTCCTTGGTAATCACTCAGATGACCCCAGAAGCACACGGCTTTTTGTTCCACCTCTGGCCATACACTGAAGGGTAAGTAGCACAAGACTTTGTGCTTCCCACTCATAACCTGCCACAGGATTCTCTGTGATAGAAGATGGGTGTAGAGAAGTTCCATCATTTAAATTTAAAAATTCCCCAATTTTCTTTAAAGTAGATTTGACAAGGCATCATTATTTGTACAATTTATTAGCATTAGGGTAGTGCTCAGCAGCCCCAGGCACAGAACAAGACCCTCAGTGCCAGATTCTAACACAGTTGGAACAAAAAGCCAGTCCAAGATTTTACGGGTTAGGTGTAAGAGGAAGAGACAAGACAGGAGAATAAAAATAAGACAGCATCAGTCTGGATGACAGGCAGCAGTGTCAGCACACTACTAGTTCAACTCTTGTCAACTATTCTGTAGACTATTCTTGCAGCAAACGAAAATTTTAAGGAGAAAATTTACTTTTCAGATAGTTGTATTGTTGTTCCAAAGTAGATTTTTAGAATAATTCTAAATGTGATGTAAAATATGAACAGACCTGCAAAAGCTCTCTTCATCAACTTAGTAGATATTTGTTTTGTTTAGGTCTCAACTTTATTATCAAAACATTGTGATAATAATCTTGGACTATTATTACTGTCAAAAAGAAATAATTTTTTACCCATGTTGAAAACAAAGTTAGTGGCTGGTCAAGGGTACTTTGGGCTGGGTGGGTAACCCAAATTGCATTTTGTGTTTCTATTTGCCACCCACCCAGCATAGTGATCACACACTAAGAGCAAAATAACCAAGCAAATTAAGTTCTTAAACACAAATTTTACCTTTCTTTTAAGAAGGAAACAACAGAAAGAGAAACATAGGCTTCTGTTTGTATATATGTGGAAGGTTAGAACAAACACTGATTAGACAGCTTTTGGATTCAGCAGGGATCCTTGCATGCTTTTTGACAAACATTCCAGATGTTATGGGAATTCTTTAACCTTTTAAACTCATATTAATCTGTAATTCTTTCAGGAGAGAATCAGCAGTCAAGGAGAAAACTATACTCTACATGTTTTATTTCCTTTTGCTGCAGCTGATAGTGAATGACCCACAGCCCTAAAGACGAAGGAATCATTAGATAGATTTGCATTTAGCCTTGATCCAGCAACCATTATGTAGGAAATGCGAAGCTTTACAATGGCTCTATTAAGACATTCTATTAATGCATCTATTCATTATCACTAGCTCTCTTGTAGAGTTCTCACACAGTGGAATTTAAATTTCTTGATGTTATATTTGGCTTAAATGGTCATCAGGATAACCTTCGTCTGCCCCAGGGCTCATTACTGCAGAGGTGTGGAGAACATTATTAAACAACAGTACAAGGAAAGAAACTCCTGAGTATTGTGTTCTGCCAGATGCAGGAGAGCTATTACACCTTTGTTCCTACTGCAGTATTCACAGCTGCCTGTTGCTTGTCCTTTAAGATTTTGTTTAATGAAAAATAAACAGTTTTAGGAGGCAATTTCCCATCAGTGATGCAGGAAGCATATTTTTCTTCAGAACGTGCAGGGTACTCAACACAGAGGGGTCCAGCTCTATAAATAAGGCTTTTCTGTCATGACTGCCGCAGAAACTGCTGTTAGGTGTTGTTTATTTAACAATTTATGCATAGTTACAACTGTGAACAACAGCAAGGAAGAATTGAGAGAGAAAATAAGTGCAAAGAGCATTGGTGAAAGCTTCAGTCAGAGAGTGCCATTTCTGAGCTGAACCTCCAAAACCACGAGAGCTTTCCAAAAGTCCCAGTAACAGGCACCGGTGGGACTGAAGACTGATGAAGGTTCAGCATGAGTCAAGGTCTGAACCACAGGTTGTGACAAGGGCAGTGTGGGACTGCTCTAAGGTCCTCTGCTAGCTTCATGCAAAGATGCCTATCCCGGGGACCTTCTGCGTCTCCCCTGGCTGTCTGCAGCTTGAAAGCAAATTGGCATTGCCTTTAACAAGGATTCATTGCTTCGACATGTCTCTTGGACTTCATTGTTTTGCACTCTCATTTGTTGTTTCAAATCAAGCCAGACCAGTCTGCAAACTAAAAGCTCCTATATAAACCTTACCTTCCACTAACATACATGCAAATTTAAATATATGAAAAATCTGGAAACTTCTGTGCTTAAATGAAGAGATGTATTACTATACCTCCCTGCAAATGCAGAACAATCAACAAGAGGCAAGGCTGATATAAGTTAAGATGGCTTACAGGAAATTATTCAAATTGTAGTAGAACATGTCATATTTCATATTCTTAGCCTAAACATTGGATATTTTGTATAAATACAGGACTGGTTATCACGATCACAAACACTAAGATGAAAAAGTATGGATCTTATCAGAGGCAACTAAGAAGGTCTAATTGCAGAGAAAATCCTTACTATGTTTATTTTACTTAAAAATACTCCAATTATCAGGATATTGCAACTGTGAACAGTTTACCTTAACAACATATAAACAGAATTAGCTCACAACTATTTACCTGATCCAGCCTCAACTAGAATTAATAGTAGTAATTTCAGTGACTGTAGAATACATTAAATAACAAGATAATATGGCTGGAGTCTTCAGCAAATATAGAAGCAAAATAACTGCAGTCCCAATACCTAACCTACACACATGCGTAGTTCCTCTAAACTTAACATTTTACCTGAATAGAAAATGCAGCACTTTGAGTAAACCAGAGAAAAAAAGGTATATTTAAACATAGGCTATGATACTGCTTTCAAAAAAAAAAAGTTAAAGAAATATTTTTCATAACAATTAGCTGTAATTTCAATGGCTACTTCAAAGCATATGGCCAAAATTGATCGGTTCATTAGCTTTATTTTTCCTATTTTATACAAACAAAGTACAGCAGTGCTTCACTGAGGCTGTCTCCTGACTGCATAGTGCGTGGCATTCTGATTTTCAATAGCAGAATGAAGTAGCAGCACAAATTGGTTTGAAATTTGATGAAATAGCATCATTACTGCTGTATGAAATCTAAAAATCACTGCACTATGACCGTAATTTTAATTGGCTTTTTCATGAAGCCAGCAGCTAAACCTCACCACTGATAGAAAGCCATTCAATTATTTCTAGTCAATTCCTAACTCCTCAGTAAGCAATGTGTTATCTGGTAACACAGACACTGATTTTTCCTCACACTGTGAGGAACAAGGTATGCACAGATACATCTAAAGAATCATCTGTGGTTAAGTTCGTTTGACCTAATGGAAGCTCCCTTGCTTTCCCAGGAGTCAAAAAGCAGATTTCAAAAGGAAAACATAAACATGTTTGTCTGTATAAGCCTCCATTCAGCACTCATGAGTCCACTCTAGGTACCACTGCCTTTTTAATTCCTTACAGTGTCATTACTAAATTCTTGTTTGGTCAAATTACTCTACTAGCTTTGCTTATACAAATACAGAGACTCAAAAGAGCATATCTAGTATACTTTCATTTATTCAACTTTTTTCTCCTGTGTCACCAATATTTCTAATGCACATTTCACTGATATTTTGTAACAGAGAGTCTCCTTTCCAATTTTGACAGTAAGATATTTATTTAATGCTGAATATTAGCATTTTGCTACATATATTCTTGTTTTATTCTGATAATTTTACTATCTTCAGTGCCTAACCTTTACATCAAACAAGCAGGTTCTATAAAAATCAGATTTGTAGTTATGAATGGTACTGATGTAATTAAAACTCACAAGAGAACACGTAAAATTAAAAGTCTTCAGGCTTTTTCTGCCTAAATTGTTGTTAGCCAAAGACAGTACTCATTCATTACTGGAAATGGAAAAGCAAGAGGACATTTAACATCTGGGCAGCTATTTTCACAGGCCCTGTTTTTTCAGTAGTGTTTAGATTCAATTAAAAAACCAAACAAACAAACAAACAAACCACCAACAAAAACAGCAAGAGTAAAATGAGGTGGAAAAAATTTCAAGAGATCTGAATCTTTTTTTTTTTTGACCTGTGCTCAGACTAAATAGCCACATGGCCAGGGTCCCTGGTTTCACCTTCCATAGATCGGTCACAGGGCCATGCAGGATGCTTTGCGATGATCACCCAAAAGAGTTCAGTGTAGTAACTACCAGTAGATGTCTCCACCGTTCTGCCTCGACACAGACCTCCCTTTCCCCATTATCTTTCCATTCCTGAATAGGCAGACTGATGCTATGGGGTGCTTTGTACTGGCACAGAAGATGGTTTCATCAAATCAGTATTCAGCAATTCCAAACATTCAACCAGTTGCAGTGTCTCTGCCAAGCAATTTAGCAAGGTTTTACTCTGTTAATAACTCATCTTCAGAAATAGTGACATCTATATTATAATATTGAGAGAGAAAGAGCACTTTGCAGATAAGTGGAATTTATTCAAAATGCTTCCATGTTAGAAATCATTTTATGGGTGCCCTTTAGACACAGGCACATCTCCACGTTTCAGCAATTATTCATCATTTACATGTTAACAATTTAGGAGAGTTTTAAAATCAAAATGCATAAGAAGCCTACACACTGCCTCAAATGGCCGAACAAGTCTTGATAGCACTTCACGGCTAAGAGACTCTAAATAAATTGAATAATGAGCTAGGAAGCATGAACCTTTCCTGAACACAGGGAAAAGTAGCAATAGCCTCCCAAATCTAGGATATAAGACAGAAATCTGTCTCCCAGTCACAAAATCTCCTGTTACCATAGTGATGGGGACTGAGCAAATGACTAAAAATACCTGGTCTTATTCGCACTGTCTTAGGAATGTGACCTAAATGACATGTAATACATGATTTTCCATGAAAAACTGATTGCATTGACTGGAAGCCAACATTGGAAAGCAGGTAATGTGCAAGCATGATGTGTGGTCAGACACTCAAAGAGACCACCTTCTGAAAGATGCAGCTTGGAAAGAAAGCTGTCTGGAAGAAGGCATGCAAAAAATTATGATAAAAAGACAGCACATGTAGGTCATCAACAAGTCAAAAGCATCAACAAGTCAAAAGCATCAACAAGATCTGGGTTTCTCTCACTAAACAAAGCTGGCCTTTAAGAGCAGTCTTTGGAACTGCTGATACATAAAATTAACCATAACTTTCAAAGAAGTTGACTGTTCACAAGAATCGCCCAGTTGTGACAACTTTCAAGCTTAGGACAACTCATGTTTAGAGCAGCTTTGTTCACAGCACCTACATATGTCACTACAAGTTAAAAGCGAGCTATTAAAATGTGCTAGAGGAGAAACTGCGAGTGGCATCTCCCACCTTAACTTGTGAGGTTCCCAAAGAGGCTCTTTGTGTAAGTCACACAGGAGCTGCTGCTGCTGCTCTACACTAAGAGAGGATCATTGCAGGCTCTTCCACTGACTTCCCTGGGAAAAGCAAAAGCCAGAAGGAAGATGAGGCTCTAAATTTATTTGAAGGGCTTGATTGGTTACAGTTTTATTTCGATTTTTAATCTCACTCCAATTTACAGTTCAGGATACCTTAATTCTTGCCTTGTGATGTCTTTTTTTATTTACAGTCTTCTAAGAACATTTTCATCTCTTAATGTTTCTAGAAGTTCTCTGCACTGAACAGACGTTGGAAGGTAAACACCATTGAATTTACAAAGAGGTTAATGTTTTGCCTGGAGACATCTGCAAATGCAGAGCTGTCACAAAACTGCTCTACATGCTCTGAAGTATATTTAAAAATAGTATGGAATTATATCCCAGCATTTTTAGGCACAGTAGGATTGTAGAAAAATGGACTTTATTTCAAGTATAATGATAAAATGCTCCATTTTGAAAAAGATCATCAGCATCAGGTAAGTTTCGTCCTGACTATGCTTTTAAGAATAGTAGAATAGTAAAAAAAACCAAACAAGCAAAAAGCCCAAATCATGCAGAACCTGCAGTTGAAATTTTTTACCATTGTAAAGCAATTATAAGAAACCACTTACCTGAACAAACCTGTTGGAAGACACGCTGTATCTTACTATCCACATTATCACAAAAATTCACACAGATCATTTCTCTCCATCTTTTTCTCAATTTCTCTCTGGGAAAACATTGTTTCATTAACTGAAAAAGAGAAGGTTTTTTTTTTTTTTCAGATATATCTTTACAGTAAGGTATTAGGCACTGAAGTTTTTTTCAGAAATATTTTCTTCAGAAATATTTTCTTCTTTTTTAGCAATATTTTCTTCGAAGCCAAGTTAGTATGCTTGGCACACTTTATATGGAAACATAGGCCTATGCAGAGGTTATATGGTGCAGTTTGCTGCTGACTTGCTCTTGCACTGAAGGGAAGGTCATGCATCGTCCTTGCTGAATGAAAAGGAGAACGGCTACACTGAGAAACATCTCTTTCTTGTATTAGAATTTCTCAACAGGAAAAGGTGATAGTCAGTAGAACTTGCCTGGTAGAAAGAGGCTGAGGGAAGTGAAAAATTACAGCAGTTAATACTCTTTTTTACTTGGCAGATACATTCAACCTAAATCAGTATATTAAACTGGGGTAAAAGGCAAGGAGAAAACTCAGAGTGGATGAAATTTTCCCCATTATTACTGTAACTCAAATGCCCATAGATGCCTTGCCACAGTAACTTAAAAAAAAAAAAAGGGAGAAATCACAGCATTAGGCTAACAGTCAGTTAAATATATTAAATATATAGTTTCAGTCAAGGAGAGTAACTCAGATAGGTGTTGTGTGATTTGTTTTGCACTGCTCAGGAAAGGAAAAGTAGCAAATAAACGCAAAAAACTTCACAGTCTCCTACACTTTCATGTCCATGGAATATTTCTGGTAATGTACAGATTTTTACAGATTTGGTGTGATTCTGCAAATCTTTCTCCCTGAGAGACAGAGGTTAGTAGTCTAGCTCATACACTGCTACTCAACAAAGCCATCAGACTTTCTGTAAGGGTTAACACCAATAGATCATATTACACTCTGTGTTGTGCGTGAACATCTATAACATGTCTCTTCCTGTCTTCAAAGCAGAGAAAATTAATGTCACTTTAACATTTCAGAAAAACAGCATCTACCTTGTAAGGCAGAGTTTGTACTCTAATCTTTGAAGGCCGTGAAGAAAAAAACCAGCAAAAAACCCCCAAAAAAGACAGTACATTGGGCTGCAACATCTTATTTAGTGAGTGGTACATTCTTATTTCTCTGAAATATCTATTTAAAGGAGAAGGGAAAAAAATAAAAGTCAGTACATTTCTAACTCTTAGGTATGAAAGCAGTCACCTAAGTCCAATTGGCAGTATTGTGTTTAGATACATGGTTGAAAATTCATACCTATTCTCTTTTTCTCAGCTTTTTCCCAAGAAGGAAGCTATTTTCTAGCGTACACACTCAACTAATCTTAAACATATTCTGTGATGAGGTGGCCAACTCTTATTCTGGAAGAGGAATTTGCAGGGCAATGGATCAGACAAAAAGGAAATTTAGATTAAACTTTTCAGTCTAAACTGCTTTTTATTTTCCGTAATATCTTCACATAATCCTTGGGGTGGTAAGGACTACACAAACAAAAACATCCAGAAGAATGAAGAAGGGAGTGAGCAGAGCATCTGGAACTAAATACAGGCAGTTTTGGTATTAGTCAACTGTTTCCTCTTCTTTCAACACTTCTCTGCTTATGTATCAGAAGAAGAAGCCCTCGTCTCTGTGCCTTCTTCATATTGTCATTTATTCTTCTCCTGACCCTTGCTGTTAAGTGAATTTACACTGAACATACAGCTGAAAAACAGCATCTATCCTCTCTACCACACTTGCTTGACTTTACAGTGAGCTATCAAACTGATGAGGAAACAGGGGAAACAAGAGCAGGCATAAAAAGTAGTTCCATGAATTTAAAAGAAAATATGTGGATAGCTCAAAAAAGAATTGCAGAGAGATCTTCTTTAAAGAGGCTCTGTAAACATGCAGGCTATTATTTCATTATGGGACATGTTCATTCATCTCATCAAGTGCTGTTCATTTTCCACACAATCCTCCCACCATACAATGGCAATAATACTAGGAAAAAAAAATCTCAGCTAGAATGATGAAAAGGAGAAACTCTTAAGAAAATTGTGATGACACTCGGTTTTGCACTTTCTCACCTAATATGTCATTACAAATCCTCCTTTCTGACAGTTTGTGACACTGGCCGTCATTTCATGGCTAACAAAGTTCCAGACCAAGAACCAAAACACACTGATGTGATCAGAAACAGCAGCTTCCAAGAGATAAAATATTTAATGATAAAAGATATTTAAATAAGCTCATCTAGTTACTGATTTGTTTATTTGATGTCTTTCTTTACTTGTTATTTATTTATAAAAATTAAAATATTAATATTTCAAAATATTATTTAAATGAATTGAATTTATTTACATAAACTTATCAAGTGACCAAGAGAATCTCTTTATTCAAGCTAAACCCTACAGTTCTATAGGGCTAAAATGACATCTAAGGAATGCAGCTGTGCATATGGAGTCATAAAATCATCCTTGCACCAAAAGGCACTTTAAAATAATTGTGTGGCAGACATGGAATATTAATTAAGATTAAACAGAGTACTGAAATTAAAATAAAAGATAATTCTATTAAAAAATAGGATGACTCACATTTTTTCTTGTCTATCCACTTCTCTAATTCAAAATACCAAAGTGATGGAGAGAGATCCAAAACATCAGTTTGACACCTAATGCAGGTTATCTTCCAGCTGCTGGTAGGGATGGTCCATGACTTGTAGACTGTAATTAAAGATATGTTTCACTTTCACTACTGTAAGAAACAAGTGAAGGGTGACTAAAGAAACAGATGAGAAGGTGGAAGTAAGAGGTGTGCATCGTACAAGAAAATCTTAAAAGAAAGGAAGAACAAATTCCATTCATATAAACTCATACAGAGAGATGAACACATACTCAAAAAGTATTACTCCATGGTACTGACAGCACATTTCATCCCAAGTTTCAGAAGTCAGTCAGGAACAATGTGAAATGCTATCTGCCCGTAATCAGAGTCTTGGAGGAAAGACAAGGTTCTGTACTTCAGAAGAGGGAAAATTGGAACCATGAAATTTGGCAAGTTGAGAAAATCTGTGTTCAATATTCCTTTTTTTTTATTAAAAGTATGTTGTGGAAAGAAAAATATGTATTTGTTTTCTACAGCCCAAAGTAGATATCACAAAAGTCTGGCTCATCTCCTCATTAATTATATCAGCAGAAACAACTCCCTCTCCTCCAGTGTATAAAGCAAAATAATATTTTTAAAGGTTGATGATTACCAAATAATACGACCTAATTTTGATTACCCTATTTTAGGATTCAAGAAAACTAATAAAATAGATCGTTTAATGGATTAGTAAGTTCCTACTTGACCCGTTTCTTTGAATTAGGTACAAGTTTTCCTACAGTATACTTCTTAGATAAGAGCCTTAGCCATCATCAGATGAATAGCTGAAGTTATGCAACCTCCACAAACACTCAATCTGCAACGTGCAAAAACTCTTTAAACTTGGTGTAAACTTTGAGACAGAAGGCAAAAGTGCATATTACAGCATGTAATTTCTCAGGAACTGGTACGTCATTCCTCAGGAACTGGCATTTCATTTAGCAATACTAGAAGATACAAATGAAAAACAGTAATTATCCTACAGAATACATAGTTGGGGTTTTTTTTTAGCGATTGCAATTTAAAACAACGTGGCAGAAGAAAAGTGAAATAAACATTCTGTTAGTTACAGCCTGTTTCTCTACCTGAAAAACTGCAGGCCCCAGGATTAACAGTACAATATGCATGTACACCAAGACTCTCTGAAGGCAGAGGGATCGAGAGTCACACGGGGCATTCTTTTCCAAAAACTGATAGAGAGCCTTCTTGAGATCAAGAGATGGATGGGGTATCAGCACAGCACTCACTATCACTGAATTCTCCACAACCTTGAGGATGCAGAACAGCCATAAAAGTCAGACCAGCTGAGCACGGGGTTTGTTTATTAGCAAAATAATCAAGAATTCTTATACCACTGAAATTGCTGAATGGATTAAACAATCAAGATACTACCTTAATCTTTACTATCTTGAATGCCCTGTGTTCAAACCACCTTCTCATGTATCTTAGAAGGCAAATGACAGCTTTAAGTACTTCTCCAATGCTAGGATGCTTTCTACTATCTCAAGAAGCTTCGAAGACCTCCAGCGGAGTGACATTTTTCTTCTGAGTTTGAAGGTCAAGGTGTTTGTCACTAGAAATTAACGTACAGCAGATTCGTTTTTCAGTTTGGTGGACAAATGGTTGAAC
This sequence comes from Cephalopterus ornatus, assembly GCA_013396775.1. NCBI lineage: Eukaryota > Metazoa > Chordata > Aves > Passeriformes > Cotingidae > Cephalopterus > Cephalopterus ornatus. The sequence goes on along the minus strand of VZRE01006422.1, from coordinate 43,091 downwards.
TATAAATAAAAATTCTAGAAGACAAATTGTAATGTGCACCTAAAATAATTACAGAATCACATAGGATCCTTTTATTTACATGAATAGCTTGAAAAGATTGAAAAGGAACTGTTGGTCATTTACCATCTACAATTACAGAATCAGCATCCAAATCTGCTTGCCAACTGTTCTGCTGCAGCTGCGTAGATCTGCACAATGCCCATGGCTTTGTAAACTATAAAGATTAAGTTCTTTTCAAAATTGTTAACATTTTGAATTCCTATTCAACTGTACAGGTTTGTTGGGGGGGGGGTCTGTTTTACAAAACAAAGAACACAAAAAGTCATATTTTTGTGTGCAAATACACTGTAATTTGAGTAAGACTGAAGAAATAAATTACCTGCCAGCTGTTACAATTTAACTGGTAATACAAGCTATAGCTGATAGACAGGGAAAGCTTTAAGTGTCTCTTCCATATGAATGCAAACTTTCATGGATTTTATTAATGTGTATTCATCAAAGTTGCCAGGAAATTTCAACACACACACACACACATAAAAACAGATTTTACGAGACCAGAAAAATGTATTGAAACCAATCCTTTTCATAAGAACACAGCAGGAAATGCTGTATTGGAGATTTTCCTGTCAAAACAAGATAGCAGAAATACCAGAAAAGCCAAGATATTCAATATCCTGGACTATACATGTATTTGCTACAGTAAAATTACTAAAAGTAATTTTAAAACCCTGAAAGCTCTCAATTTAATCTTGATACAGAGGAGTAGAAAGGAACTCTCTGAAGTTTCATCTCTACAGTCCTCCCATGTGATGACCTGACTGTGTCCCAACTGAGGAAATGATCACAATGCATATGATAAATAACCAAAAATGTTAGATCTTGCATTTCAAGCAGTGTAACTGGCAGAAATGTAAACCAAACCATAGCTGAGGATTTTTTCATCGACTAGATTTAGAATTTCCTTTTCTCCTGAAGGTACAATTGTTAATAGAAATAGTCATTTTATAGTTAAGGTGGTAAGTAGCTGTGTGCTGTAAAGACTTAATTCTGCTTAACCCATCCAGATTGTGCCAAGAGTAAACCAATCTGCTTGAAATATCATTCAATTGAGAGAAAAATGTTTTTTGATGCTTGGTCTTCATTAAGTAAGGTGCTAGTCAGATAAAATGCTTGAGAAATTGAGACCTGAGTATTTCTCAAAATATTGTCTTTTGCTAGTTTTTTGTTTGTTTTTGAAGTTACAATATATTGACTTTTTAAAAAACAAAATAACTTAGATGATGAATTTCAAAATTATTGGTTTCTGGTGTTCTATGGCACTTTCTCCATCTAGCCAAGAGCCTGCAGGATTTCTCATCAGACCATCTTCTTATAATTAAAAAATATCATTTGCACTTATTCATCACTCCACTCTATGCCACAAAGACAAATCTGTTCCATTAATCTTGATCTCTCTACTGGCTAAAAAATCTTCCAGGTATTTCATATAACCTCACAATATGGGACCACGATTTCAACATTCACTTATAATCTAATACACCCTCTAACCTTTTCCACTGATCAAGGAACCGAACACTCTACCAGCTTAATTCAGTTCCATATCAGCAGAAACTGTGCATTTACTGCTTCCCCCAGATATTCTATCAGAGAAGAGAAACATTTTAATTTGTTTGTAGGGTTTCAAGGAACTTGCAGTTTCAAAGGTTGCACAGGGAATATCCTGACTGGACTGGATACTCATCACCACAATTTTTCTAGACAAGTCTAGTGAGTTCCAGGTGATGTGTCTACTCTGAGACATTAGAATGTGCCAAGCATAGGGATATCCAAGGGCTACATCTCTAGACTAATCAAACCCACTGTCTTCAAAGATCAAGGAACAACATTATGTCAGACACACAGGAAGGGAACTCCTGACTGACTATCTACAGGAGTATATAGAGTATACACAGCATTTCTACAGATTATTTTTCTCCAAATTTTGAGAAAAAGTCTAAAAGGTGGCAGGGCAGGTCCCATCACATTATCTTACAGGAAGAAAAGTTTGAAATGTTTCCATAATGTTGTTTTCAGGTTTGTTTTGGATTCTACATAAAGTTTGACTTTTCAAACAAGATCCTCAAATCACTATATAAACTGAGGTATATTATTTGAGGAAGGTAGGGCACTTGGATAGAAGGAGAGAAAAAGCTTCCTAAAATCAACACATTCAATTTTTTTTTTAATGAAAATGTATTTCAAAACAGTTCTGATTTTGTAACCATTACATTCTTTTGTAGATCCATGATAAAAAAAAGTATGTGAAAGATATGGACAAGTGGCTGTTTGAAAGATCAAGTGTACAATCAACTCCTCACTTAGGTACAGCAGCTGTCTGCACTACAGATGTCTTTGTAAAATCAAATTCATGATGCAGATCTGATGGGAATGCACTGAATGGCTCTTCCTACTGAATTATACATAGGACAATTTTTTTTTATAAGATCACAATTTAATTTCATGCAATTTACATATTCTGATTAATAGTGCTGTGCAAAGATATATTTAATATGCTCTGACACTGCTGTATAAATAATGTCTCATATCAGTATTTTGTGCTGTTCTTAAAGATTAATTAATTTTATGGTTGTGTTCAGTTATACAGCTTTTTCTCTTATATGCCACAAAAAATGTATTCTAAACTGCCTCTCAATTTCTCTCAGTTACACTATCTCTAATGATAACTTTTACAGGAAAATGTGTTGTTTTAATAGAAGAATATAGCTACACAGAAAAAAAAGGGTTTTATTTAATAAGTGTTTAGAATATACTAGAGTAGAACAAGTACCAAGCATGATATTTGAAAAGGAATTTCTATCAGTTTATCTGCATTGATATATATCCCATCACTTAAAAATTTCAGTTCAGATAATGCTACTAATTAGTTTTGGCTGATATTGGAGTATTTTGTATGCCCCATTTATAAAAGCTGTTTGCCCATCTGTTAATAGGTTGGAAGTGATTAAAGGACACTTATTTTGGCTGTTGCAAAGGCCAAATCATTTTAAAGCTGCAAATATGTGACAAAATCAGCTAAAGGTTTGCCAAGTTCAGGACCTGATTTTCTTAAAGTGTCGTGGTGTCTGCTTCCTTTCCCTCCTGCCTAAAGTATCTATGAGTTTTCAGTACATAAAAGCAAGAATTAAGCCTACTGTGACAGGCCACACCTTCTATCTATTTGTTTAAACAGAGGTTTAAATGAACTTTCAATGTTTTTTAGATCTCTAGCTAAAAAGCATTTGTGCTGTCTATTAGCTTTAAAGCATTGCTTTTGAGAGCTTAACTAAAATGTGGCTTACAACAGCACTCAGTATCACTATATTTTAATACCTGTGCCTGCTCTTCCTCTCTATCGTTTCATCAGTGTGCATAAAAGAACAGGAGAATCAGAAATAAATCAATATCGGAAACGTCAGAGAAAAAAGAGGACAAAAGAGAAGTTAAAGAGTTTGGATGAAAAAGACAGTCATGGACAGTGAGCTGGGAATCAACAGTAAACCAAAACCCCTAATTTCAAGAGTTTTATGTGTGCCATTATTGGGGGATAATTACAGATTTCAGTTTCATCTGGGGAAGAGTATGCCAGTCATAAGTTTAACTTTAACAAAGATAAGAATTGGCCTTGTTCAAAGAATAAGTCCTGTACACCATTTACACTCTATGTCCTACCTGAAGGCAAGGCTCGCACTTAAATTATACTTTGTTTTTTACTACATATACTTAACTTGATGCTTTACAGTGTCAGGACAGAACCCAAGCTGACCCTCACTGCAGATGAAAAGTAATAATGGAGTTTGAAAAGAGCATTCAGATATTCTAACCCTGGTTTTTCTGCAAACCCCTGAATATTTTTTTCTTGACTGGATTTGAACTGTAATACCAAAGGGAAAAGACCAATAACTAACCCCAGACTTATTCGCTTCATCTGCAAATTTGTTTATAAATGAGCAACATAAAGTGCTACCGGCATACATTAAAGACATACCACCTGCTTTGAACTGCTTTAATGGAAAATCTGTCAAGCACTTTCTTTAATGATTATATGTCTTAAAAATTCAACAAATGAAAGGATTATCACTGAAATCATATTAATCTGCAAAGGATTAACAGCCTACTGTTGAAAGACTTCATGAACTGCAACAGGAGAGGATCTGAAATAAAAAAATGCAAAGAGCTTTTCACATAAATAGTGCAGAAAGACTGTAGAGGTTGAAGCAGCAAAAGTGAAAATGGACTGAAACGAAGAATGGTGATGTGAATCAAACACATCAGCAGGGAAAATCAAACAACATCATAGAAAACATGCTGTAACATCCTTACCACCTGTATACTCACTTTCTTTTGTAAGTTCGGCTGCACTCTCCTTGTAATTTGTAATTTTAATTAGATTTAGATAATGTTATTTGAAATGTCTCATTTAAAGAATGAAACACTTTTATTGAACATTCTGAATTAATGAACACTGGGAATGAAGTCTAGACTTCCTATGGATACAGTCCTTTCAAGGGTTAGAAAGACCCCCCACAGTTTACAAAATACTTTATCTTCAACAGTACACAGTTTAGCTTTCAGAATTTCAAGTCACAAAAAGATTATTTTATTTCTGTTATATCTTCCCCACCTGTAGGACATTAATGAAATCATGGCCAGGCATTTCTTGTTATTTAATGGCCAACAGAGTTCATTTCATCAGACCTCATTCAGCAGTTATCCATATTCATGAAGACACTTAAGGATGTGTTTGATTTTAGCTTTAGTAGGATTTAAGGATATGTTAAAAGTTAGGCACATACTTAAAAAGCTATGCTGAATTTGGATGGAGGCAATCTCATGCTTACCTGAGCTAAAGTTAAAATTAAGCATATGCTTAAGTGTTTTGCTGAATACAGATGGAGTGCTGAACTGAAGCCCAGTGATTACTCATAAGTGTCAGTATGTTCTCAATTCAGAAATTATCACTTTACAAATAAAATCTGAAGATATGCATATACATAATCAATGTATGGCTGAGTAGAATTTTGATGACCAGCTAATTACAATTCATGCAGACATAAATTAATAAGGTGATGAAACACCGCTTAAACTCAAAGATACATCCCAAATTATTCACTCAAGAAGTACACAGAAGATAAAAATGCAACAGTAAAACAAAATGGAGGCATAAAGACAAGTCATAAGGACAGGCACAGCAACAGCTTCTGCTTCCAGTTGAAGAGACCATTCTCAGCCTCAGTGACCCCAGTTTAGTTGGTCTCAGGGCCTGACACTAAAATTTGCCTAGTTTCCTAAAGCGACACTGATGTGAATGGGAGGTTAATATACACATCAAACAAAGAGATCTCCCTCATCACACAGAAGAAGTCAGAATTGCCTTTCTGAGATTTGACAACTCAATGACCTTGAGAATCTATGGATTCTACTAGGAAAGAGTGTAAATGTATGACTAAGACCTATTTATGCTTTCTAATTCCTTTGTTAGTTTTCAATATTAGTTTCTGAAAAACAAATATTCAAAAATAGGTTTGAAAATAACTACATCAGTTTCAACTGCACCTCATATTCCTCCTTGCTGACTTAGCACTTGACGGAGTGCTTTTCTTTTCATTGGCTTGGAAGTCTAGTGTAATCTGGAAAGACAGAAGGAAGACCTAGTGAGTTAAATACGTAAAATCTAAGACAGCTCATAACTGCCACATATTTCAAAAACTCTCTATATACTTTTAAAACACTCCTAATTTAGACAGGACTTAGAGCTTTACTGAGGAAGACTAAAAAGTTCAAAGAAATAAATCCAACCTAATCAGTAACTGCAAATGTTAGAGATGAACCTAGCATTATTTTCCTTTAAGGCTGGATATACAGGTTCAAAAAGGGAAAATACTGCTTTCCACTTTCCATCTCCTCAATGACTACTCACTGTCCTGAAACAAAACAATTCTAACAGTGCTTTCATTTAATGAATCACAAAAACACAAAACTTGCACACAACTACTATTACTTTATAGATTAGGATGTTTGGCTTCTGCTGTGATGTATTTTTGATCTAGATACCTCTTAAAAAGGATATACCATCTGTAAAAAGAAAAAGACTAGAAGGAAAAAAAATAACCCAGAATATAGTTGAAATGTGTCCTTGCCATTTTAATTCCTGTGTTCCTGAAATACAGTGATAAACGAAGCATGTTAAAGAATGGATATCTGATATCACACCAAAGTACCATCCTTCCCAATCTGCTCTTCCTAACAATGGCCAGCAAAGGAGTATAGGCAACCATAAGAAACATGGCACTTTCAAGGGTGATTTGTCTCCATTATACACTTCTGATTATCAGCAGTTTAGTGACTCAGCTATAGGCAGCATCTACACCCTTATTTTTAATAGCCACTGAAAAACCAATGAGACATCAAATTGCCTAACCTCTTTTAGATCCCTTTTCTATTTCCAGACTTTGCAACACCTGTGGCTGCCAGATCCACAATTCAATTATGCATTAAATTAAAAAGATTTTCCTACTTTTGCTCTAAATTTGCTACCTGATGATTTCATCAGAGCCCTCCAGTTCTTGAGCTAGAAAAACAACATATATTATTCCTTCTTAGCCTTTCCCCTCCTCTCAAGATTTTGTTCCTGATTGATTAACTCTGTTGCCTAGATTCCATGATACTGAATCAACGGATGGCAAAATGGTATATGATATCCATTATAATTAAATGTTTCCCCACCTGATGATTCCCAGCTTATTTACTCTGCTTTATGACAGAAGCTATCCCAACACTTCTGGCAATCCTATATACTACCATCTGGATTTCTTTTCTTTTCAGGGCAGTATGACTAACGCATGGTATTTAAGACATGGGTGTACTATGAATGTAGTAAGGACTCCATCCTGGTCAGGAGACAGCTACTTCGATATTCTTAGTAAATTCCAATTAGGTTATCAGCACTACAGCTGGTCTCAGTAGTCTCCCTATCAGTTAAGGACCTGGCGTATTCCACTGCCTGAAGGAAAGACTGCAAGCCTGACAGGTGATTTGCTACTATCCATTTCATGAGAAAGTGAGTCCTAATGGTTGCTTGCTTCCACATATTTTTTGATACCTCATGCTTCAGATCCTGCTCCCTAATCTCATTTACCCAAATCAAAGTAATTTACTCAGAGTCAGCTGTAGGCTCTCCTTGCCTGTTATCTACCACATTAGACCCAACTGTCTTCTGTGAACTTCCAGATACTTAGCCCAGTTCCCACCCACAGATTCTTCTTCTGACCTGATGCACTTGGCTTCTGTCACTAACTTCTGACTGCAGCCTCTCCCCACGCTGCTACCTGCCTCCAGGCACACACACGGTGATGTTTTCTGTTCAGACCTAAGTTCTTTTCCTTTCCGTACCCAACCTCTTACTGTGTTCTCTACTCATTTTGGTTATTGTTTTCATACAAATAAACATAATGATTCCAAGTTCCTGCCTGTGTGAAAATGCCAAATTCAGAGCTCATTCAGGTGTACCAAATATTTTCTAATGTTAGACTAATGTAGGCAATGCATTAAGTACAAATAAACCACTCTTTCAAGCACTCTGCTTAGCAAGTTTACTCACTGAGTCTGAATTCTAGATGCTGATTATCATTTCTTAATCAAAGAATGCAGGTTTTAAAGGCTGCAAGTCAGTGCCCTGACATGTAATGCAGATTTCCAGCAGTGAGGTATATGAGTTACTCAACTGTTAAAAAACTCATTCTTCTACAAAGCTAATAATGCAATTCAAGCAATTACTATTGCAAATAGAAGACCTGGCTCTCCACAATCTTGTATATTTTAGGATCATCACCCACAAGTGTAAATAACTGTTGTCTGGTGGGAGAGCTAAATGGTATGCAGATGCTCAGGACTAGTCCTATTTAGTATCCCTCGCTTTATAGGTGTATAGTTCTTCATTCATTTATTTAATAAGTTCTGTGTCACCACTGAGCAGTCTTGTCCAGTTTGGTTGGCTTTTATACTACAGCTATGCTTTGGTCTTCACTTCTGGTTGTGATCTACAGATTTGGGTCCTGACATTCCTCCTCCCAGAACTAGAGTGGCTAAAGCCTATAATTTTATCAACCCCATTCATTCTATTTGGAAACCCTGTAAGGTACATGCTGAAAGGCAATATACATTTTAGTTCATGTGCTCTAAAGCCAAGACAATGACTAATAAAGTCACCAGCTATAATTTAATATGAAGATGAAATTAGGCTTCTTGAGCAATTGAGATGCGCCTACTTATTTTAATGCAGTCTGGATGTTAACATCAGCTTTCTGAGAAAAAAAAAAAACACACAACAAAAACCATGAGAAAAAAGCGGACATAGAGGTGCAGTAGGCATATGGTCTGCATAAAACTTTAAGAGTCACTCTCCAAAAATTATTTTCTGGGCAAGATCCAACACTAAAGTAAGGGACTTTTGCACAACTCTGGGTTTAAATGTATGAATTCAGGGCAAGATAGACACATGAAGTAACTTAGGAAGTTATTCAGTATCTTGGTAATTCACATGAAATTTCCCAATTGCTATGAAGATATTGTTGAGGCACTCATAGATCCTTCAGCTGTGCATATCAGTGATTCTGACTATGAGCTGACAATACAAACTAAATCCTACTATGCAAGTGATCAGCATGTGCCATGACCAGATCTCAGAATATCTTTGATATTCTTCAAACATATACAAGTATTGTTCGTTTCAAAAACAAACATTTTGAGAAGATAAACCTTTGATCAGGGTATTACCACCCATGAGACTTAATACAGCTGAGTAAAAGCTATTTTTCACCACACTTTCTTAAGCATTAAGTATTCTTTCTTAAGTAAATTGTACTTGACTTTCTTAAACTAAGTTGACCACATAGTTTGAAGTATGTTCCCTTTTAAAAATAAGGAAAATCATACCATCAACCTCTGAAAAGTGGGACTTGAGAAATACACACATACAGGTTCTTTACAATTTGCACTCGCCAGGCTATTTGATACTCTGGTGTAACAAAGGAGTCAAATGGCTTCACCTCCTCAGAATCTTCCCTATAAAATAGTGCAGTGAAGCATGTGTTTAATTTGGAATGAGCTGTTCCTGCTTCACACCATGATGAGCCACTTGCCAATTGAGTTCAGTCTCCTGCCTCCTGCTTGCAAAAGGAATTTAACTGGCTAATACAGCAATCTGTAGTCTGATAAGATTGCTGAGAGAGAAAAAAAAAAAAAGGCAACAAACCCATCTAGCTGAAGACCTCATATATGTATTTCTTCCACAATCCTCTATTTCTGCTGGTCCATCACCATCCAGTGTGTAGTTACCCTTTGAACAGATATTCCTACCTCCAGATTTCCAGTTTTTACCTAGGGCCATCCAAAAGTTCACTATTCTTTTCCTTTACTTCCCAAAGTACCTTTCAGGTCTCCAGTATGCGATCCAATAGGTTGGGTACACTTTCATGTGAGGCTACCTCCCCCCCGCCAATGAATTCAAAGCTTAATTCTGCCTGAGACAAGGGTGGCCTACAATAAAGACCTTGCTTCCACTTCACAAGCCACCTGTTATCTTCTTCACCAACCTGCCAACTCCTCTACTGTTTCCCAGTCCTGCTGCTCGCCAGCCCACTGCGCCATCTGCACAGCAGGAATTCAGAGATAAACTTACAAAGTGTTAGAAGTCTCAGCTTTGTCTCAGAGCCGGTGCTGCTTTGTGAGCAGAATAATTATTCTGGAGTAAAAGTAACTTTCATTTAAGAATAATGTCTGCATGGAAAGCTACTTCAGAATCAGGGGTAGCAAACTAATTTATTCCATTCTATCTCTGTTAGTCTGCTTTCTCTTTTGTACAGGGACCAAGATCTATTTGTGATTAGCTTAAATTTTCTTACTAGGACAGGACATATGGATATAATAACTATATTAATCTACAAAAAGAATGGAAAATTACTCAAAATATAATTTAAAAATTTCCAGCCATTTCAGAAAGTGATATTTAAAACATTTCTGAAATTGGGAAGAAGCTGAAATGCAGGAATCTGATTACTCAAAAGACTATTACAACTTCTGTCCCAAAGACTATTCAAAACAAAACAAGCAAGCAAAAAAACAAACCAAACAAAAACATGACAAACCACAGACCACTGCAGCTCAGAAACTGGACTGGGTGTCATACGAAAGACTGGAAGAGATGACTAGTTTGCAACCACAGATAAAAATTTCAGTCATGTATTATAGTTACTGGTACCACACAACAGAAACTCAAGACCTTAGTATTGGTCCCCATGTCCCAAAATGCAGGACACTGCTTGAATACACAAAGTATAGAACAATTACTATCTCAAATAATTCACAACTGCAGTAAGGATCAAGAGACAACAGACAAAGAGACAGATAAAATAATACAAGGAAACACTGAAGTGAATTCAATTGACATTACATGAAGTTGTCACAGAACATCGGGAACTTAATGTTGTTACTTTAGAGCAGACAGTGCAGTAGATGTTAATCTTCAGAATGATCATAAAGTGCATTGAAGAGGTTGTTTTGGACCATCTACAGAGCTTTTCCCAAGCCTACAAGGTAGCACAGAAAAAAACACCTGCAAATGGCATGCTGGAACACTGAAACTGGCATCATTCATCAATGGGAAGAATAGAAGCTGATCATTCTATTGTGAATCAGAGATGATAGAGTGGAAAAGATGTTTCATATTTTGTTCAATTCAGATTATTACGGTATTCTGTCTAATCTGGTGAATTTGAACTGTGGAACCACTTTGCATGATAAACAGTAGAACTCTTTATCAGCCTTGAATCACGCTGCAGAAATGGGTAATTCACAGCCAGCTTTGAAAGCTTTCGATTCAAATAATGATCTCCTGTTTTAGGTCAAGTGTAAAACCCTACTAAAGTGCAAATCATAAGCAAACAAAGCTATCTCATCTCTTAAAACACCACAGCTACATTCTATCTCATCCCAAAGAAAATAAATAATTTAAAATAATGTCATTCTGGCAATGTAACACCATGTCTATAACCTATTCTTTCTGATGTGTCTTTTGGGGAAAGATTTTATTAAGCATATTTTAAACTTTAATGAACCATTATCACTTTTTTGTTTCTGTTAATTTTACATATAATACCTGAAAGTCAGTCTGAAACAACAATACCCCTTGTGAGTAGATGTAAGCAAAGCTACATGCACTTTCTGAGCACGCTCACTGTTTTATCCAGATTCACAAGCTACAGTGATCTCTGTTGCCTTTTCTCATTAAAGAAAATGCAATCAGACATGGAAATACCCTGCAAGGTGATTTTCTTTCACATAAAACGTTCAGTAACAAAGGTGTCTTTGTGCATGACATGCTTTCTGCTTCTTCTTCACCACTTCTTGTCTGCATTTTAATCCAGGGTAGCTTTTCTTCTTGGTAGCTTAGACACTGTAGCTGGCTTTAATGAAATAAAAATGCCATGCAGCAAGCTCATAAGTTTACACAGTAACTTACCTATCAGGAACATGGATGTTGTAAATAGATGATGTTGAAAATAATTATAAGAATTTGCACTGGATTCAGTCGTGAAAACAATGGAACTGCATTGGCAATACAAGCCTGTCATCAAATCTTCTTTCAAGTAGGTATTTAACTATACAAATAAAAAGCACTGTCATGTTTTTGGATAATGTGTCCATTACAGGTTCATTCATAACTTTACATGGAATTTCAAGATTTTGTAGTTCAGTTTTGGTTTGCTGCAGAACAAAATCAAGAGATTCCACCTGGTGGCTAAGGCCACCACTTGTGATGCCGGAAACTCCTATTGAATAAAATGCCTTGAATGGATAAGCACAGTGATTTCAACCTCGTTTTTGCAATAGTCTGTGCAGCACCCCCTCTGCATGCTTGGCTTCATGAGAGGGTTAGAACTTCTGTTTTCCTCCTTTAGTCCCCACAACAGATTCTACTCTAAGCCGGAGAAACTCTTCTTGACGAAAATGCCATTGAAACTCATTTCTGGGGGGGGGGAAACATTTCAGCTGCAGAGACTTGCCCAAAGTCAGTGTATATATCACAGTCATTTGCTCCCTGTAGAGAAAGTGCTGGCAAGTATAAGCTTGCTAAAACCACTTTTCAACAAGCAGTACACAATTAAGTCAGCCCCTGTCCTAATGCAAGTGTTTGCAGTGCAGCAGGAGTTACTCTAACACTCTAAATTCCATAAACTCACCCTGGGATGTAGTTTCTCAGCAATGCCTGCTGATGACACTTAGTCCTTCCTTTCGCTCCTTCCATGGAAGTAACATTCTTTGCTTATCTCATCTTTAGCAGCACGAAAACCTAATAATCAAGAAACTCTTTACTTAATGAAAGATAAGGTCAGGAATTTTGATGCCAGATTAGAAATGGCACACTTCAAAGAAATAAAAACCAGAGTTTTAGTTTAGATTTAATGATCAGGTGCCTCTCTAGGCAAGAGGTAACCTGTTTTTTCTAGACTCTCCAAGACTCTTCCACTCTGTCAAAACTGAAAATTGGCTGCACCAAGAATTACTTCTTCTTGTGAACCTTATTCTTGATATAAAGCTGAACAAGATCACTAACTCCATCCCATCCCATCTGATTTCTATGGGTTTTTTTCTATTTTTTTTCCATAATATTTTTTAAATGTGAGTGTAGTCCATGGACTTTTCACTCTTCTTCAGGAAGGTTTCCTTGGAAAGGTCTGCACATCATCAGGTAGCAGGAGCTAGCTTACTTCATCTGTCATTTCATACATCTACAGGATTCTTCAGTTAACATCTTAATTGCAGCTTCAATTACCTTGAAATAAATTCCTAAGACATTCCAAGTGGTAGAATACTCTTAAGGCTGAATGTTAAACTTTGCTCTTAGTCACCATCAGTCCAAGCTTGTAACAGAGACTAAATATGGCAACTTCGGGCATGTAATTAATATTGATAATGGACCTGGGAGTACAACAGTACATTGAATTATCTCTAGATAATGTTTCCCAAAGACTACAGAGAAGGATTATTCAAGGGTGACACATTTAAAAATAACTATCATTATAAGATGCTTTTTAGGGATAACATCACCCACTGAAGAGGTGTTAGAATTTCAATTGCCACTATCCAGAATCCTGTCCAACTCAATATAAGCTATCAAACATTCTCTCTTCTTTTATGTTCATCTTTATTTACAGGTAGATGTTTCTTTTAAAGAAAAAAAAGTATTTAAAGAAAAAAGTACTTTTTTTTCTTGCAAGCTTTTCAGTCTTCACAACTGCCTTTGAACAGGCTAAAATATGTCCTCAACTATTTTATTAAATAGTAGTATTTATGCAATTCTAAGATTAAACATAAATCTTTTAGTAAGTCACCTCCACCAGCAGCTTGCTACTTTAAATTATTTTTAAAATTTAATCTTTTTTATCTCAAAATAATAGTTTCTTAAACTTCTGAATAGAATGTGTAGTTTTGTTAAATGTTTCTATTGTTTTCTGAGCTTTATCTAATTTTAACTGTATGAATATGAGAATCTCTGCAGTATTCAGTATTTTTGATAAAATATTTGTTAAAATTGTTATAAAGGTATAGTAATTTAAATTATCTAGTTTATGCCTTAGTCTAGGTAAATAATATCAGCTTTATTAGACCACAGGTGGAAAAGGCTTGCATTTCTGGATAGCATGTTGATGAAAAATCAAGTTGGTGAAACAATGATTTAGCCATGCCATGAAGACTCAAACACTGGATATCAAACATCCAGGTATCAGGTGTACCTGTAACTGTTCAGTTTAAAACAGAGACCTGTTTTTTACATGATGTTCTATATGTAATATGTTATGCATATGTACATAGTGCAATAGGCTTCACTTATGCTCACGGAAGTTCTACTCATGGTAGTACACCAAGACTAAAGCACTGCTTTATCCATGGCAATGGACTCACAGTGCTCATAACAGTGTAAATATATCTGGTAAGCTGAAAATTTTCTGCACCCAAAATCTTGGCTACTGCTTCACCTATAAAATTTGTTCCCCTGTTTTGAGAACAACATTGTTTATTTCATAAATCACTGGCGTAGAAAGTAATGCCCATCACTAAAATGAAAGAATTCCTAACATACATAGAGCTCATCCTTCCTGCCCAGTATTTGGTCATGTTACATCCCTCTTTGTCCTTCATGCTTTTTTGCCTCACTTGGTTGCAGGCATTCACAAGATTTGCTGCAATCACACCTCTCCTACCCTGGTATCCTTTCCCTACGGGGAAGATCCATCTGCATTTGAGAAATACGTCATTCATCCAAATTAATTCACGTTACTTATTTGAATTCAAGCTACTGAATTAGTAGTTTTGGTTCCCAGAAGTGGAGTTGACATCTGCTTCCTACTTGGTCAATCCAAAGTTTCCATAAGTCACTTCAAATATCCCCAAGTTCACTGTTTAGATCAATGACGACAAAACTAACAAAATCTCAAAGTCTGCATCTCATCGCTTAGCTTTTCATACAGTTCCACAATAATATTCCCACAAAATATCTCATTAGAAACTCATAACATTTAAAGTTATAATATCATGCTAATACATCCCTTTGTTATGAACAATTGTCATTTTAAACTTCATCTGATTAACTTTCTCCTCGACATGTGATATGTTTGGAGTGAACTTTAAAAGTGTTAGTGTTAGGTGTTTATCTAATGGAATTTTGAGCAACTTAAAAACTTAACTCCCACATGTATCAACGCAACAATTAAAACCTGATGGGTTTTCCTAAAATACTCAGTGCTCAGACTGCATTTTGACATGCCAAACTATGACTGAAGTCTAAGTTTTTTAACTTGCCTTTTTTGACATGTAGAATGCAAACTTTCCAAGGCAGGACCTACCTTTACCCACGTGTAGGTACAGCAGATACCTATGCAAAAATTACTATTTCTATTCACAAATTCTTTTGTCTCCAAGCTTCACTCTTTGTCACTTCTAATCCAGCTTTCACCCTATCCTAGCTGCTTTGGACTGCTGAAATTTTACTTTAGGTTACCTATGTAACTAGATTTAACTAACACATCATGACAGTGCTCATCTTCATTTTCCCTTGCAGATTTATACTTACGCTACTTCAGGGCTTCTGAAGAGTTTTCAAGTGCAAGAATTTTGCTTTTGTAATCTAAACAGTATAGCATTTTCAGCCCATTTCTTTTATTTCTACTGATTCAAAACTTTCACTCCAATTTTATTGATTTACATGTTGCTGCAGACAAAGCATTCGTAACACTGAAATTTGTTTTCTTTATACTAACCTCTTTTTCTCAGAAATAGGAGGTACATTACTCTTTCTAATAGCACATTTACTGCTGCTAGCACAGTTCCAAGCAGCCAAAGTAAGATGTAATGATTCATGGTATAGAAATAGCTATTGAATCAGCACTAATTGTACTTTTGGTGTCAGGTTTACAGCAAGAACCCCGCTAACCAACAAAAGTGGGACTGGTAACTGCCAGACACAGGATATTTTCTGGAATTCATTTGTTGTGTACCACAGCCATGCTTTAAAAACACAGTAATTTAAAATAAAGATTCTTCATTTTTTCTCATTAAAGTATTATGAAATAACCTTCTATATTTTAAACAAAGATACATATTTAGCAAATAATTTTGTATCTTTGGAAAAACACCAATTTGTTTACTAGAACTATACCAGACAGACTGTGAATAGAGAAGAATAAGGCTTCATAAAGCCCACCCACAAAGGTTTGCTTTTCCGGATTGATATTACAGGTAATTAGCTTGACATTTAATAAATGACATTTCTAAGAACTGCTACAGCTGACTTAACAAGCAAACAGAACAACCTTTTTTTTTTGTTTAGGAAGGGTAGTAGCATTGTTGCACATTTTATGCAAAGTGATTTTGCCAGTTCACATTGAAAACATCTACATGCATGAAATACTTGAAATAAAAATGATCTCTGCTAACTGGACTTTCAATTACTGTGTTGTCTGCTTAGCACAAACTCTAAGAGTTCCTGTGCAAAAGCTAGTATACACTGTGACTGAGCAGGCGCATGCTAGAATTATAATAAATTTACCCTCTATTAAAGTTGTGTGTTTTTTCCAAGCATATTCCAAATCATAAACAATCTAGACAATTTTTCATTTTGGTTAAAAAAAAAAAAATGTCCTTAGACTGTTCCTAGACTTTAGAGTTTAATTTTAAATTGGCAAGAAACTGTTTTGAAGAACCAAGAATGCATGTGTTAGCCTAGTTATCCAACCCAGAGGACAGGTTTGTTTACATGCAACACATTTCAAGGGCACTTAGAAAACCACAGTAATTCAAGAAATACATCGGAAATTTGTTCTCGTTTCCTGCTTGTATTAAGAAGGAAATTAAGTGTTTATGTCATGATCATCTCAGCAGCTTTATTTTTATGCATTACAAACCTTGAAATCTCTTCCAAGTGCCTGTAATATCAGTCTCATTCACCCAGTTCAGCTGCTGGGTTAGCACACCCACACCTCACCAGGGAAGAGAATGGAGTCTTCAACCCGAATGGCAGGAATCCAGTTATAAATAGGGTTCCAATACAGGAGCTTTTTTCTTTCTTGTGACGGATTTTATTTCACTGGTTAAACGTGGCTGAGGCAGATCTGCGAAGATATTCTGCTTAAAAAGAAATGCGAGCAAAACCACTGACCCTTTTTTTTTTTTTCCGTACTGCCAGAGTTCAGGGATGACATGGTCTACTGAACTACACAGTGGCCCTGTCTTGAAAGAGTATTAGCATGTACACAAAAGTTTGTTTGCGGTCTGGAGTACGCAATGTATGAAAAAAAAGACAAAATGAGAAATGCTAGAACAAGTGAAACAGTATCAAATGTCCTATCTTCTGTATTCTTAAGATTTTGGAACAAAAGGAAACATTCCATTTTCTCTTTCATTATTCCCTTTACTAAATTCTCTTATAACCTTAAAGATAGTAAGCTCTATAAATATAAAATAAAAGTTGCAGGGAATTTTTTTGCAAAAGTAAAATAAATCCTTGAAAGAGTGATGCTTTTCAAATACTTTTCTAAAAAAGAGAAAAACTTAATAAATTCAACAGTGCTTAGTTTGCAGCAGTCTTGAAAGAGCAGAAACATTAAACTGAAAAATAAATTAATATAGAGTTATCAATTCCAGTGTACAACTAGTGCTTGCAAATAATGAAAATATTAGGCCACAAAAAGGCTCACCTTCACCAAAGCAATACTGGATTTACAAACAAAATAGAGGTTAAACTAGCACACACCTGAACACCTTGGGGGTCCCTCACTGTAATTGCACTGGCACAGGGACATTGATAGAAGATGACCTTAAAATTTCCAGCTCAGAAAAGACACCGTGTCTTCACTGACACTCCTTGACATCTCTCCTGCTACACCATGCAGGTCTCTCGTTGGCCCCTTTTATTTTCTCCATCTGATCCCACAGTTAATCTTCTCCCTCCAACTCCTTGTATAGCTGATCCCCTCCCAGCTGATCCAGCTCATTTCCAGCCTCCCAGCAATACCCTATTTCATGGCCTTTCTTTATTTCAGTCATATAAACCTTTCCATTAAAGAACTCGCTTTCTGCCCACAAGGCACTTCCATGGGCCTATTTTATTGTAGTGAAAATGCAAACAACGGGGAAAAGAATCTTGTACACATATGAATGAATTACGCTCCCTCAGAAAAAGCCCTTTGAACTGCAGTTTCTCTCCCTTCTTCCCCGGCTCTTAACAACATGGGTTATTTTTCAAAAGTGTTTTCACAGCAGCTCTTCACTGAAGTGAATGGTACTGCTTTTGGACCTCGGTATTTGTGCAGTAATTACTATTGTTCCGCCCTGTGTTTAATAGTCAAGTGAGAGAACTACTAAAAATATAGCAGCCCTGATAAAGATTGCCTACAAATTCCTTCAGAAATATACACAAAGCTGTAGCCCCAAAGAAACCTCATTCCATTCAGCAAAGCTTTTCTGTTCAAACGTAATGCAAAAATACAAGGTGAAGAAGAAATAATACTGGGTCAAAAGAAACAGGGGAAAGAACAAAGACTGCAGTTCAAACAACTGTGATCTTGCTTGGGAGACCAAAAGTCTGTTTTATTACTGCTGCAAACTGTTCTCTTTTTTTTTCCAATTGCTTCAAAATCAAGATAACTCTAATTTGCTCTAAACAGCTTTTGATTTTATCAACAAATCATCAAAGGGCCTGACCAATATGTAGTGTGAATATCTTCCATAAAGGTCACATTTTTTTCCTGTCTTAGAAAGTGAAATCTCCTCACCTTCTTTTGTTTTATGGTTTAAGCTGCATTTGAAAATGCACCGTTTATTTGCAGTGCTACAACTCTTTCTTCTCCTTTCCTTCCTGTAAATCTTATTTCCAGCTAATACTGTCCTTTATGAAATGAAACAGTTTATATGTTTTCCCATGAAAAAGCCCTGCCAGTTCTGTATCTTCATGTTACTAAATAAGTATGGGGTTTTTTTCTGATAGATGTGTGACCATTCACTGTGATGAATCAAGCAAGAAAAGTAAACTGTTCCAGAGTTTCCTGTTGTAGAAAGGAAGTGAGCCATCATAAAATGTAACCCCCACAATTTAGGCTAACATGTGATAGTGTTTATTAACGATTCCACACCATTTCAGGAGAACAAAATTGAAAAACAGTTATGCTGGAATCTAAAAAGGATAACACCTCTTCGTCTGACACCATTTGTTTCTTTTTGAAAGAAAAAATAGCCATTTCTCTTACAAAATAAGAAAAAAGCAGACAGGAGTAATTTGATTGTTTCTTAAAAATCCATTTATATTGAAGATCCAAATTGAATCCCAGCCTTGATTTTTTCCATTCTCCTCAGGTGTGACTAACTACAGATCACCTAAAATGGTGACAGAAAAGGGAATCAGAGCTAGACTTATGCTTCTGCTGAAGATCAGCAACTAGTCAATGTCCCTTTATAGAGGAAAAAGGGGTGCAGATGTTTTCATACTGAATGAGCTTGAAAGAGTGTGATTCTGCAATCCCTGTATTTAGTAATGAGCATGAGTAACATGCTAAGATCTTCAGCTTCTGTCAGTCCTTCAACTCTGAAGATCAGATCTTCAAAACCATTCAGCTGTCCTAGATGAAACAGTACCATCCAACACTTGGCCTTTCAGTTTCCGGCCTCTATTATTACCAAATCTTTAATCCAGAAACCAGATTTCTTATTAACATCATCTGTTAAGCCAGGGCAGGAAAACTGACTTTCATTGTAAAAGCCAATTTCCATCAAGGCATTCAGAAGTGCCATTATTTCATATAGGACCTATCTGTAGAAACGATAGGTTTGGCACATGTTTATAGATATATGGCATCTGGGATTCTCTTTTCTTTCCAGTACCAGATCTGTCACAGCCTAACTAGGAAAATACATGTACTAACACTGACTTGGAAAAACTGAATCAGGCCTTTTTGGCCAGAATCAGCCATTCTGGAGAGAACAATATTACCTTATTGAGTCAGGCCACAGATGAGTGGCCTTGCAAATGTTTCTAGAATAGAATTCTTTTTTAAAGTATAAATCAGGTGCCTTATTGGAAGCACTTCACTCAACACTGAGATCCTCAACCACGCTTTTCCATGAATAGGCCACGGGATTGTTTTTACCAGACCTTCCCATCAAAATCGGTCAGTGATTTTCCTTTACAATGCTCTGTTTTCGGCTACTTAAAGAAACTGTAAGTACTGAAGCTGAAGTTTTCTTTGCTGAGCACATGCATTTATAAACAAACCAACAAACCCAACCAACCAAAAATAAAAAAAAAAAAACAAACTCAAAACAGACTACTAGAAAAAACTGAATTCTGACTTATCTCCTTGTATTTTGCTAGAAAATCATTATTCTGTAGGACAGAAATAGAGGTGGGAAACAGAATAAAAAAGCTGAACTAAGTTCAAACCAGTGTCTGATTATGACTCATCTCTGTTCATGAATAAGGATGAACCAAGTCAATGCAAGGTTTCTGGCATTACTTCCTTATCATCAAATATGTTTGATTTCTCATGTATTTGTCATCAGCTCCTTTGGTTTGGATTGTTTTTGGCTGATAGAGATAAGTTAGACCCTTGATCTAAGTCACATCTTGAGCTATCTCACTTACTGAAAGAGAAATATTCCGCATTCTATCACCTTTATATGCAGAATAAATTATAGCATAAAATAAAGAATAAAAAACAGCCTCTAAGTTTTGTTCAAAAGATTTTGCTGAGAGCAAGAAGAATGAAAAATGGGCCCCAGGTCAACCTGCAAGACCTTTAGACCCTTGCACGCCACAATGGACTACCAGAAGTAAAGAATCAGGGCTTCTCCACAGTTTACACCACCTTAAACTCACCTGGTTACTCTGCATCCTGTTACCCATATGAGCTTTATTAAAAAAAAAAAGTGGGTAGAAGACAGCAAAAGAAGCACTTTACTCTTTTTTCCCTCAGTCTCACCCCAGCCTCAAGAAGGCCATGTAAATACTGTAAGAAACTATGTTAATAAGTTCATGGAACATTCTTCTTGTTATGAATGTTTCAAAAAACGACAGGTCACTAATTAAAAAAAGAGATCATATCCATCCTGTACTATCAACAAAGTATCTGTATCAACTTTATTGTATCTGTATGCAAAATCGATCAGTAGATCCTAGGAATTATATTTATTTTTACACATTCATAGTGATAAACACATAAATATTGCTATCAACATAAAAGAATTGGTATTTGTCTCCAGCCTTAAATTTCCCTCATATTTTTAATTGAATTAATTATTTAGCTTTTTTAACACTGTATCAAGCCTCTACTACAAGAGGAATGACAATATTCATGACTTAATATGCAGTTTAGAATCAAGGGAATACAACCAAATCTGTACAAACTTTTGCAAAATTATTTTTTGTTCTCAGAAGATAAGGAAAAAGCTCTGGTTCTCTTGCTTTTCAAGAGAGCTGGACTAATGTAATTTGCTAAAAATATTTTAGAATAAATCCTGACATTTTTAATCAAAGAATTTACTTTTTTTTTTTCCCATTACTGAAGACGTAGGTATTCAGCTAGTTTGACAGTTGCTTGAATATGTTTTGAGGAATACTGGCACTAATTATTGAATAAATTATTAAAAATGTATTTTTCTTGCACATTCCTAGCCATTTTCACCACTGTTTATCAGCTCCTAGTTCATAATGATTAAATCCACTAAGCCTAAGGAAAGAATCCCTCTTACTTCAAAAAGAGGGATAACATACCATTTGTGTTCTTTTAGTATATTAAAAATAATAATACTTTTACACATGCATGGACTTAGAAGCTTTAAAAGCATTAAATAGCAGATTTGAAAAATGTTTTTTCTTTGAAATCAACATTTTTGCAGATACTGTGAGGACATAATTATAAGACTTTTTTATAAAGATATTTAACAAACATCATCTCACAGCTCAGCTGATGCTCAGCTTCAACTTTCTCTACCTATAGTACAAATGTATAGGTAGTACCAATCAAGGAGACAGTCATTTTGACCCAAATAGGAGATCATCACAAACTAAAACCAACTGTGTGCCCTTCGAAAAGGACAGTTCCAATTTTTTTGCAGGACTGCCTCACATTTCTTCTGTTCCTCTGAACGGCATCACAGCTCCCAGTGACTCCACAGAGGTTTCTCCTCTTCATCGAATACACCAACGTGCACAGCATGAGTGGTGGGAGCAGGATATCCAGCCTTGCTGGCCAGCAGATCTGGACCAGATAGGAAGGAAAAGTAATCCTGTGCTGAATAGACTGTAACAGATTGCTTCCCCCCGTAATGAACGAGGGACCAAAGCACAAGCCGTAATTGAGAGCTAGCTCCCTGCCTGATCTAATCTGGGGGTGGACAACTATAGGCTGCCGCTGAGGCAAGTTGTCATGCTGAAATTTAATCCTAAAGAACAATCAAATGCAGGTTTTCAGAGCCTATCTTTGACTTTTTAAACATTATTTATGAAAACACATTGTGGATACAGTCTAAACGTTCCAGTTCATTGAGACACCAGTATCCTATTGATAGTAGCTTAAATCAGTTCTTTTTTGTCTGTTTGCATGATAATTTAGGTTTTGAAATGTTTAAAAGACCTAAACAGAAGGCACAGCAAGACAGAACGGATGTTAACTAATTCTCAATACCTGATGGTTTCTGAATTCATTGGCTATTCACAGCCTTACATTTCCTTATGCTAAGATTATAGAGTTCAGAGAAAAGGGAAGATCAAAGCAGACAGATCAGTTTGCTGCTAGCAACAGCCTATCTTGGGACTTTTAAGTGCAGTAGATTAAGAACATGTTTAGTGGCTATCATGATTCAGAGCCCAGTTAAGTCTGTGAAAGCCCCAAGAAGCGTTTATGGCAAACACATTTTTATTATTGTTTCTGTTTATCAAGGAAAGCTTGGGTCAGATAAGTGTCTTGTTTTCACAAGAGTCGGATATTGTTATCTATTTCTCAGTGCTCTTTGCCTAAAACAGATGGAACTGAGTAAGTTCCTTAGGTCTTAAAATTATTAAGTCTCCAATTTTGCATCAGGAGCTTTCACTGCAAATCTCTTTTCAGTCACAATATTTTTAGTTAATTTCCATGGAAGAAGAGGAGTTCAGGATCTTGGCTGTCCCTTATACTACAGCACCTTAGGCCAGTGAAAAGCCAAATACAAGCTAAATTCAGGATTCAAGCAGTAAATGCTGGCACGAGAAGACTCAGCTGAGGGTTACAAGATCCATCCTGAAAAATGGAGGCATCAAAGAAAGAAGGCTGTAGCAGGTGGCTGTTTGGCAGCTGGAACAAATTGGGACAGGAGGCAGGACAGAGGGATACACATCCAAGAGTCAGGATCAAGAACCAAGGCTGGAGCAGATAGAAACAGGAGTTAGGTCTCAGGATCACAAACCAGAACCATACCATCAGTTAAGCTTTAAACCCAGTACCTAAATCTCTGGAGAGCAGGCTGTGCCCAGGTGATCTGACTGCTGTTTGGATTGCCCAAGTAGAGAAGTAAGGTTTAGGATGGGGTTGGTGCATGCTAGAATTGCTTGAGACAGGAGGGGCCACAATGGTGCTGCCAGTCAGACAAGACCTTGGTACGTGTTCATCTATACGAAGAAAATATGTCATAGCTCACAGAAAAAGACACCTTACACTCTGGGTTTGAAAGACACAGCGAAAAGATTTCAAGTAAGCTAGCAAAGCGCAGTCAGTAGGAGGGGATTAGGAGATAAATACGGAGTGTTGCCTTGGAGCTACATGGATTTACAAAAAAAAAAGTCTGAAATTTAAAAAAAATAACAAACATATTCATTTGTCTAGAATCAATGTTGTAAACCTTTCGAAGTTCTGCAGAACGTCAGAAAGAATACACTCAACACGAGGAATTTTATAAAAATATCTCTCCCACCAAAAACTTCAGATAACTTTTCTTTTCTTATACTCACTATAGGTTAATAATACTCTATTTATTCTCTGTACCAGAACAGAATTTACTTGTCTTTTCCTTTGTGTGTGATCTGAAACCTAGGAATACCACGCGGTCTAGAAGTGCAGAGTAAGTCTAAGGATCTATTTTATAAAAATAAAAACAAAGCAAAAATATCAATTCAAAATACGTTTTTAAACATTTAAAAGTCAAAATTAACCATTTGAATAAACACTAGATTTTGGGTTGGGGACTTTTTAATGTCAACATTTTAAATTCTACATTAGCTGTTCTTAATGTGCTTAAAGTTATTACAATCTAAAAACTGCTCTGTGATAATAGAAAATAAATTGGTGGCTTCACTCTAGTGTCATTGTAACTGTAATTGTCTGCCAGTCATGTTGGTATTATGGGTGTGGAAGTCAAAAAATGCAAGTAAACAAATATTTTCTATGGTAGCGCTGCAAAACACCCATTTGCCCATATTGGTAAAGAAGACTGAGCAAGTGGCATTGCCTACAGATATGCTGTAGATTTTATGTGAATAATGGGTGTCAGTGAGACAAGGAGAATTACTTTCGTGAAGCTTCATTCTCTTTTGGATCAGTGGGAGCAAGTTGATCTGGCTTTTGCTTCTTCATAGCCATGCCAATCTGTCTCCTCATCTGTTCACTTGCTGTTCTGTGGAGTAATTCTGTCGGTTCCAGATGTTTCATTTATTTTACCATTAAAACAATGTGATGTGTAGCTGTCACATTTTATTTTTCGAGAAATAAAAGTATATTCTGTTTGAAAAATCAATTACTGAGAACTACTCACTGTTCATGTTCATATTTGCTGAATTTTAATTCAGTCATGGAGATTGTGCTTTTGGGCTCCATTAAATCTGTAAATACATTTATAATAACATAAATGAGTTTATCTAACATGTTTTTACCTAGCTGCTTGACTATGGGTAATTTTGCGTAATGCTGGACACATAACACATTCTCATCCCAGGGAACAAGTTTGTTTACATGGGCAGTTCCTAGAACTGTTGCGAAGTAACTGAGAGCCACAGGAGACTCCATAGTATAAGCACAGCTTAGTTTCAGCTCTAGGTTGGAAATAAACCACTGAGAAATGCCATAGTCAACGGTACCACAAAGTGCTCTTAAAACTGGAGCAATTTTTTTCCCACACCTGCAACCATGGTCACAAGAACCCAGATATTATCAAAAGTTAACAGGAAATTGATGGAAAGGAAATCATTATCACAACTCAGGTATGTAGTTGAGCTTGGTTTTTAACTATGCCATCTTGTAAAGAACGTTTTGGTTTTTTCCTATTTTATTCATCGAATAGCCAAAATTTTGTTCATTGAAGATCTGGGATACATTACGTATGGAAGGTTACTAGAGGCTTATCAGATTTCATCAGTGTTAAAGGTACTAAACTTTTGCTTACCCCAATACTTTGTGACACCCACCAAGAACAGTTACCCTCCAGAGCATGGTACCAAATTCTGCTTATTACTGAGATATGTACACTTCCCAAACCAAAATCTGGGTTATATGCCTTAGCTTTAAATCTCTCACGTCCTTTTATAAGGTACTCTGGAAGTGGCCAGGAGGCTGATCTTAGGTTGTTCATGAATTCCAGGGGAGAGGGAAAGGTTACATGAGACATTCAGGCTGAACAAGGTTACACTGAAAGCAACATCAGATGAATCCACAAGTATAGCTATAGGTGGGGTTTTTTTCTTTGGGAGTATCACCACTGGAAGCTTACATGAATTCACACGGATTTTAGAAGACTATATAAGCTTTCCTGGAATTCTCGAAGAACTTTAAGCACCTTATATAAGACAAGGCAAAGGAGAAATTCCAAATAGGTTTTTCCGTTGATTTTGAGTTTAGGCTTCATGTTCATGTACTACTGATGATGGTGGGGCACTATCAATTTTATTTTCAGACAGGTCTCTGCACCTCAAAAGATATATACCACTGCAGTGGATGTGCCTGTGTCCTTAAACCAGCTTGGCAACATCTTCATGTTATTACCTTCACTTACAAAACATGTAAGAAGGTGTAAACGCAGCCACAGGTGTGGGAGATTGTAACAGGCACTCACAAGGACTTTCAGTGAACAGAGCTATATCTCAAAAAAATGTCATCACAAAGGTGCAGGCAAATCAAAAAAAGAAGCCCCAAAATTCAGGATTATAAGCCTCAATATAAAATATAGTTGCATGCAGTTGTCCTCCCCCACCGCTTTTTCTTCTTTATTGCGATCATCTTTGTTACTCCCTACTTCCTCCCCTCAAGTATGATTCCACTTCTCTTGTCTATCTAGGTCCACATGAGAAGTGGGGGATAGAGAGGGGATACTAAACAGTAGAAATCCTTCAAAATCATCAAATAAATATTTTAGTAAATTTATTAAGGGTTGTGCTTTTTGCATGGATGGAATCAGGGGCAAATGAAAGGTCTTCCGTAAACTAAAATTTTCTCTTCCTTTGAGAAAGTGTGGAAAGAATCAGTGAAGCTTTCTGAGACAGCTAAAATGTTTTCTCTGAGCAGCCATTTCGTTGCGCTTACACAAGGCAAATATAATTACCCTGCTAAACAGATAAAAGAAGTCTCTAAAACCACACACTTAGACTTCTATATTCTCCTACTGGTATTTTAATCTCAAATTGAAATTGAAAATGTTCCACTAAGAATGTTCCTTCAAATGCTAGAATTCAGATGATAAAAGGAAGTTTTTGTCAACGGTTTTGAAGCATTACCAGGAAGGTGTTTGAAATGGTAATAAGGATGTTTGAGAAATCTTAAGAATTATCAAAAGCATAAAAGCAACTTCTGGGAAGATTTGGTTTGAAAAGTATCATCCAAGACTGCAAATAAATGTCCATAATGGGTTAGAGTGTGCTCCACTGCTCCACTGTGCTCCATGTTGGTGGGTGGGCATGTGTTCATACACATCATCTCATCAGACCACATGGGCTGAAGCCTTGAGTAAACAGTCATCAGGACAGAGCTGTGTAGCCCAGGTCTATGCAGATTCCCAAGAAGTGGTGCTACAACAAGGGAGAAATGTGCCACAAAACAATTACCTCATGCTGAACAAAGGGAAAAACTGATTTTTGGGGTAGAACTGGGTCAGATCTTCAGCTGCTGTAAATTCTCACCACCTTGCTTAGGACAAGAGAACAAAAGATCTTGGGGTTTTTTTTTTAGATACGATAGGTTATTTCATAGCTGATGGTTTAAAAAGGCAAATTACATACCCTGGAAAATCATACATGTGTGGGGTTTGATTTTTTTTAATTTACATTCCAGTCTATATAGCTACATTTCAGTCATGTTTTAGTTTAGGAATAGGGCCTGACCAGAGATCACGCAATGTAGATATGAGTTTGGCCACTAAAAATGAGAAAGAAACCCAGGAGTTTAGACTAATAAGGTTATACATATAAAAAGGAAAGATCAATTCCTCTTCCTGTAAAAATGTAAGCCTTTAAAGTATGTCATTACCAAGATAGCTCATTCTGCATTTTTCAGTGACTTCTTGGGAATAATCTATATATTGAAGAAACGATAGTGAACTCCATAAAAATAAATTTTAACAATCAAGCAAGCAGAACTCTTATTACCAGATTTTGTAGAACTTTATAATTTCTCAAAGAATTTACAGTAAGGAATATACAGTAAATACGACATATAACCTGTAAAAAGGCAGTCAGTTTCTTATTTGGTTTTGATAGAAAAAACTATTAATAGTCCATTCAATTATCCCAAGTCTTACCTGAAAGACAAGAAGTTCTCCTTTTTCTCATTCTCCAAAGCGCTGCTCACAGAGTTGATCCCAGGTAACTACTTATTCTCTCTATGATAAAAGCAGGTGATATGACAAAGATTTAAAATACATTTATTCCTATACGTATAAGCAGAGCCAGTTCAAGAGAGACACAAAAACATCATGTTTTTCTACAAGAGTATGAGAAATTTCTCAGAAAAACAACAAACACATGCACATACTGCAAACAGGCATCTTCTCCAGTGTCACTCTGCATTTAATTTGGGACTCCACAAAGAATTACGCCAGTGGACCACACACTCCACATAGGTCTGTTTTATATTCACTAGCATGGAGAAAACTAAACCACTTTTAAGCATCAAAATTGCTTTAGAAAAGATCTTATTAGGAGCATACACATTCAGCAATTGTTTTAGAAGTACCAAAGATAGCAAAAACATTCAGCAGCCTTCAAATATGTGCACTATAAGCACCACTTCTTTCTGATCACTTCAAAAGCTTTCCTTAAACAATAAAATTATTCCCTCTTACTTCTCATTTACTTCCCCAAATGAACATATTCTAACTTCAACAATGTTTTACATCTCGTACTGTATTGACACACACAGACAGATGAATTTGGAAGCTTTCTCTTTCTTTTTAATATCCACATCATCATGCCACAAGTACAACATCAGTGAGGTAAAGCTGAAGATGCTCATTCCAAGCCCCATCATGACAGTTCAGCACACTGCCAAAACAGATCTTTATTTAAGCCTCTCTCTTGCAAACACTCGGATTTCTAGGAGACATAAAAAATACTGGGAAGAAAACAAATGAAGCCCCTTAATTTCAGTAAAATGAAGTGGCATACAAGTGTGACCTGTAATTTGAAAGTAAAACACATATTCCTCTTTTGCATTTAAAATGTGTACATATTTATTTAACACAGGTAATAGTTTGTTTAGTTTCAGGATCATCAGTAAATTCACATTCCACAGGGGAAGTTAAACAGGCTGCATATTTTTGGTCTCTATGTCAGATATTTCCTTAGGTTTTCAAACTCTTTTAAACAGAATTACCCTAAGCCCATTCTTGTAAGAGTTGTACAATTTTCAGTCTCTTTGTTCTTGTGATTATTAACATGTCATTAGCTCCTCAATCAACAGAAAATTTTCCTTGGAGACTTTGAATTTGAAATGTGGAAATCCAGCAGAAAACTTTTGTCTTTGGCATAAACCTTTCAAGATTTCTTTCTGTATCATCAAGTACACAGAAAGGCTTTACGGGACAGCCAGAACTTCCCCAGCATACAGTACTCTACCGTTCCAAACACCAGGCACACATCTTTTATGAGAAGATTTCTTAATATTAGATTAATCCCTTGGCTTTTCCTGCTGACACTGTCTTTCCTCTTCACATGCACATTTGCAACATCTCCCACACATTTTGGCACTTTCATTTCATACCCCACAGTTTTATTAGGATTTTGAGCTCCAAAAGATAGTTAATTTATTTGCTCTAGTACCGTCAGACAGATAATAATCCTGAAAGCATTCCAGAAATTGACTACTATCCTTGCCTTATGCCTAGGTAGCAGAACCAGCAGTCCTGCCAGATTGCAGACTCATGTCTGACAATTTGCACATTGCATCTTTTGTTCAATGATCAGCTGAAAATGATGACAAAAATTCCACCCAGACTATTTGCAATGGTTGTTTTAGGCATTTCTCTTATGTAGCCTCTATAAAAATACACGTTAGCAAAAGTACAAGCAAGAATGGTTACAGGCTTCCACTGATAAATTCTTTCCAGCCACCTCCTAAAGATGGGGTGTGTTAAGTCACAACTTGTCCCTGAGATCTGCTCTCTCCCTTTCTCACTATATATTTCCAAGCCAGCCTTTTCTTCACCTCTGTTGCTTCTCCCCCCAGCCAGCCATCATAATAGATTGCAAGCTGAAATAATAATAATAATATTCTACGCAAGAATATGCAAAGGTGTTCAGATCCAGAGGCATCATTGTCTCTAAATGAAAGTAGAAAGTGAAAGGAAGGATGTGATCATGACTTGCAGAAGAAACAAACAAACAAAAAAACCCAAAAAGCGTATCAGTTACCTTTGAATATATAGTGCAAGCTCGAAACAAACACGTAGGGCTCTGATAAAAGTCAGTCTGTTTCTGCAGCATTGCTGCTGTTCTGCTCAATGAAATATTCAATAACAGTAATTCTCTTGCTTCTTGCGAAGTGCAGGGACCCTACTCTCTAAAAGTACAACCATTTAGCAGCCCGAAGCATTGGCCGAGACCAACGCTAAGGCAGAGCATGAAGTCATAAACATACCCAGATGTTACTGTTTGAAAACATTAAAGAACTACCGAAGTTCCTCAGCACATCGCAAGTAGCGTTGATTTCAGCAGTAATGACTCATAAGGGAAGAAGACACTACTGAAATTACATGCCTGGGACACGTTTCTTTGCCACTTACATTTAGGAAAAAAAACAACCGTGTCTTTAGAAAAATCTCAGTGGGGAGGAGAGCATTCTGAAAATGAATAAATATGCTTGCTTGTATTTATGCGGTAAAACAAATACAATCCTAATGCATTACACATTTCTGATGATTTCATGGAAGGCTCGGGAGATCTAATTTCCCAAGTATCTAAAAAGGTTAGTGCTGAAGGTTACAGGAAGTTATGAAACTGATTATTTTAGGGAAAATTTTATTTAATGGAATTTGGGTAGTTTTTTATAAACATAGCAAAGGAAGGGAGACTGCTCATATATTCTGTGCCAGTCCTGCTCTGATGAATAATTGCATTGAGTCTACTGAAATATTCAGTTAGGTGAGCGAACACACTCAGGAGGTCTTATGTTTTTTAGAAGTCACTGAACCTTTTCTGAGTTCACTTTAGTAGCAGCTCAAGCCTATTCCACCATGTGGAAACAGGGATTTCACGATAAGCATGAAAATTAACTGCAGTGTGCTAATATGGTTATGCTCATACCACCCTTTCTGTGGCTATCTTACATTCATATTACAGAAGAAAGGGCTCTCAAATTAAGTAAATTTTGAGAGATGCAGCCCAATAACTCTCTTCAGTTTGGCAAGTATAACTCAGGGTTTCAGAAAGCTTTCTTTAGGAGAGAAAGTACAATCTCTGAGAGCATCTTGGCCGATTATCTACTGGAAAACTGTAATTTTAACTGAGACAGAGTAGAGCTAATATTGTCCATTTTGCATTTTTACCAGTAAAAGAATAAAGACACACAGAAAAAGAGATAAACTACTGCTGTATTCATAACTCAAGGAATAGGGTACCAAAACCAGAAGAAAGTATGAGTTCATGAAAATAGAAATTTCAGAATTTTTTTCCCCTTTGTTGTTGTTCAGCAATCCTGTTCTTCCCTTTTCTCTGTTGTTTAGGGATTCACTTTGCAGAAACAACTTTGCCTTAGGCACTTTCTCTCCAGAAGCACTCTAATTTTCCCTTATTTCTAGAGAGAACTACTTAACCACCAGTAAGACAGCAAATATCAGGTATCATTGTTGTGCACAGACTTAGCTAACTAAATGAATTAGTGCAAGTTCCATGTCACCTTGTACAAATACTTACACATTCAGCTACATATCACAGTACCAGTGTCCTCCACCTACCATTGTTTGCTGTGGTTTGACTTTAAATAGATATCTGAATTTAGTTAAACACATTTTGTTTCAGTTATCTATCTAAATACGTAGACAAATACTTGTGGAGAAGTAGGTTTGGTTAAGAGTATTTGAAACGAGATGCAATCCACCAAAGGGAGATGGGGAGAAAAAGAGTGCAGTTTTGCTAGTGTTTGCTATTCATAAACCAAGCTACACATGCTTACAGACGGTGAAGATTAGGATGTAGCTCATCAGCTGCATAAATCTATTAATGGCCATGGAAAAGCGCCAGTGTCAAGTCACATGAGAACATGGCCTCATGACAAAAAAAGGGGGCAAAGAGTAAAGCACTGAATTTCCTCGTGTTTAAAAACTTACATGTGAAAGTGAAAAACCTTTCACCTTCTTGGTCCACAGTGGTCTGTGGAGACAGGTAGATGCAAGCCTTGGAAAATTTTGACAGGTTTCTCAGGGGATACATGGCTGAATGTTACAGAAAGTGGTCTTTCAGGTAACTTGTTCAATCTTTTTTCCAACCAAAAATCTTGCTGAAGAACTCTTATGACTGGCCTTTCCAAAACCTTTGGTGTCCCAAGGGTTGGCATTATTTTCTGAAAGAGAAGAGTGTGAGTTGAGTCCCCACCACAACAAGGTACAGGAAATTGCTAGGAAGAAATGGACCTGTTCCATTTCTGTTGATAAAGTGAATATATATGTTATTAAGGTGATTATGGTTTTTAATTATTTCTTTTGCACTGAGTTGTCTCCAAGCTTCTGATTTCGAATAAGATAACAGTGAAACAGTTATCTCAGAAATGCCTCAAGTCCAACAGTGGCATTATGAAAAGAAACTGCATCATCTTTTTATTCTTTTTATTTCCACTTCGGAGAAATTGTTGATTTTGTTAAATGAAAATCATTAGCTTGTTTTTAAAGAAAATTTATGAAAAAGGAAAATTAATAAATTCAGCTGCAATTTTCAGATCTTGAAGCTTCTTCTGATTAGAAAATTTTTATTTATAGGCTAAGAGCCCAAATATGAAAGTCTTTGGCAAGAACCCATCCATCTCTTACCCAGAACTTTGAGATTTGATTTTACACCTATTTAGCAGCTGGTCACTTAGCATTGGCCTATTTTATCCAAATAGTCTTCCATTTAAATAACAGTCATTTCCATTTATTAGAGTAATTCAATTTCCTAAGGACTGTCTAATAATACAGCTGCCCCATTATGCTATGGATGAATATCATCAAATAGTTGTAATTATATTTTAAATATATTAGTGCTGTTTAGTATTCTATCACACCTGTGGCACGATCGGTAGCTCACAGATATGAAGTCCAGAAACCCCTGTATTATCTAGAGAACATACAGTGTAGGTCCCTATTCTAACAAGGACCACTGTATTGGTGCATTTTGTAATGCTCACGTAGGTAAAATTACCAGAGCTTTAAAAGTTTAGTTGACAATCATTTTACACTCATTATCTATAGGTAGTTTGTTCAGCAGAGGTGAATTACCGTAGTATTGCGCAGTATTTTAGAGAGTCCTTCTTCCATCTAAACTCTGATCTTGGTTTTGCTCTAGGTTGTTATACCACAAAAGAGAGGTGCATTCCCAAGGCCTCAATTACTCTTATCATAAGAGAAAACATCCTAAAGGTTTTTTATAACCAAGCTCATCTGAGGCCTTCCTCCAGAGCTTTATCCTTAATCGGGATTTGTAGTGGGCTCCTTGAAGTTTGTGACTTCCTCTGCCACCAACCCTCTGTTCAAGATTCAGTGAGAGAGGCTGTTCATTCTGCTGTTGACTTCATCCCTTTGAAGGGGCCATATTCTTTCCTTTATCGCTTCCTTGGTGCCCAGCTGAAAATCTTTTCAATGGTCAGAAACAACGTTGTCTTCTGCTTAGTAACATAGAAGTGCTGGGTGATATTTACATTTTAAGAGCTTTTTTGGCTTACTGATGTCAACTGCGTAGAATTGTGTAAATCAGGAGAATCATGCGAGTTTTCAAGTATTTTAATATAAATTGCCATAACACTACACTCCCAGGAGAAGTCAGCTAGCAGTTACTTGGCTGTATGTGCTAAACACAGCAAATAGTAATACTCTAAATATTTAAATACTGCGATGGCTTTGTTCCTCATAAGTCAAGAGAATCTATTCTAAAAGTATTTTCTGTATCCTGTGCTCATTGCTTTCCAAACTTGTGTACAGATGCAACCCCAAATTCAAAGCACTTACAATCAAAGAAAAGCAATATGAAATAAGAGGAAAAAGGAAGAAAATGCAGCTATCCTCAACTGACTTTCCCCTAAACATTATGAACTAATTATTTTTGTGAGACATATAATTTGACACCAGCCTTAGAAGGGATATGCAAAAGGGAGGAGTTTCCTATCATGTCTCAAGATGGACATGATCTCATCAGGCACAGGAGAGGCACAAATACAGCACTCATCAAATTTGTTTTCATTACAGAGGCTTAGAGAGCACCAGTGATGTAGTAGAGGTAAAAGTACATAGGACAAAAGTATAGCTGTGGAAGAAACTGAAAGATAATGAACAGAAACAATGTAATTTAGCAAAAGGACTGAAAGGGTATGATAGGCAATATAGGCGATCTGGGGACAGAAGATGGGTCAGAAATAAGTCATCGATATAAAATGGTAGTGGATGAAATGCAGAGGGAACGCCCTTTAGGGACAGATAGAAAGCCCCTGGCACTCTCAGTGTGAAGACCAAGGCACTGAAAAAGATGCCATAGAACTAAGCAGAGGGCTAGGGCAGAAAATCAGAAGAATGTTTCAGCAAAACTCTGTGAACGCTAGTATTTTGAAAGGAAAGATTGAATTGAAAGTGCCAGTGGAATGAAGAAAATAAAGATGGAGAAAAAAGTGAAAGACATTCCAAGCAATTCCAAGATTTGGCTAGCTAAGAGGAGTTTCAGGAAAGTGTTGAGACTAAAAGTTGACTAGAAGTGACTCCAGGTGTATTTACAGAAATTAAGTAAATGCTTACATCTGCAGAGCCAATGAATTTAGATTTCTAAAGAGATGGAGCAATGGAAATTACTGAAGGGAAACTTGCCTGCCACTTGAGGTATTGTGTATGAATAGGTAATTATGTGGGCCATAGCATCCCTAAATTATTTAATCTGATTGAACCACTCTTTATAGTATATGTTTCTATGGAAAACAATGTCATCTATTTAGTTTCTAATCATCTACCTGTAGAAAAAAAAATTATCTGTGAATGCATGTTACTTCACCTTGTAAATACCTACTATATCACACTTCTCTCCCTCATTTCTATGTTTACTCACATAGCTTAGTTTTGTTGATTACAAATAAGAGATTATCACCAAAGTAGTGCCTGCATGACAAAATTAATGTGCAATTTGATAAGGAATGATCTATCTCTTCTTACAGCTGTTTATACATTTGAACTATTTTGTGAGCACTAGCTCTATAAGGAAATGTTGCAGTTGAGTAAATAACTCCTTCCTCTCCCATCATTAGCAGGAAGACAAGTCCCGTTAACTCCAGCAGAAAACAGAGCTAGACAAACCCAAATATTTTTTAAGATCCTGCCACTCAAAGAATTGGAGTCAGAGAACATGTGACTCCAGTTTACAAAATGGAGAGGCAAAACAGACCTAAAAGAATTTGCTCAGGCTGCTAAATCCAATTTATACTCGATGCTGACCTTCCTCAGCTCAGATCATACTCTCACACTCCGACTGCACAGCTCAGCTGGCCAGGTTCATCCCTTCTCATCATCATCATCATCGTCATCGCCACACTCATAATTTTGAGCTTGTTTAACTCCCTGAGCCTGGATAACACAGATGCAGGTGAACACTGACACTGACACAAAGCATGCAGCTCTGGGCGGTGTGAAGGAGAAGGGACCACAGCATCTCTGACTTCATCTTACTCTGTTTTGGAACTGCTTCAATAGGAACAGACCAACAAGAAGACAAAGGTGCCACCATCCCCCTAACCAGAACACCTGACACCATTTTCTAGTTTCAAATTTCATTCTTCACAGTCCAGCGGGGACATTATAATGCACTAATCTTCTGCAAGCTTAGAACAAACTGCCGTTTTAAAATTTAAATAGCATTTTGGAGCTTATATCCTACTATTAGAAAAAAGAATTGTGAAATGTGGCTTTCTTATCTTCCTCAAAAGTTTAATTGATTTTATGGAAATGGAGGATTGTACCTTGAGCACTCTGGCTGCAAGCTTTAGAGTTTTTCTTGAGAAAAGAAAATTGGTTAATATACTGTACTTACATGACTGTAAAGCATTTGGCTTATTTCCACATTCTGAGCTACTGCATTCTTGCTGATTTCTTGGAGTGAGGTGTGGATAGTATTATATGCAATGGCTTAAATCGTATTTGAATGATTAAGGTTTGTTTTAAAATGATAAATTTGTTATTATTCACAGCTATTATAAACATCTATAGGAATGCTTGTCTAATAACAGTATTTTGAATATGGACGAGCCAGTATTGCAGCCTTAAGTGCTAAGTATCATTTTCAATGATCTAGAAGAAAATACAAAGCGATTGCTGGTAAAACTTGAAGAGTATGCAAAAATTGGTGGAGTGGCAAGTAATAAGGCAAATGTTCTATAGAATGACCTGTCTCGATTGGTTAGGTGGCTTCATTTGAACAAGGTAAATTTAAATAATAAGGATTAATGCAAAGTCATTAATCTAAGCACAGGGAACGCAAGTCATAGTTATAGGATGGGGCACTGGAAAAAGTGATTCTGAAACTGTAGGTGGATAAGGGAATTCCCAATGCAAAGCTGTGGCTAAATGAAAACTCATTTGATCCTTGGAAAAGTAAAAAATATTGAAAATAAGTAGATGCTTTTCATTATTTCCAAATTCAAAAGCTGATGTCACCACTGCTGGAACACTGTTCAGTCTGGAATCTGAATTTTTTAAAACATATTAAAAAAATTGAAAATATTCAGAAGTTAATTAAAGCATATTTTGACACTTGAAAAATATGTCTTAAGGCCGGTTAAGGTCAATATGCTTAGTTTAATTCAGAGAATGCTAGAAAACTACTTGATCATGTTGAGAGAAGCTAGACTAAGCCAGCAGAAAGTATGGAAGGAAATAAACTTTCAGCTGTTTAGCGGAAAATGTATATGTTACATATACAGAATTAATAAAGATAGATGGCAACTAAAAGCTGTTAAATAGTTGAATTCTCTAGATGTAGAAGGTGTTTACTCAATATAAAGGGCATCATTGTGCTTAAAGTGAGCGATTGGCAGTGTTAGTTTCCCAGAAATCAGGAAAGCAGTTAAGGAGAAAATGTTGCCTTATCACCAACGATGTTCAAACCAGGCAGTAAAAAAACAAGTTCGGTCACTATCTGAAAACCCTGTGAGGAATATGTTTTCTTTCACCACTCCTTCATAACGAAGGGACAAAGGAATCTGGAGTAGCCAGCCAAAGAAGGATTAAGATAAATTCAGATCTGAAAAGGGGATGAAACAGTATATGGTGACATTAAATGGGGGGCTCAGAGGATGGGGGGGAGTATTTTTGGGTCTGTTGTGTTGTTTTTAAACCACAGCATTGGAAATAAAAAATACTGAGAAAGTTGAAAGGATGATTCCTTTAGAACCACCTCACCAAATACAGACAATATCTCTAAGGAAATCAATAAAAATTGAATGGCTTATTTGCTCGCAATCAAGTAACACTTACTGTGTGACTCCCAACAAACACAGATTCAGTAAACCCTGTGTGTCAACTATCAACTTCTCATTTACTTATTTATAGTAAGAGAGAAAATCTGTAATATCAGAAGTTTTCTGCAACAAATCCCAGCCTGTACGTGCCTACATGAACGGATTTCAAATAGTGACTGGCTTTTTAATCAGACTGAGAAGTGTAGCAAAACCCAACAGGTAGAATTAGAATGACGTGCACTTGTTTATATTGAAGGTACCTGTTGAAAGATAAAACTCACGTGTTAGATTTTCCATGACCTGGAATCTTTAAATCGAGATTTGATTTTTATCTAAAAAATGTAGTTCAAAAATTACAGCATCATGTAAGAATTCCTCAGATGTGTTATGCAGGAAGCCAGTCTAGATTATTTTTCCACCTTTGAATTCATTGAAACTGTGAAAAATAGAAGGATTCCTAAGTTCCACTGCAACAGAAAAGATAAATTGCACCAGAGAAACAGTATCACATGCAGACAGACTGTGTTCTAAATGAATCCTCATCTGCTGGAGAAGGGTTGGTGACCCAGCATTTTCTGGCTTTCTTGAAAATACACTTGATAAGAGGAATGGGGGGAAGGAAGATTCAAAAGGGTAAGAGGGGCATCAGAAATTAAAATGAGCATCCATATGTTTCCATATTTCTTCAGACTGCATCTAGTAATTCCAAGGACACTCATAATTAAGCAAGGATAGAACATTTCATTTCAAAGTACTGTACACACATCGACTAATCACCTAGAAATACTTTTAATTTGTTAGGTTTTCAGCATCAGCTTCATTTTTAAAGGTTCAAATATTGTTCAGTATAAGTCTGAAGTATACTCTGTAGTAATGTATTTTAGATTATGCTGATTTTATTTTGTCAAATACATGGTAATGTTTATTGTAATAAATAATAATAACAATGTAGATGATTTCTGCAGGGAAAGAAAACATATACAGAGAAGAAATCTATAATTATGTAAAAAATAAAATGTAATATTTCTTATAACAGCAGGTTCCATGATAAATAGCTGGTAGGAGGCAAATTGGAGGGAAGCAAAGGAGCCAAGATAAAAATTATCAAATTATTTAGATGTATGGCGTAACCATTTTCTTCCTGAATATGAACTTACTGTATGTGAAAATAAGGCTTTGGTTAACATCACTCACCCTGGATTTAAAGCTTTGTAGATTATTTTCACCTAAAATCATCTTAGAATTACAGCAGAGGTGAAAATAATTTTTCAAAATGGGAATGCAGAAAGAAAGTTCCCTTTCAACCTTCACATTGTGGCAATTCCAGCCAAAACGGGCACTGCTTTCTGTGACTGTAAATTCTACAGAGCCTTTACCTCTCTCTTTTTCCAAGGATGTTCAGAAATATAACCTGCTCTCTTATCCTCCTATCTGAACAAAAAAGAAATCGTATTTTCTTAAGCCATCAATTTTTACCTCTTCCATGATGATTTATAAGATTGCAGTTTCTCTTTTGTTCTGTCAACCAGACATCTGTATTCTCACTGCAGCTGACCTCTGAATGCACCATAGGAAGCAGAAAAGTTTGATACCATCACTGCAGGGTAACCTCTCGTTACAGAAACAATGACTACTCGAGCGGCAGGGAACTCTGTGAGAAACCTCTTAATTCTAATCATTGAAAAGATGACTTCTTCATCAAAATGATCCTAGAGTTCCTGATCTGATTCTTGAAAATGACAATATTAAAGGAGCTGTGTTTAGTCCAAGGAGGATTTTATTAGGAGCAGATGCAGCAATCAGGGCCTTATTTTTTTTTTTGGATGTTTCTGGGAAATTAACCTGCAATTCTTTACGAATTCACCACACTGTTCTTCTACCTTCAAACTATTATTTTAACCCAGATTAGACTCCACTCCATCTGTGCTCCCTAGTGCATTCCTACCAGTTATTAAATAGCAATGAATAACCTTGCAGTGCTGTCATCAAAGGTATTGCTTCTCAAAATATGTTTGGAAAAGGAAGCTGATGGGAAGGCAGAGAACATGTAGGATGAAAGCAAAAGCAAACTTTTGGGGATACTCTCATTTTATTTCCCTTTCTCCTTGCATTGTTGTTCACAGAAAATCGTTTTTATTCACACAGACACAAAGATGATTTAATTTCACAAGGACCACTAATAAAACAATCGAACAGGAAAATCAAAGAGCTTTTGTACATAGTTACCTGTAAAAGGTATAGTCTAGTGCCAACAAAACAAGAAAGAATGCACTACATTTACAGCAGGGCAGATATAGGTTAATTATGAGGAAAAACTATAATAGATAGGACATACTATTGGATTGTTACAGGAATCTGCTGAGCACCACTGTTAGAAGTTTTGCTAGGATGGTATAGACATAGTTTTAAAGGTAAAGACCCCAGAATTTAGCCAACTCCCTGAAAAGAGGATCAAGGAACGGGGAGCCCCTGACTATTCACGAGACAGACAGGCTTGATACTTAAAGGTTTATGACTACTCAATCTTGTTTTCATCATCTATAGAAGGGTGCTATGGACACCACCACAACCTCTGGAGCTGATGCAAAGCATTCTATGGCTGTCACAATGTTAACAATAGCCCTGGACATCACTCACAGACCTCCTGACTTCTCATGGTTTTCCTAATAGACATAAAATCAACTTATTAACATTTACAAAAGGCTTTGCATTAGTAATCTAGTATATTTAAACAAATAATATTTTAAATAAAGAGGTTTCTCTTAACTGTTCTTCCAAGAAAACTGTTCTCAGTGTTTTGGGTTTTTGGGGGGTTTTTTATTTGCGTGGGTTTTGTTTGTTTGTTTTTAATGGGGAAGCAGAGACAGAATATTCTGTACCCATTGCAGAAAAGTACAACAATGATGTCACAGCAATGCTACCTTCTGCAAAGTTGCAGATCAATCCCAAAATGGTATTAGCTCTAGCAGTCCCTTGGGAAATAAAAATATCAGGTTGACTTATAACTGCAAATGTTAAAGGCTAAAGAAAAAAGAGGAAACTATGGGGTCAGGTGTAAATATCTGAACCTGCTGAAGAAAGAAAAGCAGCATGAAAACACTGCATTTCAAAAAAAATTGCTGGTGAATATTAAATATGGTGTAGGTCAGCTGGATCAAATGGTTCCCTTCCAAGACTGTAAAATTAACAGGTACGATAAGTTTCCCTCTCACTGCTAAAAACTTGTCTGCCTTTCATCACTCGTGGGATATGACTCTCAATAAGTGAAGAAATACATTTGCATGCAAAAAAAGCTATAACTTCCAAAGGAACAACTGAAACTGTCTCCTTCTGTGTATAGCATGGATAACAGGTAGCAACACAGATTTGAGCACTGAACTGTCAGTTGAAGGAACATGCTACAGAATGCTGTCTGCTCTCTGGTGCTTTATGTTTAGGGGAGCTCTAGGCCTTCAAAATTCTGCCATTTTTCTTTGGCTGTGTCACAGGATTTAGGAATCTCTGTGTCCCTCCTGTTATCTCAACAGTAGAATGAATCTACTTTACTTTTCTGTTTAGCTTTCAAGTGCTGAGGCACAGTAATCTACAGTCATCGGTCCCCAACTCTCTCTAGCATAAACAGTTCAAAGTAAGAACCAGGTTGTAAACGTGATATTTTGAGGGGAGGGGAAATCAGTCTAAAGATACATGTATCTATGGAGAAGAAAATATAAGACAAAAACCAGTATTGCAGGAAAACATCACAACAGAATAGTTACCACATCACAGGTACATCTGTGATAGAATGGTGTTAGCAACAAGGCACACAACTAGGAAATGCCCAGCATGAGAGAAATACAATATCAAATATAACAGATATGGCTGACAAATGGAGGAAAAGTCAAAGCAAAGGTACTCTGAAGCAAAAATAAACCTATGAGAGATTGTACTAGCAGGTCTGAGCCCCTGTAGTTTAACTTTTCAAAACAGAACTTCTGAAGCTTTGCTAAGAGTGGTTTGAGATGGTGAAAGTCATCACTATCAACAGATGTATACAACTGTTTCCATTTGAAAATATATAGGTAGTTTATACCTATGCCATAGGGATATGCAGAGCAGTCCTTCATAAAGAAACACCAAGTTCAAGACATAACACGAAAGATCTAAATTTAAGTTACGCAGAAACAACTTGTGCACTCAGAAACTCATGACACAGGGATTTTCAATATTCAGAGGTGCAGAATAATCTTCCTTGCAAAACCCCAATATAGAGATACTGCCATTTTTCTCCAAATTTTTGAAGTCAACATCTCTGTTTATCTAAATATTCTAACAAGTTAAAGCTCTGAGAAGTGTGAACTTGAGATTTACAGATAAGTTTAACAAATATTTTAAGTAATACTACTTTCACCACTCTGCGAACAGTATCAGAAGTTAGGATAGCGTATCACACTGATAGAGAAATCCCCCACAATGAATCCTGTAGCTACTTTAAATCTCCAAGCAGAAGACTTACAAAGCATTTTGTTAAAGGAAGGAGAAATTGTTAACCATGAACTGCTCGTTTAGCACAGCCAGGGGCACATAGGCATCTTACAATCTAATTCTCAAGCGATGTGTGAAGACTGCCAGTCAAGTTCTTTTTGATCAACCAGGTGCCTTTAGAAACCAGTATACCACATGATGTCATACCATACATGGTGGAACATCACATTTACATTTATTATCAATTCTCTGGAAATCAAAATGTCTCTGTGAAGTCACAATAGCTATTGACTCAGTCTGAAGAAACCTTCACTCTTTACTCAGCAGATTCTCTAGCCCAACACCATCTAAAGATGTAGTTCTGAGGCATACTCTCAAGCCCCATATTAAGTAAAGCCCATAAACTTCTTGCTTCTGCAAATTTAGCTCAACTCTTCATTTTTATCCACTCCTTGTAGCAAAAAAAAAAAAAATATATATATATATATAAAGACAGTAACTACAACAAAAGATGATAAGACGTCAGCAGATCAGCAGTAGTACCTCTTTAGAGATCTTTTCTGGGAGAGTGGAATACGGAAGCAGCACAAAGTTCTCCAATTAGTTCTGGAAAGGAGAAAGAGAATCAATTAAAAATATTTCTTTTCCTGCTCATCTGTTACAGTTTTAACCATTGCAAACTTTTAATTTAGAGTTACTCAGAAAGAATTTAACTTACGAAGATCTTTCAATTCAACCTCTCAAAGCCAAATGTCATTAAAATTTGAAGAACTAAGAATTTATTCAAATATAATAAGATTTCCTTCCTCAGAACCTCTTTGCAGGTTCTATGCTGTACCTGATTACTGGCCCCACTGTCCAATTGACTTTCACTGCTGGAATTTCCATAATCAGGACTAAAAGACTACTTTGATCGCAAAAACATTAAAAAGCACAATAGCTGTATTAGTCATAGTCACTGATCATCTCTCCAGCCTTACAAAACAGTGACATGGCCTTATATACCAAAAAAGAACTTATCTAGCACTGGCATGTTATGTAAAAAAATGTACAGCTCTTTGCAAGGCAGCAGCATGTTTTTCAGTCTGAGATCTCAAAATAAATAAAAAGGTACCTCTAAACTAATACTCCATTTTACCAGTCCTTGTAAATCTTCTCTCCATTTATTCTACAGCTCACTTATTAAACCACCAAGTGTGCACTGTACTCTTATGGTGTAATACAAAAACGTAGTTTGCCACAAATTTTCTCTGCCAACAGCAAAAGCAAAATGCATGAGAAAGACGAAAGCATCTAGAGCACCTGACCACTAAATACGCAAGTTCTGCTTCCTAAAAGGTTATGTATCTCCAGACACAGAGCTGGGCCTGCAAAGAGGCAGAGTACAGGAACAGGTCACAATCCGAGAAGTGCCATTTGGGACACAGAAACCATGGGCTTGCTCCATTATAGAGATCCTTGCATATCTTTTACTTATACCCGTAAACCAGAAACTCTGTTACTCTGCTCACAATACTCTGTTATTCCATCCCCACAAAGTAAGGAAACGTTTGGTTAAATTACCGCATAAGAACTTCTGCCTTCTTTGACATTCTTTACCCAAATGGTTGAATTTTGCGTGAGTCTACAAGGAGGTTTGAGGGGTTTTTATAAGATAGAAGAGTTACATGAATAAAAGCCTGTAGAGACTGCATGACCCCACTTCAGTAGCTGTATTATTTGATTCACTGGAGTTGAAATAAAAATTGTCAGATGCCTCTGAATTTCCACAGACACAGTGAGATAATGTTTGTAGTTGCAAGTTGAAAACATAGCCATCACTTCTTCAGCTGATTTTTATGAACATTTTAATTGCTAAGTGTCCAGTGTATTGTAACCTGCCATTCTTACCTGACGCAGCCCGCGGGAATGGAGGGT
>VZRE01006421.1:0-16357 GCA_013396775.1 Cephalopterus ornatus | reverse complement strand
CGAAGCCTAGCCATGATGATGATGATTCTCCATCTGTAGTTTTCATGAGAAGTTGAAAATTCTGAATAAACTCAGTACAAGTTTTATTCATAATACAACTCAGTACAACTGCAACAAAGGGCCAGAATCATTACTCTTCATCACATCAGCAAATGCAAAGAACTGTTGTGAGGCAGAGTTTTTTGTTTTCCCATGAAACCTGTGGAGTGTATTGGGCAAATTCTGCCTAGCGGATTTCCATTTTCATGGGAGATTTGCCATGATTCCTTCTTTTATACAAATGCACTTTTAATTATAACATTTTATTTTTCTGCCTACTTAGGGACACACCCATCCCCTCATAGGAGTGGAAGATACTGAAATATTGAAATGTATTTTTTTCTAGGAATAAGTAATACAGCAATTTGTAATATAATTTTCTTTTATTTGTCTCTTTTCTACAAAACGTCTGTGATTTCATAATATTGCTTTCTTTTGCCTTGTTCATACTGCTGTTTGCTCAGCTTCCATTGAGTTCCACAAGCAATTTTTTTAATGGTAACTAAATGGCAAATTCTGTAAAAAAAGGGAATGACACGCTGTCTTATATTGTAGTGACAAGAATTATTTTGTGCCTCTTTCCAAGATCTTTTTGAAATCACATATTATAAATTGATAAGAATTTACAGGTATTTTAGTAATATTCAATAATCTCTGGATAGCATGATTACAGCAATGTGTATCACCTACTCAGTAACATAAGTTTTCTGCCTTTGCAAAGCCATTTGTTTTTCCTTACATCTCTTTTTAATGTCCTTTTTTGGGTCAAGATTGAATGGAATCTCCTGGTTCTTGTTCTTTTTATTGTTAGTGTTTTTGGGGTTTGTTTGATGTTTTCCAGAAAACACGAATGGTGCTTATAAGCTGTTTCCTTCCTTGACTTTGCTAGAAGATACATGCCTAGACCATAAAAATCAGGATCCCTTTTGTCAGTGATCTGACCCTTTGATAGCAGCGTGGCTGAGAGACAAGTGATCTGGGACTACCCTGTCACTTCTTGTCACCACTTTAAGTCAGCAGATGATTGCATATTAGTTTTATAATTTGTGTAGGATGCACCTACACCCCAGACTTTGTTATGCATATTACAAGAGCAGAGGGTTAATTTAATTAACTTGCTTGCATCATATTAAAACTGGGTAAGTATATTCTCAGTGACATCATCAAAATATTTTAGTAATGATATAGAATTAATTTTTAGAGTAATGTGAATCAATGAGGTTAACTATTGGAAAGATGTTGGCTTAGTGTTAATTGGATTATTTTTATGCTAATAAAAATTAATAAAAATATTAAATAATATTAATAATTAATATTTAATAATTGTCAAGTGAATCTGAGTCTTACGCTGTCTTCTCTGTTCTTTTGCAGCCTAGCATTGTTATGCTATTTAAATATGAAGAAATTCACAAAAAAAATCAAACTGTAACTTTAGGTTATTGTTCTCACTTGATTAGGAAAGGCTTTT
Source organism: Cephalopterus ornatus (assembly GCA_013396775.1). Taxonomy (NCBI): domain Eukaryota; kingdom Metazoa; phylum Chordata; class Aves; order Passeriformes; family Cotingidae; genus Cephalopterus; species Cephalopterus ornatus. The sequence goes on along the minus strand of VZRE01006421.1, from coordinate 14,850 downwards.
ACATCCTAAAGCAAATATTTGTAATGGAACAAAGGGAATACGCTGAATACACAGTAAATGTTAGTATACAAGTCACCTTAAACCATTGATCTTTATGGTCTGCAGGGATTGTCAAAGCAAGCACACAAGAAAAATGTGAAATAGTTGCCTTGCTGTGCTTTATGCAATGATATTTGGCAATATTGCAAAATCAGACGAAGTCATTTCTAGCAATATTACAAGAAGAGAAGCAGAGATGCGGAATTCAAATGGCAAACAGCCAGTCTTCCAAATTCTGAATTTTATGTTGATTATTTATGTAAGATATTCTTGTAGTGTTCACCCTTCTGAGCTTATAACTGTTTATCTGGGGAATACCACTAATGACCAGCCACCAACTGGATTTTAACTGCTTCCACCACCACTCTCTGGATCTGGCCATCCAGCCAGCTCTTTACTGAGCAAAAGGTGCACCTGTCCAAGCCATGGACTACCAGTGTCTCCAGGAGAATGCTGTGGGAAATGGTGTCAAAGGCTTTTCTGATGTCCAGGTAGACAACATGCCCAGCCTTACCCTCATCCACCAAATGGGTCACCCTTGTCATAGGAGACCTGGTCTTAGTCAGGAAGGATCTGCCTTTCTTAAGTCCATGCTGGCTGGGCCTGATCCTCTGGTTATCCCCTGCCCCAGGTTGTTCTGTGTGATGGCACCCAAGATGATCTGCTCCACGACCTTCCCCAGCCCCATGGTCAGACTGACAGGCCTGTATTTCCTTGGATCCTTCTTTCAGATTTTATTTAGATGAGCAGTCACAGTTGCTAAGCTCCATTCAGCTGGGACCTCCCCAGTGAGCCAAGGCTGCTGGTAAATGATGGGAAGTGGTTTAGTGAACATCTCAGCCAGTTCCTTCAGTACTCCTGTGTGGGTCCTTTCCAGCCCCGTAGGTTTGTGGTGTCTCAGTTGTGCAGCAATTCGCTAACCATTTTCTACTGCATTATGGGGTCTTAATTTTGCTCTTCATCTACTTCTTCCAGCTCAGGGCATCTGGATGGGTACCCTGAGAACAACTGGTTTTGCTGTTAAAGACTGAGGAAAAGTAGGCATTTAAGTACAGCCCTTTTGTTATCCTTTGTCACTATGTTTCCCTCTGTATTCAACTATCCTCTAGAAGATTGTCCTCAGCCCTCCCCTTCTTGCTGTAAAATGTAAAACCATTTTTCATTGTCTTTTACATCAGTAGCCAGATGAAGATCTAGCTGGACTCTGACCCTTCTAATTTTCTCCCTGAAAATCCTCACAAAATCCTTGTAATCATTTTGATTTGCCTGCCTCTTCTTTCGGAGTTGGTACACTCTTATTTTCCCCAAATTCCAGCCAAAGCTCTCTCTTCATCTAGACCAGTCTTCTTCCCTGTTATCTCGTCTTCTAGCACATGGGGACAGCCTGCACATCTAAGATTTCCTTCTTAAAACACATCTAACATTCCTGGACTCTGTTGCTCTTCAGGACTGCCTCCCAAGGGACTCTCAACCAGTCTCCCAAACAGGCTAAAGTCTGCCGTCTGACAGGCCAAGGTGATGGTTCTGCTAATCCCTCTCTTTACTTCTCCAAGAGACAGAAACTCCATCATCTCATGATCACTGAGCCCAAGACGTCCTCTAAGCATCACATCAGCCATCAGTCCTTCTCAGATGACAAACAAAAGATCCAGCTTGCTCACTCACCAACACCTGCCAGGAAGTCATCTTCCACACACTCCAGGAACTTTATAAACTGTTTCCCCTCTGCTGTGATGTGTTTCCAGCAGACATCCGACAAAGTTGAAGTCCCCCATAAGAACAAGAGCTACTGATTGTGACACTTCTCCCAGCTGTTTACAGAATATTTCTTCTTCCTCTTCATCCTGGTTGGCTGGTCTATAACAGAATCTCATCAGGATGTCTGCCTTGTTGACCCTCCCCTGATTCTTACCCATAAACACTCAACTCTACCATTACCATCATTAATCTCTAGACAAAACACTCCCTATAACATAGGACTACCCCACAGCCTCTCTTTCCCTTCTGAACAGCTTATAGTCATCTATTGCAGAACTCCAGTTGTGTGACTCATCCCACCAAGACTTAACTTTGTCATAGTTTTCCTGTTCCACCATGGCTTCTAGTTCCTTCTGGTTTTTGCCCATGCTGCATTCATTGGTAAGGATACACTTAACTGGGTTATCAATTCCACTGCCTTTTCAACGGGAAAACATTGATTCCTGCATGACTGTTTCAGATGCTTCCATGGTTTCTAGCATATCATTAACGTTTGAATCCTTGCTGCCACATGAATCTCCACCCCCTTCTACTCCTTCTACTCCACCTCCTCCTACTGAGACAGCGGACTGAAGGACCTCACTAACACGCTGTCCCTCAAACAGTGAAATGCCATTCACAGTCCTGATGGTCCTCCAATGGTCCTGATTTTATTCTTTTCCCCCCTTCAAATCTAAAGCTCTCTCAATGAACCCTGCTAACTCCTGAGCAAGGATTCTTTTCCCTCTTTGAGACAGGTGTACCCCATCTGTTGCCAGCAGGCCTGGTGTTGTGTAAACCAATCCATGATCAAAACCTCCCAAATTCTGCTGGTGGCTCCAAGCTCAGAGTCAGATATCAATCTGCATAATTTTCTTGGTTCTACCCATGTCATTCCCTGTAACTGACAGGAAAGAGGATAACACACCTTGTGTTCCAGATCCCTCAAGTAGTCATCCTAAGGAGCTGAGGTGCCTCTTGATAGTCCTTAAACTTCTTGAAACTTCATCGCTGCCCATCTGAAAAAACAGTAATGAGTAATAATGAGTAACAGTAATGAGTAACATTAATGAGTACCAGCCTGGAGTGTTTCTTGGCAATATCCTTTTCCTGGGCCCTAGGAAGTCAGTAGACTTATGGGTTGGCATATTGGGCTGGACCCTCTTTTCCCCTCAGAAGGGATTTACTAGCCTTCTTTTTTTCTTGACAGAGGTGGAGATAGACTGACTTGCCCTAGACAGCCCGTACAACCTGAATGCAACTTTGTCCATGTTGCTGTGTGCCTGGCCGTCAAGTTCCAGAGGCTCTTAAGTATCGTAGCAGGGCACCACAGAGGCTGGAAGGGGATATGTGGCAACTTATTAATATAATAAGTTGCAAGTCTGCATGGACTTAGACACCAGTACAGTGTATAACAGAAACTCCCTGACACCAAGGTGGTGTGTAACAGAATCTCTCTATTGAGAGAGAACAAAAGCTTAAGTAGTCAGTTCAAATGGTCAAACGTCACAGCACGTGACCTTCTTAACTAATCACAGCAGGGCACTTCACTGCCCATGTGTGACAGAGTACCTAGGACTCCATATCCCAGAATGCCCTTCTGGCATCCTTCTGCAATAGGAACCCAACAGGGATGCACTTGCTACCCTGAGCTGAATTCTGATTAACTGTGTCTTTTTTGACACCCTCTAACCCCCCCCCCACCTCCCTCATCCCTTAAGTCCCCTCCTTCTGTCTGGTGGCAGAGGCGGTAAAGGATCTTTCACTTCTTGTGATGCAACTGGCTGATGCATTTGCCTTGGGAATGGTAGGGAATGGCTCCACCAGCCAATCTCCTCTGAGTCTTTGATACTTCTTAACCTTTCTACCTCCTCTCTTAGCTCTGCCATCATGCTGAACAGATCACTGGCATGGTTTCACCTCACACAGCTGTTGTCTGCACTGCCATCCAATACCAATGCCAAGCTCTGGCACTCCCTGTAGCCCAATGCCCACTCAGACAGATGCATGTTTTTGTGGCAGCTTCATCTGTGTCTCCAGATACTTTCTGGTGAGTGCAGAGGCAATAGCACCCTGCCAGGTGAATACCATAGCTGAGCTCTTTCCAAAAGTGGGGTGACCACTGACTTCCAAACAGCTCTACTAAGAATTTGCCTCCACTAAGAACCCACGAACTAGAAGGAATCAGAGACTCTAAACACAAGTTTAGCACATAAGCCTCCTTTCGTACTCTTCCACAGTTATTTGTGTTGCAGCCACTCTGATTTCCATTGTAGATCTCTCCTCTTTTTTTAACAAGTGATGTTACCACAAGAAAGGCTGTTGGTCAGCAGTGTATATACAGGGGAGGCTTGTAACTCTTCAGTACCTTCCTTTCTCTTTAAAACTCCTAGCACAGTCAAATATGTCAATAAAATCTAGCTGAAATACTGTGGATTGTTCTCTTTTTTCTGCGTCAGTCAAAACACTGTCAATACTGAGGTGAGAAGACCTCAAAATATGTTTGAAAGCCTTGTGAATACCAGTCTTTTCAGATAGGGGGGCTCTTTAAAAAGAAGTTTCTATCAGAAATCCAATTGGAACACTTCCTTTTGCTTTGAATTATACAGAAGACATCTTTGAAGAACATGACCTGCTTTACATCATTCAAAGGCAAAATACAAGAGAAGATTTTTCTTTTCATCTGACCCTATGGGAGATGTTGTACATCTTCAGTGTATGTGACCTGGTAATGATAGGAGATGACACATAAATGCAGTGACATCATTCACAGATGGTGATTAAATACTTCCTAGGGACTCACAAAATAGTTCTGCAGAAAATGAAAATGGAAACTAGGCAATAATTGGAGCCTTCATGCTACCCTATTCTGAGTGGATTTTTTTCCTGAACATGTTGTTCCACATCTTTTTACAGTAGATTAAATATTAACTGTGATGTTTATTGGTACTTTATATGATTTAAACAATTGAATTAAGTCTAAACAAGTGAAATCTTGCTACTTGTCAGTAGAAAATGTATTACATTTTGCTCTTTTAGTGATCTTTCACTTATGGACACTTCATACTGTCACTTTGAAGATATTAATCTTCAAATCTTCAGTACACCCATGTACTGTATTTTTATGATAACCTTGTTATCATAACTAGGTGACCTGGGAGCAGAGGAGGGCAAGGGCAGTGATAGATATGGATACCAGAAGTTCTGACTCTTAGACACTGTCTCTAGCCTTGAGATTCAGTCACTTATGGTTTTCTGTGGACAACAAATGTCTTGTCACACCCATGACCTAAAAACAGAACTAGTTGCAGAGTCCCTGTGAGATAATGGTATAATTTAAAGCTAATAAAAAATAGATATCCTAATAAAGATAAAAAAGTTACAGTATCTTTACAAAATTTCACAGAATGTTAACAATTTTGCATTTTGAATTTTACAAAAAGACTCGCATTATTATTTGGTTTATTTTTAGTTGCAGGTAGCTGTTATATGCAATGGAAGTGTGCAGTACCGAAGGAAGTGCCAGAGGATTATTTTGCAATTAGTGAAGGTTTCTCTATATTTAAACTTTGTTATTTAAGGTATGATGAATTTCCACCTGAACATGTGCTTCCAATACAAAGTGTAATAAATTTCGCATTCTTTGAGTATTAGCGATTTGCATTAATGTTTTCTATGTTGCATTTTAAGTCATAGATTTCCTGTCAGCATTTCTTTATATTTTGGTAGGAGCTCTAAGTAGAATACAGTGCCTGGTGCTGTCTATGCTGACTTGCTGAGTATTTTTAGACCAAACATGTATGTAAAAAGTATACTTTTTTCTCCAATTACAGATCAGTTCTGAAGCTTTGAAGGAATTACTCACTGCATTGCTTAGGGAGTTAGTCACAATAATATCAAGAGAAAAATGAACACCCATCAATATGGTTAGAGATACTCCATGAAGGAAAGGGATTTATTGACTTATTAAAAAAAAATGTGATCCATAAAGAAATACAATTTAAGCTGTCTATTACTCAGCTTGGGTCTCAGATCTCCTTTTGGAGGAGGAGGGAGAGGCAGAACATAAAGCAGAAAGATCTTTACATTATTATGAAAATGGGGAATGGCAGAATGATTGTTTCCATGACCACTGCCCACCTCTCTGCAGTCATTCTGCTAGAAGTCTTGCATGAAACTATTAAATCCTTCGAGATTCCCTAGGCTTTATTTTGTGCCTCTATGAAGCTTAATTCATTACACCATTCCATTAACAGTTTTGGGATTTTTGTCTGCTTTGGTGGGCACATACCATTTTCTTTCTCCTTTAGTTAACAGAAGATACAACATGCGTTATAACTTCCGACCATAGGTCTATCTTCATACACAGCAACTACAGATCAAAGTATCTTTTCTAGTTATATATCACTTTAAATATGCATGAAACTAAAAAAAACCCAAACTCTTAAAGCTGTTCTAAATCATTAATTAGGGGGCTTGAATGTATATGGAAATACCTGAGATTGGAACTTAATTCTGTATGCATGTTTTCTAGGTAACTAGCACTTTATTTTTTTTTATTTTTTTTTTTATTTTTTTTTTTAATAATTTTGTTTAATAGTAATTTTTAAAAATTTTGCTTATCAGAAAACAAAACTTCACCTTTAACAAAACAATGAAACTCTGACATTTGGGAAGTATTTAGGCAGTAATCAGATTTTTTTGGGGGGAAAACTATGTTGTTCTTAGTAAAGTCAATAGAGTCTGCCAGTCAAGGAAGATTCTCAATAACACAAGAAGAGCTTTAAAAGACCAAATTTGTCCCTCCGCACTTCTCTCCTACAGAGTGTCTAACACGGAAGCAGGACTTCAGGCTTCTACCTACAAAGTACTGAACTATGTACATATCTTAAAGCTTATGAATACTTCCACTGGGTTAAATGGAGCCATTCACATGCTTACTGTTGTGTGTCCGATTAAGTGCATTGGGAAATCGAATCCTAGCTTGAGCCAGGGTAAATATCCTGGTGTTTCTCTAACTCAGAGATTTATCCAGAAATGGCCTTATGATGTTTTTCTTTTCTTCTTTCAACAGCTAGCAAAATGTTGATTTAGTTTTCCTTTGAAAAATAATAATTTAATTTTTGAGGGAGTAACATTACAGAAGCTCAAAACGCTGCTTGGTTCTCCCTTGCTTGTTTTGACTATGCATGTGAAATGAGCTATTTTTGTTATTTATTAAATTAATTTTTTAAAAAATTAACTGTTCTTCCCCCTCCCTCCTGTTGGGTAAGTGTGTTCCCTGTGCTTCTGTGAGATCATGGCTCTGTTTCATGTATCAGGCACCAAGTAGTAAGTTGGAAGCATTCTGTGTGTCTGAGATAGAATTGTTTTAATTAAGAAATCTTTTAGAGATAATATTAAATCTGACATTATCTTTCTATCCAGCAGAATGCACACAGGCCTCTCAGCGCCTTTTCCAAAATTATCCCTGTGCATTCCATGCTGTTAAGCTCCATGCCGATCTTTACAGATTCGAATCTGGGTCACTGTAATGCATAAACAGCGTTTACTCTAAATTACGTAATTCCCGATCATGACAAATTTCTACACAAGTTGTTGTGGTTATGCATTATTATGCATTATAATTTGCCAAACCTAAGAGAAGACAAAAACTACAATGTTAAGGGAACCAAAGCACTGTGTAATACTGGACAAGTCGTCTTTGGTGTACTTTGTAGTCCCTTGAACATTTTGTGAAATATTTTGTTCTATTTGGTTGAGGTTTTTTTCAGTTAATGCCTGAGCAAATGTGTGCACATAAAATTGTACAAGATTTCCGGAAATTAAATGAAACTTAAAAATGCCTAGATAGTGCCAGCTCTAATGACAGATCGCTTTATAAGAAACGTTTTGTTCTTTCATTGTACTGCTGCAGAATTTTAAAAGCTGTTTTACTTTTGTTTTGAGGTAGTGCCAAGAAGTAGTTTATACAAAGGAAAAACCCGAAACTGCAAGTGCATGCAGGACCAAACATAGACCAGTGAATGTGTGAGGGCAAGGTATCTGATTTTCAGTCTTACGCAGCAGGAAATTACATAGTCATGTATGACCAGACAGAACTAATAATATATATGGAAAATACTACTTATATATATATATATTAAAGATATTAACAATGAGCAGGCTTTATACTTGGTAATAGTAGGTAACAGAATTTTCCCCAGGATGAATTTAGACCAAACTATTTATTCTGTTTTAATATGCATAATAATTTGTATTTCTTGGCAGACACTTATCTTTCCATGCAAACAACTTCTTATAAATTTTTTTCTCTTGGGGAAGTAGCAGCGGAGATGATTTTTTTCATAGCTAAAGTCAGCATCCATGGTAGGTCACTGTCCTTGTTTTGCATAGTGTTAATGTAGCTCCAATTTGGTTGACTTCTTGCTAACCAGATACTTACACAGTTCTACATCCCTATTACATACCATTAAATTTTTTTAAGTGCCTCGCTAAAATGGAAAAATTTTCCATAAGCCCCCTCTTGTAATTTAATTCTTTGAATGTCAGACTTTAAGTAATTTATATTTACAGATTTGTTGAGTTCATTCAACATACATTTGTTTCTTAAGCAAATGATATATTCCTAATAGAAGCATAGCAGACACAAAGAATTCAAGAGCTATCCACAGCGAACTTTATTCTAGTTTGCAATTCCTCTGTAGTCCTCTCTCCTGAGCTCAGGAATGTTAGATCCTTCTTTGATAAGACTGCAATGTGTCCTTTCTGAAGACTATTGTTTGAGTGAGAGTGAAATGCATGAAGTGAGAAGCATTTGTGGCAACAGAACATGATCCAGATAGTTGGGTCTTTCTAGGTGGATTGTGTCTAAAATGAGCTGATTGGCCTAAAGAAGTTGCACTCAAGATCTATGGATCCATTTAGGGACTAGGGAAAAGACCAGAAAATGAGCTCAATTTCTCTATAGAATTAACTCTATGGCAATACTGACACAAAATATTTTTGTCATAGTTATGTTGAAAAATACAAACTGAGGATAATTTAGCATTTGCAATCTTCCCTTAGGGTTGGTGGTATCATGCTACATTAATCCAATACCTATATAAATGATGGTGACATGTATTTTAGGACAAGCTGTCAGGTAAAAAAAAATAAAAAAAGATGTTTGTTTTTTATAAAAAATATATTTGTAATGTGCGAGGTGATTGACTGACTTGAGTTTATTATAGAGTATTCAGGACAACCTTTCTAGTTCATATTTTACAATAGGTACGGCACAGATAACGCACTGAGAGTACACACTACTTTACCAGGAACACTGAAGTGTTTCTCAGTTATTGTGAGACCACATCGATTATTACCCTTATGTGGAAGAGAACTATAGTCTTGGAGATGGATCAGAGCTATGATTAACAGTGATATTTCTTGTCTGGTGAATAGAAAGAATATGTCTCAAAAAATATATGACACAGTGTTCCTACAGTAGGAAAAATAGCAAACATGTACCCTGAAAGCTATTTTTAAAAATGGCAATGTGAGATAAATAGGATGATGATTCAACACTTAATCATTTAGTGTAATTTTCCCACTCACTTCACTAAGTACTTTATTTATTTTGAGCCTACTCAGCTTCGCCAAAAAATTGTTTTTCTTAATTTGTCTGTCATTAGTTTTAACACACCACAAATTGTCTTTAAATTCACTTTAAACAGAATTGACTATATTTTAATGCATAAACATGGAAAGCTTATTGTATTCTATGTACACAAATTCAATGCAAATGAAATAAGTATCAAAACTTTGGCTAGTAAATGAGTTGTGCATTTTTTTCCATGTCAATTTGGCACTAATTTTTAGACATTATGCACATATAAACAATGCTATGTATTGACAGAATGTAGGTGCTCTCAGAAATTAAGGAAGAGAAAGTATTCTTTTTCTGGTAGTTCTTCTTATTCTTGCCAATGCTTGTCCCCCTTAGAGAATAGCTCCTATCGTAACCAATGGAGCATGCAGCAAGGTGACTTCTTATTAAACTGGTAAAGTTCTTATTAAACTAGTAAAGAATCTGGCAAATGAAAACAAGTATGGGGATGTGGTTTTGGAGCCCATCACCTTGTTGCTATTGCAAATGTTGAATAGTCCTTTCCTGTGATTTGAAAACTCATTCAACATGCTAGCACTGTGTGGTTAGGAAAAAAGTAGTACACTAGCATGGGACAGAACAGGTTATCAGAATTGCACTTTAGAATGGTTGTCATCTGTACTCCTTTGCTTGAAGATTTCTTATTTCACCCTGGTCAACTAAGAAAGCTTGTACAGACACAAGTGATACTTCATGTTTCCTTAAAATATGCCTCTGTTTCCTTTTCATATCAAAGCCTAAACAAAAGGTGAGATGAGCTGAGGTTTTTTAGATTAAATTTCTTTTTTCGTCATTCATTTTTAAGATTTAGGAAATTATAACATTCATATTTCTCTGAAAAACTCCTGGCATAATGCAGACTCCACTGGTGCACAGCTCTACTTTTGCACTGTGAATTAAGCCCAATACCTTATTTTACATCCTTCAACTACTGGTAATGTTTTCATGATTCTTGTTTTTGGCATTTAAAAAAGTTGGACAAAAATCACTGCTAAAATAGTGTTGGCACTGAAAATCTTACCTGCAGTTTTGGTTGTCATATTATTTTCCACAAAAAATAAAACAAACATAAGAGAAACAACCCACAAAAACAGAAAACCAAAATTGGAATGGGATTAAAGAGATTTCTGCTACAGACTTTCACTGTGATCTTAAGGAAAACCTTCAAGCTCTGCCTTGACTTCCTTATTGTTATGGTGGAACTGCCTAAGAAAATGGTCCAGGCAGGCTAAGTTTGCCAGATATTTCTAAAACACCTAAGAGGGTTTTACTGTTGTAATCTGGGAGGTTCTATTACAGAGATTCACTATCAGGATATTTATTGAATGTTCATCAGCTCAACTGTCTCCTCTGCAAATAAACAAAGGAAACTTCTTGAAAACTTGTTGATTTTAAAAAAATGAACTAGTTGCTGTTACAGTACTGCAGTTTTCAGTGAACTGTACCTTCCCAAATGCCAAACCTGTGTTAAAGAGAGAATTATTCGTGGCCGGTTACCTATAAGTAGGTAACATGTAAGCAGAAACATTAAAGCAAGGTCAGTAACAAAACTCAGCAACACTTGATGGAAATCTTCTACATTTTTTCTATATGAACTTTCACCTCTTGATTTTAATTTCTTTATTTTCAGTTTTTTCTCAATCTAGAAAAGTTAGCCCATAAGGCAAGTGATATCAGCAAATCACATTTCATACAAAATCTGTGTGTTAGCCTGCTTTCCCACATTTCATTCTTTCTGCAATGTAGTAAAAGCTGAATTAAGTGTCAGAGGTCTTGCATTCTGATCATTTCCCTGCCACAGGTGAAATATCTTGCCGGTGTTCCTTAGCTGTTACAGCCAGCTGTCGTTGAACTGACTATGAAGGTGTGGAAAGCACTGCCCTTGGGAATTGTGTGATGCAACAGCACAACTGGCTCAGAATTTATACTGTTGTGCTGCCACTTATCCATACCTATTTGTCCATAAAAAGGTATGTAGGAAAGGCAATGCTGGAAATGAACAGAGGTACAGGAACAGTTGCAATCGCACTAGGTGTGTGGGTAGCCATTAGTGCCAGCTTAGTCACGTAGTCAGAAAAATCCAATGGCCTTTGTTGACGGATCCACTATGTAGCAGCAGGAAACCTGGCCTTGGAGGACCTTAGCTGTGTCTTTTTTTCTCCCTATTGCATATGCACATGATGAGATACCTATTGTGGAAGAACCCTTTCGGTGGGTGTTTTATTATGAAAGTCCCTCCAGATTTGCTAAAGAAAATCTCAGCATTTCTCTTCATTAGGGTTTTTACAAAGTGCTGCAAAGACAGGAGAAGTACAGAACTTAATTTGAGGTAGTCACAGTATAATGAGGAGCCTACATATTTACCTGAGAATGTTCCAGGAGAGATGTTATCTTCTAAAGACTGGCTGGTCCCTTACAGAATTTGGCAGCTGATTACAGAGATCTCAGTGAAGCCAGGAGTAGTTGTATTCCAGCAGCATTACTTCTGGATACAGGCCAATTTCACCACCAGCTGTTCATCCCTGAAACACCACACTGTGTGTCTGGGACCATGCACATCGGCCTATAGAATGCAGGAAGGTATGACACATTAGCAATGTTCTGTCTTGATGACTTGCAGGTCTCCACTTCTGAAAGTTGCTGCATTGATCATATATCAATGAAGACTGTGTATACAACATGTATTATAAAAAAACTATTTGAGCAAATTATTTTAGAAGTTTTTAAAATTGGAAAATTAGTTTCTTTTATATATATGTGTATATATATACATATATATATATATACACACATATATACACACTTGGCACTCATACGTATGTTTCTCTTTCCAAATTCCACAGACACAGAGGTTAAAATCATACTCACCAACTCATAGCAGATTTATTTCATTTTTCTGGCTAGAAATAGTAAGAAGAAATTTTTTTTACTGTCTATCTGGTTTAGAATTAGGATGGCATATATCGGAAGCTGTTCAGGGCTTTGAATGCTAAAGAAAGTCCCAGGAGATAGATTAGTGGGTAAAGGGCATCTAAAGCAGTCAGAGGTACATGACAAATTACTTTATCACATGGTTCTGTAATTTATCACATGACTGTGCAATTTATCACACAGCTCTCACCTCTACAAAAGAGCTATAAGTGTTTGCATGTGTAAGGCTGTGGGAATGTTCTGCCTGCATAAGAGGAATTCTTCACCTCAGATGTTTTCTCCCATTTCTGTAAGATATCACTTCAAAGAAGAGCTTTAGTTGTGTTGGCTGTAAGTGAATGTAAACTTAGTATTGAACTAACAAACAGAAAAATCCTTATCTCTGAGGAGTGAAACTTGTTGACTTTTTTTTTCCTTGTGTCATCCGGTATCTATGGACCCATTTGGATAATGAACCATTCAGAAAATAGTTGTTTGACAGTCCCAGCAGGTGAACTCTTTCTCTGAAGATCAGTGATTTATCTTTTGAAGATAAAACCACCAAATAAACATGAAGACACAACCTCAAATTTAACCGCTCCATAAATGCTGCAAAAAAAAAACAGAAACAAAAATGTTCAGCACAGAAATGTATTTCACCATTTCTTCCATAATCCAATCATGCAAAGGTTAATGCCAAGTATGAGGCATGAGACATGTACCTCTGTAAGCAAATTTTCCATTATTCTAGTTGATGGAAAAAAGAGAAACTGAGTTGTTACATAAAAAACGAACAAAGCAAGCACTGTCTGTGACTAAGTCTATATACTATGTTTTCATCAGCTAATTGAGTATGATGAAGCAGTATTTTAGGTGGAAAAGGAGACTAATGGGGAAAAAAAACCCTTCCAAAGATATTTTAAATTAAATAGAAATGACTTAGAATCAAGAAAACATGTTGTAAAGTTCTTGGAACTGAAAAGTGATAATAAAGTTATGACCTCAAGCAGACAGGATTGCGTAGGATCTTAAAAATTCCTAGCCTGGGATGGACACATTGTCCTGTGCCCTTTTGCATTTCTATAATCTATTTTGTCTAGGTACTTGGAAAAAAAAAGATAAATATTATCCTAACCTTCTTCTTCTCAACCGTTATGCAACAGAAAATCTAAATTATCAGGCACTGATATGTGTAGCTTTGACAACTGCCATTACTTATTTATAAAAATATGCAATTTCAGTATTTCTTAAAAGAAAATGGCTAAGCTATTGACCTCATTAATATCTCAATATGCTGTAATGGTACAACTATTACATTAATATTTATATATAATGGCTACAGTGTGATGTTCATTCTATTTATTCTCATGAGAGGTACTGTAGAGGTCAGTTACAGGGGATGTGCTTTTGAAATTTGCTCCAGAAATTCAGTGCCTAAAGACTCTCAAGAAATAGCAATATTTTATTTACTGTATATTTTTGGTAGAAAACAATAACTAAAAAAATCCTGAAATGACTAAAGAGTGGGTGCATGGGGATTTAGGAAGTGAAATTGTACTACACAGGGTTATGTCTAAGAGTAAAGGATGAATGAAGTTACTTATTCTTTAATACTTATTATTATTATTACTTAATAGGGTGCATGAAAGCCTACTAAGTACACCTATACATTAAATGTGCTATTATTAGCAAATAAATTTTAACTGAAAGTGTTTGAAATATGTATCACAATGTTTTCCGATGTCCAAGTAATAAGAATTAGGAGAGAAATAAAGAAATGCTTTTATAAGGGCAATGTAAGTGACTAGGGCACTGGGAAGTAGCAAATTTACTTAGTGGTTCATGTAATTGAAAATGCAGTTATGTCATTAGTCTTTAAAATTATCAAGAATTTCCCCTGTATATCTAAGTATCCTAAGAGAAATATCAACAATCCTGTTTAATCATACAGTTTCTCTTTCACCCATATAGGTATCACACCAAAATTTTTAATGCTGTGTAAGTACAATTGAATGCTAGAAACATCTTGGTCTTTGCTGTATAGAGCTGTATTAAGTTCTTGTTTTCTCTAACACAAATAACATATTGCAAAATAGAAAGTACAAAAAAAATAGGGCTTTTAAAAATATCTGATAATTAGATTAATGTGTCTGGGCTTAGTTAGATGCTAATACTTTTGGCCTGTGTTTGGCCCAGCCACTTGTGAGAAGTTATTCTTTTCCTGCCAAGTTACGGGAAAACAAGAGCTGATTAGAGAGAGCCTCGTCTTTGAAGGAAGCATTTTGTATCAACTAAAATTAATTGGGGCATTACCATTGGCTGACGGCCTTCCGAGGGCATTTGAAGGAGGAAGTGAAGAGGAGGGTGATGAAGTACGCCCCCAGACTCATTTAGGGAAGCCCCCCCCCCCGCCAAGGTGTATCATGCAGGTGCAGGGAAATTCTAATGTACACATGGGTGCGCAAAAGGGGTACCGCTTACATCACAGGGGAAGGGACCGAAGGCCTCTGGCTGGG
>VZRE01006420.1:455497-467937 GCA_013396775.1 Cephalopterus ornatus | reverse complement strand
GTGTTTTTCGATACTTCTCAGAATAATCTTCTCCATTATCTTCTCTTTTACCACACACTGAAGCGAGACTGACAGGCTTGGAGTTTCTGGGGTCCTCCTTCTTGCTCTTCTTGAAAATTGGGACAATGTTCACCAGCTTCCAGTCAGCTGGGACCTCTCTCTATTCCCAAGACAGCTCAAAAATCACTGAGAGAGGTTTTGCAATGACATCAGCTAGTTCTTGGAAGATTCTGGGACGAATCCCATCGGGCCCCATAGATTTGTAGGGATCCAGCTGGAGCAGCAGATCCCGCACAGTTTCGGGGTCTGGGAGTTCATTCTCACAGTCATGGTCCTTCAGCACTAAGACCCCCTTGTTCTGCCATCCATGCTGAAGACAGAGGCAAAGAAAACATTAAATACCTCTGCCTTTTCTCTGTTCCTGTTTGTGAGGTGACCCTCCTCATCTTGTAACAGGCCAGTGACATTTCTATACTGCCCATTGCCATTAATGAATTTGAAGAAACCCCTTTTATTTTCTCCCAGATTTCTGGCAGCTTCAACTTCCAGCAGAGCTTTGGCTGCATGAATTTTCTCCCTACAGCTGCAAGCAGCATCTTGAAGTTCTTCCCATGTCACTTGACCTCACTTCCAACTGGGCATACACCTTCCTTTTTTCACCTTATTTCCAAGAGAAGATTTCTTTTCACCCAAGCTGGCCTTCTGCCTTGCCTGCTTGACTTCTGACATTTGGGAATTGTTGCTCATGTGCCCTTAGGAGGTGGTGTTTAAAAACCAGCACTGATGGACCCCAGCAATTGCTTGGGAAGTTCAGTGTCTAGTGTTCAGTATTGGGTTTGACCTTGGCTGGCTGACAGAGCCCGCCCAGCTGCTCTCCCTCCCCCTCCTCAAAAGGATGGGGGGGAGGAATGAGATGGAAAAGCTCAAGATAAAGACAGAGACATCCCTTTCCAGTTACCATCACGGGCAAAACAGACTTGGGGAAAACTATTTTAATTTATTGACAATTAAAACCAAGCAGGATAGGGAGGAAAAAAGATAAAACTGAAAACACCTTTCCCCCTGCTCCCTCCTATTTCCCAGGATCAACTTCTCTTCTTCCTTTCCAGCTCTTCTACCTCCCCCCTCTCTGTTCAGTGCAGAGGGATGGGGATTAGGGGTTGTGGTCAGTGCATAACACTTCCTCATTACTGCTCCTTCCTCCTCATGCTCTTCCCCTGCTGCAGTGTGCAGTCCCTCACACAGGATACGGCCCTTCACAAACTTCTCCAGGGTGGGTCTTTCCCATGGGCTGTAGCTCTTCTCGAACTGCTCCAGTCTGTGTGTTTTTCATGGGATACTGTCCCTCCGGAACAGACTGTTCCAACGTGGGTCCCCCATGGGATATAAGTCCTGCCAGAAACCATTCTCCTGAACAGGCTCCTCTCCACAGGCTGCAGAGTCCTCTGGTGTGGACAATCCATGGGCTGTAGGTTCCTTCAGGGCACATCCACTTGCTCCAGTGGGGTCCTCTATGGGCTGCAATGGGACAATCTGCATCACCATGGTCTTCTCCAAGGGCTGCTGGCTCTGAAGCAGGGCAGCCCCTGGACTCTTCTCTCAGAGACCATCCCTGTTGTCCCTCCACTCACAACACCTGGACATGGACACCCAGGGAACCTGCTCTTATAAAATGTAGGATCAAAGAAAAACTCCAGTTGGAAGGGATCTCTAGAGGTCCCTAGCCCAATCCCCTTCTTGAAGCAAAGCTAACATGGAAAGGTTGTCCAGGAATCTAAATTTCACCACCTCTCTTTATTAATCAGAAGGAATTAAAACTGGATGGATAAATGATTGCAGGAGGGGAGACTAGAACCTACTTTGTGATTCAGACTGAACCATTACTGAGGGTGGCTGAATGTCATGAAAATTAGTTCTGTGAAGAGAATTCAGCGTTGGCCTCCCCACAGTTTGCAGTGGGAATTGTTCACATGACAGTAGTCATGTTACAGGTACCACTAACTGCTCCCATTTGCCTCTTGGGGCAGAATATGCAATGAGGGTGAGCAAAGGTGGAGAGAAAACATTCCCTAGGGCAAAGACTTCAAGTTTATATTGAATTTAGCAGTCTGGATCCTGATGGCTTTAGGTACCACTGGAGTACAAGCACTAATGACTTCTGTGGGAACTATTTTGAGCTCCATTGCCGAAGGTAAGGGCCAGGCAGTCTGTAAACTCTGTGTAACTGAAAAACCTGATGACCTCAGCCTCCTTCCTGACCCTTTGCTTTCACAGAAACCTGGCATGTTCCCCTGCTGCAAATCAGAAAATATCTTGTACACGACAAAAGGAAAAAATGATTCTTTGGGCATTTCCATTTCAGTGGTGCTACAGCCCCAGGGTGAAAGCAACATGAACAAATGTTAAGCACTGAAACCAGAGGATTCCTATAAACCCCCTGTTTTGCAGGCACAGACAGTTCAGGGTTGCCGTGCTCACAGGCAATCTGGACCCTGCCATCCTAGGGAGTAAGAGCAGATGCCTGACTGAGATTAAGCAGGGAAACGGGATGAATAGGTGAAGGAGAGGATCTGAGGTAGAAATCTCATGGGAAACCTGTGAAGAGCTGGGCACGCTCTTTCTGCAGTGAACAGAATGGGAAGGCAGAGGTCAGTAGCTGTTGCTTGTGCACTGACAACCTCATGCACCTCCTTTTTCCTTCTGGGTAAGCACAGCTTTCCATAGCTCTGCCACAGACTGCAGAGGTAACCATGGATGTTCTGTTATCACAGAGTTGGCATGTGTTGGAGTTGGCTTTGCTGCCTGAAATGAGACAGGTAGTGAAAAATAATAAGGAGCAAACACTGCCTGATGATGTAACTGAGATCCAGCCAGAATTAATATGGAAGCAAGGCCGCAAACTCTGCATATTTATGCAATCACTTGTCTGGTGGATGTAGCTGTTATATTTAAGTTCTGATATTTATTTTAACTCAGCAGAACTGAACGCCATCTGTACTCAGAGAATAAAGACAAAACAAGTCCATGCTGCTTGGCTGTGGATTCTGTGAGCTCTTTGGAGAGAAGACTGGGGCTGGAGGGCACCAGGCATCCAGGGTGTTACAAGCCCAAAGGGGTATTTAGGTGTTAGGAAAAATAAATTCAATAGTTGGCTCAGTGCTGAATTAAAAATTCCGCTTAGTGCCAAATCTTTAGTGCTGTTTATGTTTAAGGTTTGCTTTTTGGCTGAGCTGAAAAACAGAAGGCTTGGCTGTTGTTATTTGACAAGATTTAGAAAGGTCCAGGTCATTTGGAAACTCCAGTGTTGCTTTCTCCCAAATGAAATTTCCTGCTTTTTAAAGACGTTAATTTTGAAATAAATGCAGCCTTTATAGCATATTGTAACTATACACTGCAGCACAGTGCCCCGTAGCACTTTTCTCGGCACTGCTTTATTAATAACCTCTTTGATTCCTTCCTGGTTAACTGATTGATCTTATTACAGTATCTCTAAAGATTTCTATATTGAGATTCAGGCTTTGCTTCACAAGAGACTTAATGTTTCTGGACAGTATGTAAATAAATTACCTTCTTTCCTTTGAAATCTTTATCATAATTACATGATTTGCAGGGGCAACCATGCATGTCATTATGAAGAGGTGATCGTATCTTATTTAAGTCAGCTTTCTGGTGGTGCTGCAATATACTGACTGTAAGAAAACTTCTGTGAAAAATCTTGTTAAACCTGGGAGAAAACCCAGGGAAATATGAATTATAGAAGAGGCTTGGCAGGAAAATCTGTTCATAGATTCATTTATGAACTCGGCTTTCTCAATTAAACAATGTTGCTTTCCTGTAACTGCAGCCAAGGCAAGACACAAGGAATTTTGTTGAACCAGCTTTTACGAGCAGCATGTACTCTGGTCATCAAAGACACATGGATTCTATCAGTGTATGATCACTTTTTCACCTATGAGCAACTTGCACTGCCCGAAGAAAGGCCTGACAGGAAACACCTCACATGGTTGCGCAGAACTACACATTCCTAACATGCTTTGAAAATCACTTCTCCTTCAGTGCAAGAGGGACAGCGCAGAACGATGTATTTTCCAATTTATATTAACGCCCTGTCCGGCCATGTTTGGTGAAGGGGCCAAAATGCAACCTGCTGAGAGATGCAAACCGGTTTTTCTCTAAAACAATGGAGAACTTCTACGAGGAGATGCCAGAAAGCAGTCGGTTATTGTGCTGTTTCCGCAGCCTTGGATCGGTGCCGTGCTCTGCAGGGTAACTGCTCCTCACTCGGAGAAACGCCTCCTGCCCTTGGGCATTTCCAGTCTCAGGTTGCGGTGCGATAATGAGTTGTGTGGGCTTGATCCTGAGGAAAAAAAAATGAGGAGCTGAAGGCTTAGTTTTAGAAAAGATGCAGCAACTGAAGTTGCCGATAAAAAAATTGTAGTTGAGAACAGAACTAATAAGAAAACGCTGTTGTTTAAGCCTTCAGTCTGCATAATGGGAGAACTCAAAAGAATCTCTCTGTTTTAGCCAGGACTTATAAGTACTATTCTCTGTGGAAGTACTAATAAATTTGTTTCCATCTCAAGCTTAGGCTATATCTATTTTTAGTTTTTCATACAAATGTACTGAATACAAACTCTGAAAATTCTCTATATATTTTATATTACATCATTTACCCTCAGTAGGTAAAGAGTTTATTTATTATAGACAATACTACGGAAGCTGTGAGCAGTGTTTTCTGAGTCACTGCTTCTTTTAGGAGGAAGCTTTCCCAAATCACATGACAAACTCCTTTTCCACTCCAGTAATTGCCTTTTCCTTTGTAACAACTCTTGATAAAAGAACTCTTTTTCTTTCACAGTCACCATGAGCACTCCTGTAACATATTACAACTTGGCAGCTGACCAAACTGGGCTCCTGGCGTTGTGTGAGCTCTGCAAACACAGAAAACTTAGAGCCCCCCTTCAGAAGGATCATCTTGCACTAGGGAAGGCCAGATGTCATAAATGATTTGCTCTTTCTGGCACTTGAAAATCGGACATAAGGTAAACCTTTGTAGAATACAAACCCACTTTTATAATTTCCAGTCATTTCCGTTCATGTTACTTCCCCAAGTTGAAATGTTATATTTTGGTGGGTTTCTCCTACTTGAAGATTTGAGGTGAATCAACTCTGAAAAATTCTCCAAACACCAAAGAACAATAAATTGAAATAAGGAAAGACAACATTAGATTCAGCTGTACCAGAAAAGAAAGACTAAATTGCTCTAAACATTATTTCTTAAAATATCTTTGATGAATAATTCACCAGGTAGGTGAGATATTCTCTCTGCTCTTCAACTAACTGGATGCCCTCCAGAAAACTGAAAGGGCCATTACAGAGGAATAAATAAGAACCATAGAAAACAAGACAGTGGGGGCACGCTGTCAATTAAGTTTTCCAACCCAAAATTTGGTAATTTTTTTAACATTAGGAGAAGTGCAGCATGGAAAACAAGCACAGACTATTGGGCGGTGTTTGTACAAGTGCCCTTTTCTCTATATAATCAGCTGTACAGAATCCTCCCTGGCCTGCCCTCACAGCAGAAGCTGGCCATGATTAAACAGGAGTTAATGATTTATGAGGTTATTTTCTGTCCAGTTTCAGTCATACATGACACAGCAACACGTGCCTAATTACTGTATTTGACATGCCAGGCAGTATTTAAATACACTCCTTTTATAGTGCAATAGCAGTACACCTAAAAGTAAACGGTATGTTTAGCCATGCAAATGGTTGAACTTTGTTCTGTCTGCTGCACTGCTAAATCTCTAAGGGCTCTTGGATGCAAATAAGGAATATGGGCTTAATTAATTATAGAACCAAAGGCAAGTGTTGTTTAGAAGGCACCTTTGGAGGTCTCTAGTCCAAGTCTTTGCTCAAAGCAGCAATATCTTCAAAGATAAATCTGGTTGCCCTGCTCCTCATCCAGCCAAGTTTTTTAAAAACCTCCAAAGGAGATCACACTGGCTCCTTGGAGAACCTGCTCAAGTGCTTAATCACTCTCAGGGTGAAAATCTTTTTTCCCTGCAACTTTCAAGTGTTGCCTCTTGTGCTGTCACTGTGTGCTCTGAGAGGAGTTTGTGTTGCTGTTCTTTATAACCCCTCTTCAGGGGGATGACAGTTGGATCCCAGCTTGGATACAAGGATGGGAGGTTGTTCTGTTCCTTCTGTGCTAACAAATGGTTTTTGTGAGGTTTTGCTCCACAGCGTAGCACTGCCCCTGCTAGGGAACGAGGAGCACCAGCATGGAATGCTGACAAGTCAGGATGGTCTCACGTTATCCGCAGCCATACTGGCTAATCCCCATGGATTCTCTACATTAGGCTGCTCCAAAGGATACTCCCTCGATGCTGCTTTTTTTTGTGGTTCTTCTTTATGCATTTTTTATCTGGAGATAGACAGAGGTCACTTGGAAGCTGGTTATTTTATGTGGTATTCTGGCTGGATCCAAGCCTGGATTAATCTTCTCCAACAGCCTCGTAATGTGAATATTTGAAAATGAACAACCTTTTCATATATAACCAGATCTAAAGCTTAGAGAAGACTGTTTCTTATATAAAAAAGCTCTTTTTTTTTTTTAACATATGCTGTTTTTCATAAAGAGAGTGATGTAAGGGCAGCTACAAAAAGATCAAGAGGAAAAGTTTTTGTCTTTTAGCTCTTGTTTTGCTAAGCTAAAATGCAGGATGAAGTTTACTATACTGTGCTTTTATTGAGCTATGAACTTGTGGTATATATTTTTTGAATAGAGTGGAGCATGCTAAGAGATTGTTCAGATTCCAAGGAGAAAACCAAGCATACTTTATTAAATTAAGAAAAAAAAAAAGTAGTTCGTAGTTATGGATGATGATATCTGTGCTGATGTATTTTAAGGTTTCTTACAGTGACGTTTACAAGAAGCTATTATACAAAACCTGTTCTATCTGAAATTTTATTTTCTGTACCTGACTGTCCATCTTTGTGCAATAACTGCCCTCTCCTCTCTCTTGTCCCACCACTTCAGGAATTCTGAACCTGCATTTCTTTTACAGCAATGCTGTAAAAGAACAAATGTTATGAAATCTTAATGCTACTATAAAAAGCAGCTGCAAAATCTCTTTGGCTGCCTGAGATTGTGCCAGATGGTAAAGAATTGGAAGTATAATAAATGTCATGTTAAGCCAGTCAGATTTGAGGGGCATGTTATGCATCCCACATAAATAAAACACTGCTAAAACTGCCCCTAGAGTGATGAGATGCAGGAATAAACTCTTCTGTAGCCTCAGGAATATCTCACAGCTTCTACAATGCAAAGTGTTTCTAATATTCAGAGCACTCACATTAGTCTGGTTCTTTGCCAAGGCCTGACAGCTCAGTGTTGCTACATTTCTCTAGATGCAGGGGCTGTGATAAAGCTAACCTCTCTTTTTTTTTTTTTTCCTCCTAGGATTTTCAACTTACTATTTTTTTTCTCTGGAAAATAAAACTACAGCCAGCCTCCTTATCTGAAATACAGAGATGATGAGGAATAAATGCTGCTTTGACACTCAAAGCTATTTCCTTGGGACTCAGTTATCCCATCACAGAAAAATTGTGTTCAATTGAAAGGTCATTGACTGTACAACTGGCTGAGGATTGTCCCTACTTTGTTGGCTGTAATTCTAACATTTTGTTCCCTTCACACACAAATTTTTAACCCTCTTGCTGTGTTTGTACACAGAGACCTTGAGAATGACAGAATCATCCAGGTTGGAAAGGACCTCGGGAGATCTCTAGTCCAACCTCCTGCACAAAGCAGGTTCAAGCTTTGTGCTCAAGGAGAACACAAATTCCATATGCTCACATGTTAAATGCTGGCATTTAATCTATGTATTTTTAAAGAGATGCATGATAAACGACAGTTAATGTTGCAGAAAATTTGTATCCTGTAATACCTTAAATGGTGGCAGCACAAACCAGACAAGTCAAGCAAAAAAGAAAGAAGATGCAAATGAAACTGTTAATAGACACAGATATCCCTGAACTGTCCTTCTTCCCCTCTGACATGTTTATGCTCAACCTGGTGACTTTTCATAGAATAATTTTGGGGCCAAAGTCACAGCACTCCGTTGGATGATACCTGCAACAATAAAGAATTCTCACAGTAGATTTTTGTAGCATTATTAAGAATGGGAATAAATTCCTGAGACACACTGAGAGAGGAATTTTAAGTCTGTTCAGGGCCCTAATTTGAAAATCATTATTTGATTTGCATAGTCAGTGGTTGCTTGGTTGCTAATATCAGTATAATTTTAGAAAGTGAAGTGTCCCGAATGAAAGAAATGTTATGTCTGTCAGCAAAGATTTTTCTCTGCAGATTGACAGAAGTCTCCTGCTTCATTATTCTGGAAGAAGGAATATGAAATGAGAAATGCTGAAGTCGGAGAGAATATGTCAAATTGACTCCCTGAGTTTTGTTCAAAATAAATCCTCCCCCCTGTGAATGACCTCGATGACAAGAATTGGGCTTAGAGTCAAGGGGTTTAAATTCCTGAGATGTGGTGCTTTTCCACTGACCTCCAGACAGCAAAGAGCTGTCTGATACGTGTTAGAGTGGCACAGTTCACGCTGTTCGTCCTGTCTTCTCTTTGCTGGAGCACACCGTTCTTACCAGGCAGAATAAAGACTTCTCTATGCAGTCTTGCTTAGCACAGACACAGAGATCAGAATCATAGAATAGTCTGGGTTGGGAGCGACCTTTAAAGATCACCCTGCAATAAGCAGGGACATCTTCAACCGGATCAGGCTGCTCAGAGCCCCGTCCAACCTGACCGCAATGTTTCCAGGGATGGGGCATCCACCACCTCTCTGGGCAATGCACAGGTCTGTGAGCCAGGCAGTGGAAGGAAGCCGTGCTCTGAGTTTCAGTTCTCACCTGCAGATACTGCTGTGCCACAGCCGTACTCATAAGGCAAAGACAGGGAATGTAACTGAGCAACAGCATCAGTAAACCTGCAGAACACAACTGATGTCTATATTCAGCTTCAAAAGGAAAATTCCTACAGTCCTTACACACCCACCACAGTGACACTCTGTGAGAGTTCATGCACAAGCCCTGAGTTGGCCTGTGTTTAGTTCTCAGCTCTGTTTGGAAAGGTGCACGAGCAGGAGTGAAAATCAGCCTTCTTCACGTTTTTCTCCAGCTCTATCTGCATGTATGTGTGGAATCTTTCTTTAATCTTCCAGTTTTGGCCAATGTACCTGTAGAAGTCCTTACTATTCTTCACATTCCTTGACAAATTCAGCTTTCTTGATCCCACCCCTACACTTCGAGGCAGTGTCCCTATATTCATTGCAGGATACATGTCCCTTGTTCCACTGCTTGTGCCATTTCCTTCTTACACTTTAGGTGGGCCAGGAGGCCCTGACTAATCTGTGCCAGTCTCGTCCCTTCCTTGCTTCATTTCTTACACATGGGAATTAATTGCTCTTGCACTCTGAGAATAATGTCCTTAAAGGATGGCCAGATCTTTCCAGCTCCTTGAATGCAGTTTCCCAGGGGGCTCCATTCACTAATTCCTTAAAAGACTAAAATTCAGGGTCCTGACTCTTCCCTGGCCCACATCCCTCAGGATTGGGGTGTTCACAGTGGAGGCATCTGCGACTCAACAAGTCACTCAGAGCTATTTTATCACATCAAAGAAACACCACTTGTGAAATTATTTTCTCCCCTTAAGAGAGGCGGTCTGGCTAAAACAGGAACACTGTATTTGGAAGGTGAATTAGATTTCTATGTCAGGGGAATCTTTAATTATTCAGATATGGCCCCGCAGGTCTGATAAAGCCTTTCCCATGTTGAGGACATATCAAAACCAGCAGTTTATTAAGCAGCCCAGTACCACATCAGATAGTGAACAAACAAACATTTACTGTATTTTGTGACCTTCCTAAAAGAAAATACATATTAAAAGCTGGCATTTCTTTCTCAGTTGACAATTTTTCCTGGGAAAAAATTACTCAACTTCGTGAATCTTTTTGTAGCACAGGGGGATTCTTCTCACTGTGAATTATTTTGTCTCTTACAGTGACCCCATATAACAGGTTCCCCACTTCCAGGGTTCTTAAGATTTTATCAGATTCACATTAGTACCTTTCATCTTGTAGTTCTGTTTTGATAATAACTTCATCCTTGCTTTGAGGGCTACATTAATTATGAACAAGAATCATCCAGTATTTATCACTGCAGATACCACAGAAATCAGAAAATAATCATGATACAGATTAATTAACTACAGGGTGACCTGAACTGCTTAATGGCCTCCATTCATTTGTAATTTTCTTCTAATACGGCCAAATAATCAGTCACAGTCATAGGTCAAGCAATGTAAGACGTAGGACTGTCATGTTGGAAGTAATAACCCTAAGAAAACCATAGAGGGTTGCAGTGGATAACTAATTAAACACTACACCCTTTCTGAACGATTCATGTATCTGTCTGTCTCTCTTTTAATTAGGTGGGGATATCAGTCTGAAACAGATATATTCACTGTATATTCAGCAATAGTAAGTCTTGGCTTTGGCATTCATAATTCAAAAATAATATCGGAAATTCTGAGAAAGGATGCACACAAGTGATTAGGAAAGGAATTTTAAACGTATGAGTTGCACAATCTTTTAGAAATAGACATTAATAATCTTGAACTCTGCAGGGAGAAATCTTTTCGTGGTAAAGAGTCTGCTCAAGCAGCAGCCAAAGTAACATGATCCAGTGACAAAGAGCTGAGCTAAAAATGTGAAACTAAAAATGAGATGCCCAACTTTTAGCAGTGAATGTTAACAATTCCAATTGCCTGGCCTCAGGCAGAAGTTACAGAGCTAATACAGGAGTCACTCTGATTCTGGGACCTGGGCTACACAGGCCAAACAAGATCATTTTAACAATCCCTTATGACCTCAACGTTCATGAAGATCAGTCTTTGAGCCTATGATCTTCTATCACTTTGAAGAAGTGATCCCTGAACTTCCAGGTTTTCAAGAATTTCCTTCTTTTAGTCACTGCTATATAAAGAGTTTCCTACATTGTGCATGTGTGTCTTCCTCTAAATTTGAGAACACCAGAGGCCACGTAATCCTGAGCTTTAACACCACAAGAAGTCAGATAATAAAATCCCCACGAGATAATAAAATCCCCATGTGCTTTGTGCTTTTTGAGGAAGTCTGTTCTGACCCCTGGCCTGAGAAGAAACTCGAGAAAGCCTGGAACCATTAATACTGGGATTTTTTTGAATTTAAAATACGTGAACGCTAGCACACACACAAAAAATATCTGTGGCTGTGACGAAACTATGTCTCGTACCTTCAGTTTCAGAGAAACCACTCTCTAGTTTCACGTACTGGTCCCAGAGGAAACACATTCTCTCAGTGAAGATCTGCAGAGAGCCAATACATACAGAGTGACTCACGGTGCGTTTAGATTAAACAGCTCAAAAAGAAATCCTGGAGTTCCCTGTGCTGTGTCTCTGCTGTGCAGGCAGCCCCATTGCTCTGGAGGGGAAAGCATCAGCTCTGTGCCTATAGCCCACTGAAACTGTGACCCATGGTAACATAAATAGAAGACTCACGTAGTGGCTGTGACACAGTCCTGCTGAAACGACACAGTCCTGCTGAGTCACCTGCAGCAAACAGGAGTTTGCTGCACTTATGCGAGTGCCAGACCGTGACTTCACTCATGCCTGACAGGGCGACTGGCAGCCCTGAGGCACCTCAGCTCCTTGGGGCCAACATCCCCCCTGGGAAAATAGCCTGTGGAGAAAAATTAACTTGCCCTTAAGTTGGGAAATGTCTTTCCCAACTGTCCAAGTGGGGCAGTGAAATGAGGTGCAGAAAGAATCATGGAATGGTTTAGGTTGGAAGGGACCTTCAAGATCATCTAGTTCCAACCTCCTGTCATGGACAGGGATACCTTGCACTAGGCTAGGTTGCTCAGAGCTCCATCCAACCTGGCCTTGAACACTTCCAGGGATGGGGCAGCAACTGCAGAACTTCGATCTTCAACTTGTTGCTTAAGACTAGCAAATCTTATAGTCCTTGGTCATGTCAACCTGTAAATCACATGACTGTAAATCACGAACCACATCGCTACGGTCTTTGACAGTGCCTCAGCCCTGCACCCTCAACCCCCAGCCCCGCATCCCTGAGCCCCTCATCCCCCCAGCCCTCAGCTCAGCCTTCAGCCCCTCATCCCCACAGTCCTGATCCTCTCATTCCCCCAGCCCTCAACTCTCAGACCTTATCGCCCAACCCCTCACCCCTGAGCCCTTCAGCCCGTCATCCCTCAACCCTCACCTCTGAGCCCCCAGCCCCTCAGCCCTGAACCCCTCAGCTCCTGATCCCTCAGCCCCTCAACCCTGAGCCCTCAGCACCTCCGCTCTCAGCCTCCACCC
>VZRE01006420.1:425813-455435 GCA_013396775.1 Cephalopterus ornatus | reverse complement strand
CCTCAACCCTAAGCCCCTCAGCCCTCAAAGCCCTAGCTCTCAGCTCCTCAGTCCCCACTCCTCAGCCCCTCATCCTTCAGCTCTCAGCCCCCAGCACAGAGCCCCTTAACACCTCTCCCCTGAACCCCCAAGCCCCTCAACTCTCATCCCTCAGCTCCTCCCAAGGCCCCGCCCCGCCACAAGTACTCCCATTCTTATTGGCCGGAGCTCTCGGAGCGACGGGAGAAGTGGCCAATCAACGCTCGCGCCCCCTGACGGGCCGGGAGCGCTCCCGTGTGAGGGGCGGGCGATGTTTCAGTCCCGCCCGCGGCACGGCCCGGGCGGCGCTGAGGGCGGGACGGGGCCGCTGTCCTGAGGGACGGGCGGAGGGAGCCGCCGCCGCTGTCCCGGGGGAAGGGGCTGCCCTGTGCCCGCCGTGCCATGGAGGACGTGCTGCCCTCGGGCCTGCTGGAGGTCTGCCTGCTGGTCGGTGCGCCCCGGGAGCGAGTGCGGGCGCTGCTCCAGGTGAGGGGGGTTTGGGCGGTGCCGGTGTGCGGGGCAGCGTCTGTCAGCGGATGGGGCTGAGATGCCTCAGAAAAAACTTGTTGTGACAGGCGGACGTCAGCCAGAGCAGGGGGAGTTTGGTAGCGGTGTGAGGTGATCTCACTTTTCCAAAGGTCCGAGCGTAGATGGAGAACTCACTGTAGCTTTATACAGTCAGGGACAGCAAAGTGCGTATCCTCGGCTGGATGATAACCCACGTCCCGTCTTCCGCTAGAGATAAAAGGAGTAAAGCCTGGCAACTCGTATCCTGAGGAAAACACGAGTTCTAAACCCCCGTGAGCTCGGTGCTCTGAGTTTGGCGCCGCCGGGAGCCCGTGGGTTGGTTTCCGCTTTGAATGTGCGGTTTATAATTATATAATTATTCACGCGCGAGTTCACAGTGAAAGCCCTCCTCCTGATTCTGCTGGGCTCAGAGGTGCCGAGGGGGTTACCTCCCGTGTCCCCACGAGCCGCCCCGCTGCGGGGAGAGCGGTGGGAAGAGCTCCGGGGACTGCAGCGGGAATTGCCGCGGTTGCCAGCACGTGCTTTTGGAAAAGCCAGAACAGCTCCCAGGGATTTAGGCTGTTACTGCTTGGACTTGAATTTGATTGCGCGCTCTGATAGCATTAGATAAAGAGGCCTTTGTTGGGCTCGTTGCTTGCTCGCCCTCTCAGGAGGCGGCTTTTGCCGATGTCAGCCTCTTAAGCGGTAACAGCCAAGCAGGGGTTCGCGTTCCGGGGTTTCATTCACGTGTACGTTCAGCATAGGAATACGGTTCCTAAATGTCACCGCCAGACTTTTGAAATCGGAGGTGTCTGTGGTGTTTTGTCATCTGCCTGAGGAGTGAACCCAGAAGAAGGGGAATTTCTTATTCGGACCAGTTTGCTCAGTTTGATCTCATTGCTCTCAAAAACCCCCCTGTGGAACAACAAATAAGAAACTGGCTACAGAAGGTGGAAGGCATCCTGATATTCTGATTACACAACAAGTTTTGAGTTGTTTCTTTGTTCAAGATACAAAAAAATGTGAGAAAAAAAGTAGCCTCCGCTCTTGTCAATATTAACTGCAATAAGGTCCCTACAAGCTGTTACCTCAGGGGTTTCAATCACTATCTTAGGGCAAGCTTATATATTTACTCCACTTCCTTTTCCTTCTGCAGCACTATCTACGTGAGGAAAGGGTGGAATATGTTTTATGTCTAATTTTAGTGAATGTAGAAAGAAAAGACCTTCTTGACAGAAAATGAGTTCATTTCAATGGAAAGTAGCAGATCTCTGATGATATTTACAGTGGGTAAAAATCTTGATAGTGCTTCAAATCTTGGTCTTGAAAGCATGTTTTTGCACTCTTAACTTTATTGCAACACGCAGTGATAAAGTCAATGGGAATATTATATAACTCACTTCCAAAGTAAGAAGAGCCTTCTATGACTGGCCTGTTGTCAACGGGGATGCCAGGAAAAAAAGCTACAGTTTTGCACAGAAGCTCATGAAACAGAATTTTCTGGGCTGTCATCCATCAATTGTTCTTATTGCCAAGAAAACTGTCACCCTGAGATTTCAATTTAAAGAGATCAAAGGCCTCCGTTTTCAGCTGGAGGTTTATTTTTTAGTGTTGAAGGTATGCATTTTGTAAGAATGAAAATAGACAATGTGAAGCTTCTTTCCCTTAAGTTATCTGCAGCTCAAAAGCTGGGTCTTGATTTGGCAAGTATCAAGTGCAAGCTGTCTGTGACTTGTCTCAGATCTTCCCGTCAGCTCCATCATTGGGTTCTGTATCTACCCACCACAGTCAGTGGTACAGAGCTTGTCCTTAAAGTAAAGGAGGGTCATGAAGATAATTAGAGGGGTGGAGCACCTCTCCTGTGAGGAAAGACTGAGACAATTGAGATTGTTTAACCTGGATGAGAGAAGGTTCTGTGGTGACTTCATTACAGCCGTTCAGTACATGAAGTGGCTACAAGAAAGCTGGAGAGAGACTTTTGACAAGGGCGTGTAGGGACAGGACAAGGGGGAATGGTTTTATACTGGCAGAGGGCAGGTTTAGATTAGATATTAGGGAACTGCTGACAAACGGGATGAGACCAACAAAAACTGAGCTATCTGAGGGCTGGGGCATGAGAGGGGAAGAATCTCCTTCCTAAGGAACTTCTGAAACTTCCCTGTAAGAGACCCAAAGCAGCCTGATCTGGTTTCAACATTGTCATTGCTTTGATCAAAGAGTTGCACTAGAATTTCCAGAGGTCATACTAGAGTGGTTTGCATTGGAAGTGACCTTAAGGATCATCTTTTTCCAACCCCTGCCATGGGGTTCCACTTCCACCTTCCTCTAGACTAGGTTGCTCAAAGCCCCATCCAAGGTGGCCTTGAACACTTCTGGGATTGGGGCATCCACAACTTCTCTGGGCAACCTGTGCCAGGGCCTCACCACACTCACAGGGAAGAACTTCTTCCTACTATCTAATCTAAACTTGCCCTGTGTCAGTTTAAAGCCATTTCCCCTTGTTCAGTCACTACAACCTAATTGTTGAATCTAACCTAATTTTTCTAAGTCTTCATACTTTTCCCTACCCAATTATTCCTTAAAGAAGCCAGTTCTTTCATGACATTCAAAGTGAAATTAACTTCTTCAGTCATGGGAAGAGGAGAATGAGATCGAGGAAACACCAAAAAGCTGAGGTCATGCTCTGATCTGTGATTTCAACACACTCCTTCTTGTTTGTGTCTAAATACTGCAGTCATTGTAAAAGTCTGTCTCATGCCCATGTCCTTTACAGGAACACAACCAGTAAATGGGGGATAGAACAAAATCCTTGACTTGTGGGATTGTGCAGAATTTCAGGAAGGAGAAGGCATTAGTGTTTATGGGATGTGTGATGCAAGGAGACTTGATAGTAAAGAGCAATAGAAGAGAAACATTTCAAAATGAAGAAGTAACAGTAGAAGCAGAGGCAAAGAATAGCAGAAACAAGTGGATATTGTTCTGTTGCTGCCTATTCACTTATCCCTGAAGTGAAGGGGTAAGGAAGTGTGACTTTGGCCGAGACATTAATATGAGCTGACTTGGATGCTGGGGACTGAGTCACTGGGTCAGAGACTGTGCTGACAGTGCTGTTCTGTGGGAAAAAAATGGTGTTTAATGCCTCTGTTGTAGTTCAAGACATCAAGGACCTGCCATTTCAGGAGCTGTTACACTGAGGCCATTAAGTTGCTGGCTGTCATCCAGCACTTTGGAGCACAGAGATGCCTTCAGTGTGCCCTGTCAGAGCAGCTCTGTGTGAAAACCTCGGCAGGGCAAATCTGCCAAACTGAGGTCGCTCCTGTTTGAGCGGATCTGTTGTTTTCTTGCGTAACAGCCTCAGGGGTGAGCCTTAATTCTTAATTTCCTCCTGAAATATTTAGCTGCCTGTTAGTTTGAGAGTGATCGTGTTGGATTTTTCCTTGTTTCCAGGCCAACTAAGGAAAATGACACTTGAAGATTTTAGCATGGGAGGATGTGGATCTCAGTACCCCAGTTTGTGATGTGCTTTTTAAGGTCATTGCTAACTTTTGAATATCCCAGTGGATACTTTTTTTTTTTTCACTCTAATTTATTTCTAGTTCACGCTCTATGTGTTCATTAAAAGAGTATTTTTTCACACCTTATTTTTAGTGAAATAGTTTCTTTTGAGTAACCTATTATAAATATCGTGGAGCTTATGGAGCCTAAGATACAATAACTAAGTATATCATGAGGTATTCCTTCTCATTTTTCCTATGATCAAATGTGAAAAAAACTACTGGAGGACTCATCTGTTAAGATCTATGAGCTGAGACTTCTGTTTCAAAACTTGGACAGTGGAAGATTGGCTCCAGTGAAGCAATAGATCTTTGTATGTTGTAAGTATTTTAAAAATTAGGGAAATGATGAATGAGGCCAGCACTGGTTCTCAAGGAGCATCTTGCATCATGTCTGAAGGTAAAAGCAGCATGTAGCCTTCATCTCCTCCGATTGTTTTGCTGTTAGCAAAAAGCTGAAAGTGAAACAGCTTTTTAGCCACAGTGGGACTCGCCTTTCCTGTTTCCAAATATCCGTTGGCTAAACAAAGCTTTTATTTGTTGTTTTGACCTTGCAGAAAGAATTACAATTGCAGCGAAGTAATTGAAAAGGCAGCTGCTTGTCTCTACTATATGGTCAAGAATACAAACAGTGCTCCCAAGCACAAGGAAATCTCTGGTTGCTTCCTCCACAGGTTTTTCATTGCAAGGCTGTGGGAGCTTTCATAGAACCATAGAATCATGTAAAAATGTTGTAATTTCTTACATGCTCTTGGGATGCCTGTTCCACTCAGTCATCAGTATATGGAGAGGTTTTCATGGCTTCATGTTTTACAGTGTCTTAAAATTGTGTTTATTGTCACGGTGATTGTGGTTTTTAATTGTACTTTCTTTAATTGCCTTATAAAGTTAAAAGGTGTCTTGTGAAATCCTGTGTGGGTTTTTTTATCTTTTTTTTTTTTTTTTTCTGTAGAGGTTATTCTGAGTTAAAATGTAGCTTTTCCTAAAGTTGAACAAAGACTTATCTGGGGACTTCTGCTGTTTTTTCTCTGTTTTCATTTATCTGCTGCCTCTTTTCTCTTACTATCACTGTTGAAGTATAGTTTAAGTATATAGTAACACTGCAAAGGAGGAAATACTGTATTTCATATTTGTTAGTTTCTTTTGCTTGGGGCATAAAGTTATTGTGGTCCATTTTGAATGATGAAAATGATTCCTTGCCTACTGAAAATTCACAGAGTATTCCCCTTGCATTAGCATATGTAAAGTAAAAAATTAGAAGGAAAAATTAATTATTTTGGAAGAAGAAAAAATGTATTCTAAACGCACAGTTTCAGGGGTAGAGAGAAAACAGGGTTAAAAGTCATTTTAAAAAACACATCAGGATGAGTGTTAACTCAGTTGTTGTTTGTTTGTTTGTCTGCTTTTTTCAACAGGGCACTCTAAGAAAACCCAAAAGCCTTGATCCAGAAGTGCTCTCTGTGTTTGTGCCTCCATTTATCAGCAGAGAGGACGTTCAGGTGCTTCATGGTGGCAATAACTTGAATAAAAGTAAACGCAGGTCTTTCCGAAAGAATCTTGAGAGACCCAAGATCGAGAACGTCGAGAACGTCAAGAGCGTCAACGGGGAGCAGAAAGCACCTGACACAGAAGATGTTACAGTTCCCAAGGACATTGATCTTGTTGCTCTGCCACAGCTGTGCTTCCCAGGTACATGAGGGCTCACTGAGAACTGGTTTAATGCAGGTGTTTGTTTTACCCACAGCACAGCCGATTGTATTTCTTAGCCCTTTTTGGGAAATCTTACTTTGAGTGGAGTGCACACATGCACACACTTTAACGATTATTCTTTTGCCCCCCAAAATGGCTGAGTACTCCCTCACTTTTCATTTGGTATTTAGGTGTACCTGAAGTAGTGAATCTTCCCTCCGGGTTTAATTGCAGAAATTTTAGTATGCATGTTGCTATTACAGACCTTATTAACATCTTGAAAGAAAAAAAAAAAGGGGGGGATAAAGCCCATTTACTGTATTTTGCCACTGAAAATGCAGAATAATTCTATTTTTGCTGCTTCAGTAATATGCAGCTTCCAACCTCTGTAACAACCCTTAGATCAAATGGTCTGTATACGTGCATTTTAATCCCTTAAAAATGAGACATTTTTCATGAAATGAAGTGGCCATGTGCAGTATTTGTCAGGAACTGCTTTTCATGCTGCTGTAGTTAAATATGCAATCAAAAAAAAGGTTTCTGCCTTCATTTCAGGAGGACTTTATGTAACTTCTGAATCAAAAGAGGACCACATTCATTTCCTGGTCTTCACTGATGTCTGTGGTAACAGGACGTATGGTGTTGTAGCACAGCACTACCAGCCCATGCAAGTATGTTATTTAACTCATGCTTTTGTTAAAACACGTGAAAAGATACAAAATAAAGCAAAACACTTGGAGAATAATGTCAGTTTTAATTTATGAAATTGGTTTACGGATATGTTTTTATGTTAGAAGAAGTACAGGACAAATGACACTTTTTACTGCCATTGTGGATTTAAGTACTTTGGAACACACTGCATTAGGAAAATCTTGTTACGGATTTCATTTAGGAGATTTGGATATTTAGGAGCAGACTTTATCCCTTGGTTGGTTTTTTGGTGAAGACTGTACCCTGTGTTCTTTCTAAATACATTTTGTGCTGAAATTCTTTTCAATACTTAGTCTTTCAGTCTTGACATTTTTCTGAAGATCTTAAGGGAGACAGACATCCAAATTCCTTTGGAATTTAGAGGGAATTGGGTATCCTACCTCTAAGGTTCTAGAGAAAATATCAGACATAAATTAATGACTGAGATAAACCCATTAAGGTGTAGTTTCCTTGCAGGATGGCTGGATCTCCTGGAACGGGCAGGCCCACCGGGAATCGGCGCAGACTGGGAAGGTGCCTGTCTGTTTTGTGCCATTTGCCGTTTGTGTTATATCCAGATACCCGTATTTTAATGCCCTCAAGGATTGTCTCTCTAGGTAAGATTTGCCATCCCGTGTGTTTCTGCTGGAAATGACTGGGCAGGTTTTAATGCATGAATTTGCATGATGTGGTCAGGAGAGCTGCGTTGATGCTAAAGCAGTGGTTAGTTTTATGTTAAGGTAGCGTGGGATGTGTGGGAGAGGAAAAGAAGAAATTCTGTGTGAATATTGTCCAGACAGTAAGTGAAAATTTTGAATGTTGTCTCCATGTTCTTTGAGGTTTTTGCTAAGTCTAGAAAATACTAATGTGCAGGGAACAGATTTCTCACAGATACCATTTTTTGGAAGAGGATTAACTGTAATTTTCACACACTTGTGAAAATCACTTTCAGTGCACAAAAAGCTTTTTATGCACCAAATAAATGTCATAAGAACATGAATATCTGTATTAATAAACAATTAATGACACTTTAAAGAAATAATCCAAGTCATTTGAGGAACTACAGTGGTTACTTGGAGAGAAATTCTCTGGATACACTGGTAGAAACATTCAAATGCTCTGCAGTGTAGATGATTTGGAAGGTGAGTGAAGGTGGGTCTAACTTGTTATTTAGTAACTTTGCTTATTTTGAGGTTACTTTATTGTAACATTGTTGAGATCTATGTGCATCTATTATGGATTAAAACCTGACACTAGGGAGCTTCTCTGTGTACATTGGATATTACTGAGTATCTTAACTTGAACAGAAGTTTTCTTCACTAAATTCCAGTCAAGCTTTCTAGAGTCAAATCTGAAGACAGGTGTTCTCTTTTTCACGGAATATGCTGAGTTGGAATTTGTTCTTATACGTAAGCTGAGAGATGCTGGGGTTTTAGGTTGGAGCTTGTGTATTCCCGTTTGTTGTGCCAGTGGTCGTATCCCGAGGAGATGAGCAAGGAATGTGCTCCCTGCCTACCAGCTGAGGTGCATCACTAGCCCCTAAGCTGGCTCCATTCCAGGATGAGACCTGAGTGCTCACTTCCCTCCTCCACACACCGCTTCTTCCCCATGCTGTGGCCTTGGATCTGTTGGAGCACTGATTGGCTTTCCCTGGTGCTGAGAGCCCTGGAGGAACAAAGCAGTCCCTTCCTCTTCGGCAGTTGGGATGTTGCCTCTGAAAAAGCTCTGAGATCAGGAATGAGTCACTCTGGCAGCCCTTAAGGGCACGGACCTCTGCTCTCTCATTTTCAAAGCATTAGTGCAGGGGTTTGATGTGGACAAAGGACTCCAGCATGATGGAACATTGAGATGTTCACTGAAATAAAAAGGAAATATTTGTTTTCCTTTCTCTTTTCCCGCCCAGTTCACTCTTTCCGGTCTTTATATTTATAAAGTCCATTACATCAGCCCTTCGTATTGCAGGAACTGATTCATTACCTTTTTATAGTCTCAAATCTCAAGTAAATGCTACTCTGCATGTGGAGCTTTTCCAGCTGTGTACCTGAGCTGTGGTGCTCTACCTGTTTCTAACCAGCTTTTGTAATGGGATTCCTGCTGCTTTTATTCTGTGAGCTCAGCTGTGTCAGGGCTCAGCTCACACCAGCTTTCCACCGGGTGGGAAATAGTATGGATTCAGCTTTACAGTTCCAGTGGCCATCAGTGGTTTGTGTAGTATAGTCATAAATGAGCAATTTCTTCTCTGAAGTGAGACATCTCTGAGCTGGGAAAAGCAGTCGATTGGCAAATGGGTTTTTAAAGAGGCTGCTAAAGGAGAAGTGGGAAAATGTTCAGGAGAAGCATGGAAAATTCCAGAGGTTATAAAAATGTTTCTAGGCCTCGTATCTGTTTAGAGCAGACAGGAAGCAGGTGGAGTTAACCCTCTAGAGGTGCAAGCTCCTGCCTCTGGGTGGGTATTTTAAACATTATAATTAAACACCCCTGCCTTTGTCACATATAGTAAGGTTTGGCGCCTATCTAAGGCATTAATGTCCAAGGCTACTACCATGGATGGCTTTTCCCTTTTAACTGAGTCTGTGCTGGCCTCTGAGGGGAGCTCACATTGATCAGTACCCTGCCATCTCAGCTTTAAGTGGTCTGTAAATATGTGAATAATTATAGGGGAGTTCAACAGGACAGTAACTTTCTGTGTGAGTCCTGTGTGTTGTCCTGGTCTCTTAACAGAGGACTTTGTCACATAGTTGCACAGCTCTTTTGCTTCTGCATCTGTCAGATGTGTGTGTGACTGGGAGGAGAGGGGGAGAGCGAGTGACAAACTTGAATTTGCCATTTTCCACTCTACTTGAAATCTCAACTGATGAAGTTTCCATTAAATTTTCTTCTGGAATTTTTTCGAAATCTCATTTTGCTTGATACTACTTGGTGGACAGTTTCAGAGTGTCTGCCCTTCTGGTTTTAGCATTTGGGGTTTTTTTTGGGGGAAAAATATTTCACAGTGCACTTGGGCAGAGGGAAAGGAAGGGGTGGAGAGGTACCAGTTTTCCTTATTTTGGTTGTGCTACCGAGTTTCTTCCGTGTGGCAGGAAAGAGCTGCTGGGATGTGTGGATGTTCTGAATGCAGTGTAAGCACTTGCAGCAAAGACTCTATGATATATTTTGAGTGTTGTGCCTTGTACAGCTGGAAATGTTTCAGCTTCTTGTAACATTACAAAGCACTGATGCTTTGTCTCTGTAAAGCAGAAAGGGAGTTATTGTGTGTAATTTGGGATTCCTGAGCTGTAGGCAGGTGGCCAGCAGGTTAAAAATCTAGTAAGTGTTTTCACTGAACGAGTGTCCTCAAGTAGCAGTGCCTCCTGTACTCAACAAATAATAACACTTCCAACAGCACACTGGAATCCTTGGAATGCTGCAGTGGAGTTTTGCAGGATGCTTCCACTGATTAACCATTCCTAAGTCAGGGGATTTGAAAACACTTGCTGGTGAACCTCAAACCACCCTCCTGTGTAGCCTTTTCCTTGTGAGAACTAGTGGAAGAATGCTGTTGCTCCTGAAGACCTGATGTTGAAGTAGCAGTTAAAGGGATTCTGCTTCCATTCAGGACTTTTTTTGCAGCAAAAAGTTTCCTTTTCCTTCAGAATTCTGCTGTGCATAGATTATTTTCCTCAGGACCTGAGTGCACAGAATTGCTTGTAGGTGGGGTGGTACTTGTTTCCAGTCTGAACAGTCATCAGTGTTATTCTATTGTCATAATTATTCCCAGATAAAATCCAGGTTCCTAAACTTTTTCAAGTGGCAAAGTGTGGTAGAAATCACAACTGAAAACTGAGATCAGACTGAGTTTAAAAACTGAAACACACAGGCAACATCAAACTGTAAATCTGTGTAGGTGCCTTGAACTGGAAGGGGACCTTGCAAGCTGTCATCATAGTAACAGAGGTCTTTGTATTCAGTGCCAGTTATTTTATAACTAATTCCCATTTTACTAGCACACAGTGCTTCCAAATCCAGAACAATTTGAATGGAGTGTGTCTGCCTGTCTCCAAAGCAAGCAGACGTGCACACAGACCATTTCACAACATGGTGGCTGTTGGATTGTTCTACATTATTTGAAATGTTCAGTTTTAACTTGGGAGGTTTTGGCACTTTGCACAGGTGGTTTTACCTCAGTCTTACACTGCATGAGAAGTGGCAGTAACCTCCTAAATGAACTCCTGTCTTGGATGGATGAATAGGCTCCATTCAAACAGTAAACCTTCCAACCTGTGTATTAGTCCTTGGCTTCGGAAAAGGTGGGAGTGTGCAAACAGCTCCCAGCATTGAGGCAGTAGAGGGGGCCTATTCTGAGCTGTTCTTTCTTCCTGAAACACCTGTTAATAGCAGTAATGAAAAGTTCATAAACTCCTTAGCTCTCCACTTGAGTGTTTCAGAGGTTACTTCATTTATTTCAGCAGATGTTTGCAGTGCAGGGCTGTCAGCCGCTGTTAAGTTGCATTAATGGGCCCCGTGTCCTGATTAGGGAGCTCTGACTGCCCTCTCTGTGCATCCGCTGCTTTTTCAGTCACATTGTTTCTGTCGTGACATTTACTGGATCTCTTGATACCAGATTTTTGACTCAACTGATTAAAAACCAAAACAGGTCTACCTATTCTGTTAGGTCATTTCTAAGGCACTACCAAGTGTGACAGAAAATTTGTTTAAATTGATGATTCTACTGTCTGTTTTTCTTTGACAATTCTTAAATTCCCCTTCTCTGCCCCCTCTGCACCCCTGAATAGCTGATGGGCTTTTTGGGGATATATATAACAGCCTAGCACTTAGCCCTGGGCTTTTTCCAGATAGTAATATAGTGAATTTAATTATCTCATTTAAAAGTGCAGTAATATATGACAGAATATCTTTATTCTGGAATCTAAATGCTGTACACTAATAGGGTGTCCTGGATTCATATATATCTTTTGACCTATTCAGTTACTTTTTAGACCACTTTCCTCCTGAAGAGCAAGTATTCTGCAGGAAACCAGTAAAACTGCAAACTGAAGTAAAACCTCAAGGGAGAAGATAACCATATTCAGTTCCTAGTTTCTGTGTATAAAGTTTTTCAGGCCTTGGTTTCTCATTTTGTAAAGATTTGGTTTTTTTGCTACTAACATATACCTGAAATTTATGTTGAATGAAATGCCCTCTCTGACTACAAATATCCTACTTGTTAGTTGTTACATTTCAGAAATGCTGTTGGACTTAAGTTTGCAGTCTTAATAGTGTGTATGTTTAAATGCTCATTAATTGATTTGGCATATAATAGAATATAATAATATGATATAAACCTTGATAATATAAAAATGATTTTTTTTTTAGGGTAATACAGTTCTGAAACAGAAACATTTGGCAGGTTTGCACAAATGTTCTTGTTCTTTGTGTGAGCAGCAATGACAGCAAAGAGCAGGGTTCATCCAGGCCTAGGCCAGCAGCTGAATATGGCTCTGGCTTCACATCCCTCCGCAGTCCAGCCCATATCCACAACCTCTTCTCCTCTGGTGCTGTTTTCCATCCCAGAGCCGGTGTCTGATGCTTGGGAATGGAGAAACACCAAGGCACTGTGTTGCAGCTGTGAGTGTTTGGTTCCTCAAGCAACCTCTGTAAGACACTTCCTTTAGCTGCATCTCACCCTCTCATCTCACATGTGGTTTTCTTTGGCCATCATGGGACCCCCTGTGCTGAGTCCTCTGATGGATGTGATGCAGCAGGATTTTATGCATGGAAGTAAAAAAAAAACAAAAACAAAAAAAAACGAAACCTGCTTCTGAAACAGCAGCATCATTAAAATTAAATGGAGCCGCTCAAGTATCTAATAAATTAGAAATTAATTAGCTGGAATAAAAGCTTCAT
Source organism: Cephalopterus ornatus (assembly GCA_013396775.1). Taxonomy (NCBI): domain Eukaryota; kingdom Metazoa; phylum Chordata; class Aves; order Passeriformes; family Cotingidae; genus Cephalopterus; species Cephalopterus ornatus. The sequence continues at coordinate 443,094 of VZRE01006420.1, read as the reverse complement.
TGCCCCTAATATTTTTTTTTCCTAGATTATCAGCAAAAAGGCTTTTTTGTGTTTGCATGTTACTATTGATAAGTAATTTCCTATAATTTAATTACAGCTTACTGGTGCATCTACGACCTCTCAAGGATTTAGATGTTGAGGAGCACATAAAAGAATTTGCAGCAAAGCTGTTTTTAATCCCCAGCCCGCCACCAGGACCACTCCACTTGGTAATTACTCACCCTGAATTTCATAACCACTTCAACATTATGTCTTATAAAATACCAAGGTGCTGTTTTCTGTGAACTGGGCAACATTCTTGAGTGTCAGGTCAGAGATTCTACCTGTTGATATGAAACTGAGGTTGATACCTGTGCTTTAAAAATCAGGCCGTGCATTATTAGGTCAGAAAACAACAGTGTGCCCAGGGTCAGGCTTGAGCACTGGCATACCAGTCATGTTCTTTAGTTTGCAATATTCCTCTGAGAAGGATTTGGCTTATGCCAACTCTGTGTGGTCTGAGATGATGCCTGGGTAGGTCTGGGAACAGCAGAACAGTGTGTGGTGGCTGAAGTATCCTGGGTTGGTTGCTGAGAGGGGAGACTCCCATCAGCGTTTGTGTTCAGGGCTGTATTTTCTTCTTTCTGACCCTTCCCAAGTCAAGCCAGAAGTCAGTGATTTCAGCACACACTCTTTTATCTACTGCAGTGGGGAAGCAGTTCTCTGGCCATGGACTTCTCCTTAGGTGCTCTCCATGACCCTGGGATGAGGGGTTGGGAGTGGAGATGAAAATAACATAGTTGGAGAATTGCCTGAGTGATGGGCTAAACCAGCTGCCAAGTGCTGAAATATGCAGCACGTGCAGGATCTGACCTCCACAGGTCTGACCTGGAGGATTTGAAACACTGGGAGAGCTCGTTCCTTTTTGGCTTGTTTTATTTCCTTAGTGTGACCACCTAAGCTCACTTATTTTGTTCATGCTTTTTCCATTTTCTGTATGACTTTTGTCAATAGTTTTGGTTTCCCAGTTGTAGATAAAAATGTAAATTCAGTTATTTTATTATGCTTTACAACAAAGCAAGTTTAATTCTGTTAAAAGATTTTGTTTATTGGCCAAACACTCCATGAGAATGAGAGGAGACAAGTCCATATTAATCTTTCAAACCAGTTATTATGTTTTTTAATATTTCCCTCTTTTTATTTCACTTTTCTGTAGTATGCAAATACTCGTCTTCTTGCTCTCAATTAATGTTAGCATTTTGTAGTTGGAACTAAAATCCCAAATGAAATGTGCTGTGGGAACATTTTCATTAAGGAGTAAATGGAAACCATCTGTTATTGCAGGTATTTAATATGAAACCACTTCAGATAATAATTCCTTCACGAGAGGATCCAGACAGTCCAATTATTGACTTGGATCTTCATCTTCCATTGCTTTGTTTCAAGCCAGAGCAGGTGCTGCAGGTAAAACCAACTGATGCTTTAAAATGTTTCAGAGATTGACAGTACTGGTAACTTGTGGTTTGGGAAAAAAATCAAGATGTTTACCAAAAAAAACTTTATAAACCCAGGAATTCATAATACTCTTAGTTCTGAGATATGGCACAATGAAATATACTTCTTATTAAGATGTTTTGTTATTTATAGACCAGATTGGATTAAGGCATATGGCACTTCTTTCCCTTGTGGTTTAGAAACAGGTGCTAAATTTCTTAAGAATATATTTTAAAATGTAAATGCCCAAGTGGGTTTTATTTTGAATTCTCACTACATGCAGTTCATGTGTAATTTCATGTACTTTCTTCACATGTGAGAAAGGGACCTGTAGGAAGGATTGAAAACAGTTGGCACTCACAAATACAGTGAGTATACTCACACACACAAATAAAGTGTAAGTGGTGCAGAAAGAGGGGAAAATGCAAAAAGCTGTTTGCAAAGAATTTTTTGCAGTGCTTCACAGAATCTTAGAATAATTTTGGCTTGGAGTGTCCTTTGTGGGTTTCCTGATCCAATTCCCTGCTCCAAGACCACCTGGGAAGTTAAATTAGGTTGTTTAAGGTCATCAATGTTATCAGTGCCTCTTCTAAAAAACCTCCTCAGTCTTTAAGATAGCTCTTAAAAATCAGAATTTGTGAGGCTGAGCTTCAGAAGCAGACGAAATATTTGTGCATATCCAGTATGTTCCAGATAATCCTTTTTAAACATTTAACATTTTGGGTTTGTTTTCCAGATTATGACCTGCATTTTGACAGAGCAGAGAATAGTTTTCTTCTCTTCCGACTGGGCTCTGCTGACACTCGTTGCTGAATGCTTTATGTTGTACCTTCACCCTCTCCAGTGGCAGCACACTTTTGTGCCTATTCTGTCTCGTCAGATGCTGGATTTTGTGATGGCTCCAACATCTTTCCTTATGGGATGTCATATTGATCATTTTGATGAAGTCAGCACAGTAAGTTTTAGACCATTACCACTCTCGCTGTTCACTTGCAGTGGATTTATCCCCTTATGTAAGGCTACAAAACATTTATGTACTGAGATTAACATCCGTTAATTTAATGACACTTATTTGTCTTGAAAGTAATTATTTAGTTATCCATACAGTCTTCAAGATGTGGAAGAAATTTCCATCCTTTTCTGGTTTAACTCCTTGATGAAACCATCAATTGTCTGAGGAATATGTAAAGGAGAAGTAAATATTTTTTACAATATAAGGATGTTTACAGTCATTCTATTTTCTTTTGTTAAAAGGAAACTGAAGATTTAATTTTAATTAATATAGATAATGGAGATATCAGCCATTCAAAAATGGCTGAAGAGGAACTTGAGATTCCAGATGTTCCAGCACAAGCAGCGGAAACTTTCATAAAAAGGTGACAAGATTTTAAGATTTTTTTTATCTTAGTGCCTAAATCTTTGCTGATGCTTTTTCTGAGTTTCTTATTTTGTATTATTTATTATTATTTCCTTCATATAAACCCCACTGTATTTTGTAAGGGCAAATTGAAAATTTCAATTAATTAGTATACAAGCAGTCATATTACATATTACAATTAGTAATTATCACCAGAATTTTTTTGAAACACCTGGAATTCTTGTTTCTTTTTTTTTTTTTAATTATTGATACAGATTATTCTCAACTTCAGTCTTCCTTACAAAGGAGACTGAGTGCACTGTGATTTACATGCACTAATGGGGCTCCAGGGATCTTGTGAGCTTGTCAGCACTTGCAAATCAATCTTGCACTTCTCTGGCTGTGAGATGCACAAGGCCTAAATGACTTTTTTTTTTTTAACTTTCTTCTCTGTGCAGAGTGGAGAGTCTCCAGCTGCATTATGATCTGGAGCTCTGCCACCTCCGAGCCAGCACAGACCTTGTTGAGCTCCAAACTCGCAGAAGGGCTTGGCAGCAGAAACTCAACATGGAGGTTCAGCAAACCATGCTGCAGTTCATTGTTAACATCTTCAGGTGAGTGCATAGACTATTTTTTTATTATAACAGCATATGGTACTGGTTAAGACACTTCCACTGTTACTCAAAGTATTTTCATTTGGTCCTATTTTAGAGATATTTTGTAAAGCTCTTAGGTTTTGTGAGGTAATATGAGAAGGAGGTCCTGTAGCCTGCTGGAATGTCAATAATTAATGTATTTGTGTACATATACATTGCTGGAACATCTTAGATAAAACTGTTCTAATGTTGAATTTGACTTTTGTGTGAAGATTCCAGGCAGAGAAGTGCAGTCCCTGGAAAAGCTGAGGCCCCAGTAGGGATGTCAGTCAAGGACACAGTCTTGGCCACTCTTGTTAGAGGACCATGAATTCAAAGCAGGGCGGGGTAGAGGAGCTGAAAGCAGGATCTGGAGATCAGAACACCTGGATGTGTTTTGGCTAATTGAGCAAATGGCCAAGAATGGATGAGAGACCTGGAGAGTGCAACCACCTGAGAACCAAGGAGGGAGAGGAGTTGTTTAAGCTCAAGGACAAAGTGTTGGACCTGATCCTTCTGTAAGAGCGCCAACTCAGGGTATTCCATGATTCCATGATAAGAGATGCTGGGTATTGGCAGTGTTTGGGACTGACATTGTAATGATGATGTGGAGTAGGTTTTGTTCTTTTTTTCTTTATGCTAATTTTCCTTGCTCTTAACCTAATTGATATTTTGATACTCACAGCTGCCTTATCAGTCTGAGTAAGGGCTGTCAATCCTGCTGTTCCTTGTTTATATCTGGGGGGAGAATGGAAGTGTGGTGGGTAGGTGATTCCTACAAAAAGATGCAGGAAATGGCTGGCTGGTTTGCATATGCTTCCTTTCTTTTTGGGTAGTCACATACTCAACCATGACAGTGAAACTGCCTGCCTGGTATTCCTAAAGAATCTGCTTACACTGACAAAGTTCTGCTGTGCAGAGTAACCATCTCCAGCTATTCCTTGCCTGCTCTTGCTGGAGATAGTGCTGCCCTTTGGATGAGCTACCAAACTGCTCCCATGAATTATCCCTGACACTTCCAGTCAGAAGGTGCTGAGTTAATTGACTGAGTGCAGATCCCAGGCGTGTGTTATTGGATCAGCTTAGGGAGTGTTCCTACAAATGGCTGGGCCCTCCAGGAAGGACAGTAACCGCTGGATGTGGGGAATAGAACAGACTTTACAGACAGCTGAGTATGGAAACTGAAATGCATTTACAACCCGGTGTGTTTCTGCTGGGGAATTTGGTGGCTTTCAGTGTTTGGCAACAATCATTACAGACAAAGATGAGGAGAAATGCATTTTGCTCATAACAAACTCGAACTCTTTAATACACTAGACATTTGGCTGCAAAAAAATGAACAGATGCTTTGCTCTCTTAAGAGATATGTCACAAAGGGGTTGATTCTTCTCTTGCTTTCTTCCTCCTTTCCTTCAAACTTTCTTTCTTTGTTCTTTTTTTTCAGCCTTGTTTCTCCTATCTTCTAATTCTGCCAGCGTCCAGGAGTGAAGGAAAGTAAATTTCTGATGCAGTTGTGCTGCCAGTTGTTCTGTCTTCAGCAGTGATTTTGTGTGCATGGAGGTTCCATGTTTAAAGCAAACAGTGCTAAATGCTGTAGAATTATATAGAGCTATGTACTTCTATTAACCATCTTTTTTTCCTGAGCCTCTGTGGCCTGATAAACTGCTAATAAGATGTAATAATAGGAGACCTGTATATCATGTGCCTGTTACAGCTGCAGTGTGATGGGACAGTGTGAGGTCAGGTCACATCTTTCAAATGACCTCTGATGGGTCATTTTCATGTCCTTTTCGTGCCCCAGTGGGTGGTGTGTGATTCAGGAACTGTGTATGTAAAACTAATTCCACGATTGGAGCCTAAGTCATGATTTGTGGAGTCTCCTTCATGGTCTCCTAAACCCCACAGAATCCAAGTGAATTTGCTGGTTTGAAATGGCAGTGGCAGCAGGTGGCCTGCCTGACTTCTTATAAGAATTTGCATTCTTTTGCTATGATTCAGTACCTCAGACTTGTTCATTAAAGCTGAGTTTGCCTTCTGATACTGCAGCAGATTTCTGTTTTGTCTGATGGTACTGCAGCATATTTCTAGTAGTACCAGTGGGCTCCTGCTGCAAAAGTACAACTTGCTTAAAAATCTCCAAGCAGATTTATCTGTTACTTATTTTTTCTCTCCAGGGAGGTAAAAGACCATCTAAATTATGAACACAGAGTGTTTAACAGTGAAGAATTTCTGAAAACAAGGGCAATCAGAGATCAGCCATTTTACAAAAAGGTAAATCCGGTGTTGTGGTTCCCTGTTATTAATAAATCTGTATTTTAGGATTAGTGCCAAATATTGGTAGAATGCTCACAGTCTGGTCTGTGTGGTGTTGTTGAACCACCAACTTTCACAGAATGCTTTACCAAATTTATTTGCTACAAACAGAGGAAATAGTAGACACTGTTTTGGAGAGCAAGGTACTATGTAATGCCAGAGCAAATTAAATAATTCCTCGGGGGTGAGATTATCCAATGGCAGATGGTCAGTAAAGCTACATCTAAACTGCATTTTAAGCACAGGCACTTGTCCAAACTGGACCAAATTCCACTCATAGACATGAATTTTCATCAAGTCTATGCTTTATTAAGTAGCTTCTTATTGCAACCAACAGCAAGACATGTGGTGCTGTTATTTTAGCTTCTCAAAAAATAAAATATTAGTGTTTCTTCCCTTTTTTTGGTGATACTGTAGCTTATTTAACAAACCAGTAGAAAGGTTTAACAAGGAATGTAAGGAAATGCATCTGCCATTTTTATAGTTGCTTTTAGTTATGTGTCATGGCTGCATGGGAAAGCTACAGAAGTTTCCTTTGCTCTCCTTTGGCTCTCTGGAGTAACTGTTTTATTCCTGGGAAAAAGATCTGATCATTAACATCAACTGGTTGTGGTTTGTAACACCTTTTTTGTTTCCTGCTTGAAACATACCTTAAAAATTTCTAAACACACATTTCGATTAGATGTCAGTGTGTAAAAGAAATTTTAATTAAGTTGTGGTTGCCAAACTTGGCAGAACATCTGCCAATTTAAAGGTTACAACCTGATGAATCCGAAATGGGAAATAATGTTTGTTGGATAAAGCTTCCAGCACTAGCAAACATTCTCAAAACCAAACAAACAAAAAGGAAAAGTTAAAAAGAACCTATTAATGTGCCCTTAGGAGGGAAATTAATTGGAAATGTTCTGACCAGGATTTCAAGTGAATAGAAGTAATTAAAATATTTTCAGTAGCAATTTCTAATGCTATAAATGAAATGGTGGCGATTTTATGAATTGAAATTTAAAATTAATTTAAAACTCATACTTAAGAAGAGCTTTGAGTGGTTGACCCATTTGAATACTAAATAGTAAAGTGTCAGGTTTGCTTTCAAGTAAATCTTAGAAAATAACACAATGTGGAGTAGTTACTGCTGGCATCTGGAATTACATGAAGAGAACTCAAAAAAAAACATTAGAAAGGACTAAAATTTGGCATCTCCTGTACATACAACTGCCAGCAAAATCTGCCATCTACTGGAGAAATACTGAAAATCAGGAGTGCTTTGGAGATGCTGTTTTACACAGGACATTGCAAATAGATTGATAAGAGGCATTTGAACACTTACAAAATACACATGTTGTATTGCCTCAAATCCCAGCTTTTATCCTGTTTTACTGTGCAGAGGTGAAAGATGGTGGCTTTCCCCCCTTTTTAAGTCATACTTGGCATTTTTTTAATGGTATTCTCTGTCCTAGAAGTAGCAATTTGACCTTTTAGAAATTATTTCTGGATGACACCACAATAATTACCTGAGCAGGGAAAAAATTTTTGGGTTACCAGGAGACAAGATGAATCACTTGTCTTTTCAGTGTCATGGCATAATGTTAATTTAGAGTGCCCCAAACTTACTTTCCCACACTACAGACAATATTGTCAGCACTTTGTTTAGGCAGAAGAGATACTAATCTTGTAGCTGTGTTTTCCTCAGTACTTCTGTTTTTTGTTTGGTTTCATGTGTTGGAGGGCAGTCTGAGGTTACTATTTGCCACTGAGCAGATATCACCAAAGCCTGGAAGGTGAATGGAAACTTAGTTTTCTGTTGAAGCTTTCCAGTCTTTCTGGGTTTGTGATTTGCAAAATTGGAAGTTCTCAGTTTTGCACATGTGAAGGCAATAAAAATGAGCAAAACGCGCTAATAAAAAAGGAATTTATAAGTGATCCACAGTTAACCCCTTTGTGTCTCACAGGTTTTAGAGACCTACATGTTCCACTCGTTCCTGAAAGCTCGTCTGAACAGGAAGATGGATGCCTTTGCTCGACTCGAGCTGAGCACCCAGTCTGAAGAGGACAGGTAGAGTTTTCTCATTCCTTGTTCTGGTTTTCAATCTTCTGTTGGTATCAGTGGCACAAGTCCTTTTGACTACTGGTATGAGATGAGGTCATCTATAAATAAAATTATGACAACTCGTTTAATTAAGATTATTTTAAGAGGGTGACATGAACAGCTGGCTGCTGACATGGCAGATTTAATACTATTACACAAAAAAAAAATAAAACCAAGCAGTAATTCAGTGTGCCTGTGTACTGAGTTCTAAAACTAATTCTGTGTTATTTTCACCTTTCTCAGGTTTGATTTGATGTTTCACACCCCCAGAAGGCTGACGATGGAGAAAATGGCTTCCAGACGCCTCACCCCGGAGCAGAAGATCAGCCGGCGCATGGTGATGAGTTTGCCCAACCTGCAGGACATCAAACTGCCGGAGGGCCCCACCAGAAACTCCTCCCTAAGAAGAATGGAAACGGGTCTTGTTGGTAAGGGAAGAATGTGCTGAACAAATACAGTGGGTTTTTTTCTGTTGTTTTTTTTTTTGAGTGACATCGGTGAAAAAAATTCACAGAAACGGTGTCAGGTGCTGGGAGGGAACGGTGAGCTGGGCCACGTTGAGCCGGGGCCTGTCCATGCTTGTGAAATCAGTCTGGAGCCTGCTGCAAGTCTGGAACCTGCTGGAGAATGGGTTCCTGAGTCAGGAACCATGCCCTGTCCTCACCCACCTTATGTCCCGTTCTCCACTACCTTTAATTTTATCACAAACTTAAGCTTATCACTGTTTATAAGAAACCGAATGGGGTTTTTTTTAATCCTTTCCCCCCCCACCAATTGATATTTCCAGATTAGGGAATATTCTGATAATAGGGACAATGGACACAGAAATGTATTTGTGTCCCTGGCACAGCTGTAATCTTACTTTTTCCTTGTAATTGCTTGTTGCTGTGGTGGGGTGTTCGTTGCTTGCAGCGTTACTGGTTTTGAAGCTATTCCCACTTTTACTCCTTACCCTAATCAAAGTACTCTTTTGGTGTTTGTTTCTAGCTGTGAAAATGCCCTCCAAATCCATCAGCACTTTCAAAATCCCAGAAATCCACTTCCCCCTGATGTTCCAGTGTGTTCACTCCTACTACACAGACTTCTTCAACCACCTCAGCAAAGCCATCAACACCTCGCCCCCCGAGAACTCCGCATTGCTGGCAAGGTACTTCTACCTCCGGGGACTTATTAGCTTGATGCAAGGGAAACTACTAAATGCACTTTCTGACTTTCAGAACCTAGAAAAAACAGACTTAAGAATTTTCCCCACTGATCTTGTAAGAAAAATAGTGGAGACCATGCCTCCCTCAGAGTGCTTGCAGGCAGACCGCAAACCCGAGCTCAAGAGGCTGATAAGCCGAGTGATGGAAAAACAAAGGGAAGTTCTGAAAATAGATGACCACGTGAAAAACTTCGAGTTGCCAAAAACACACATGCAGCTGGATGACTTTGTGAAGAGGATCCAGGAATCTGGGATCGTCAGGGATATAGACACCATCCACCGGTTATTTGATGCCCTGACAGTGGGTGAGTGTAACATTGGTGTTTTCCTTTTTTGGTTACTGTTTAGCACTGCCGTGTGAAAAGGAGATATTTACTCAAACCCTTGGTGTTTGATTAGTCTGTCAATGCCCAAGGAAAACTGAGACCCTTGTGCCTGACCAGTCTGTGAGTGTCCTCTTGTGGAGACTCTTCACTGAGCAGCTGCTGGATCAGAGGGTGGTTTGACTGCCCTGTTCAGGGTCATGTGCCAAACAGAGAGACCCCTCCTGGGTCTCCACACATTCAGCAACTGCCAGCACCATTGAAGGGCTCACATTAACAGTTTACAGAATTTAAGGGCCCTTTTACTGATTTAGGATAATTATGGAGAATAAGTTTTATGTCTATTATGTCTATAGTTGCATGTGCACAATTTGAAAGTTACTGTCTTTTTTGAAGCCATCTTTCTGTGCAAATCTGTGTAATAGTTTCTCACAGTAAAAGGGCTTTAAAAATTTTTTTAGGACAGCAGAAACAAATTGATCCTGAAACATTCAGAGATTTCTACAACTACTGGAAGGAAACTGAAGCGGAAGCTCAAGAGGTGAACCTGCCACCAGCAGTGATAGAGCACCTGGATAAAAATGAGTGTGTCTACAAGTTATCCTGCTCAGTGAAAACCAACTGTGGGGTGGGGAAAATAGCTCTGACCCAGAAGCGCCTGTTCCTGCTGACTGAAGGGGGCTGTCCTGGCTATGTCCAGATCGCCGCTTTCAGGGATATAGAGGTGAGCATCAACTTCCTGCTCTCTGGCATGCCTATGGATATTGGCAGTGTTCCTTTCTGCAAGATGACCTGGCTCTCAGTGTAAAGTTTCAGTAAGGAGAGTAGGAAACATTGCTGAAGTCAGTAATGAGTGAGTCATTACATAAAATTCTGGGGCTTTGGACCAAAAATTCCATGACCAAAATTAAGATGTCATAACCTCTGGATGCAGAGAAGTGTGCAAAATGCAGTACACGGGATATGGAGTAGAGAAGTTTAATAACAAAAGCATTAAGTGTGACTGAGGGATCAGCTTGTATCCACTGTGGAACAAAATCTGTGTGATGTTGTTTAGAGCTTTTATTTTCATAAAACCATCTCTGCTTAATGGTGTGTATGGACAACAGAAATAATCAGCTGTAATTAGAGAAAGTTACCCTGTAGGCTGAGTGTTGCAGCTTATCTGGGATGGCATGGTACATCCCACTTGTTTTCTCTTTTCCATACTTTTCCAGGAAGTTAAGAGCACGACCGTAGCTTTCCTTCTGTTGAGAATACCTACTCTGAGGATTAAAACATTATCTAAAAAAGCAGTCTTTGAAGCCAACCTTAAAACTGAGTGTGATCTCTGGTATCTGATAGTGAAGGAAATGTGGGCTGGAAAGAAAATGGCAGATGATCACAAGGTATAAATATGGGAATTTGTTACCAATTAAGTTTAAAGTATGTGCCTTCTGTCTTTGTTCTAAATAATCCATGCACTGGCTGGTGTTTGTGCTGAGCATGACAGACATTGTGATTGCTGGGCATGATGACTTGTAAGAATAATGAGCAACAGATAAACTACAGCAATTTTTTTGTCTTTAGGATCCTCAGTATATTCAGCAAGCACTGACAAATGTTCTCCTGATGGATGCTGTGGTTGGTGCCCTGCAGTCCTCCAAAAGCATCTATGCAGCCTCTAAACTGTCTTACTTTGACAGGATGAAAAATGAAGGTCAGTCACACAGAAATGCTCCAAAGCCTGCTGGTGTTGTCATCTGTCTCTGGTCTTTCCATTTATATTCTGTTTTTCAAACTGATTGTGAGTAGAAACACAAAAAGTATTTTTTTGTATTTTGTGCCTAATTGCACTTTCACATTATGTAGTTTATTAAATAGTATTAACAGAAAGTTTAGGGTTTATTAAGGGGTTTTGGGTTTGTTTTTGTTTTGGTTGGTTTTTGGTTTGGTTTTTTTGCTTCTGTGCATTGGAACCTTCTGTCTCCATGCTGGCTGCTGTGGTTTTGTCTTGCTTTTTCAGTCTCCCTGAGTGGTGGATGCCTCTGGCACCAGAATTCATACAAACGGTGTTTAAGCTCTACTAGTCAGCTAAGGCTAGAGGGAAAGAAAAGTGAGAAATGTGAATAAATAGTGCAGAGTAAGAATTACAGATCTGTTGCAGGCATAAGAGTGGATTTCATGACCTTCTGAAAATCTGTTTTAGTGCCTATGATGGTCCCCAAAACAACTTCAGAGACATTAAAGCACAAGATCAACCCCTCAGCTGGTGAGACATTTCCACAGGCAATAGATGTGTTGCTTTATACTCCAGGTAAGGTGATGTATTGCTCTCCTCATGTTGGCCCAGCTCTAATTAGCCCATAAAGCACATTATCTCACAGCACCTGGGATTGTGCCTTGCCTGATGGTTCCCATTCTGATGTGCTTTGGTTGTGTCTTGAATACTAAACCAGAAAATCATTAAAAAAGAAGAGCGATACTGCATATTAAGACACTCCAAGGCATAGTTTTCACAGGCTTAATTTGTCTTCCTGTGTGTATGTGCCTTATCATAGACTTCAATTCTGTGTTAATGTGCTCATTAAGACTTCTGCCTCACTTAATTGAGCAGGGTGGGTGGGTTGATGATGCTCCACCATTGATCAGTGTCCGTTGTTATGTTTTTATTTTTCAGTGGGGTCATGTGAGGGTGTTTGGTTGAAGCACAGTGCAAGGAATAGTGTGGGGAGTGTTGGATTCAGTGGTGATTTTCTCTCTTTGTAGTATGAGGCTTCCAAGAGAAGCTCTAATGGAGCAGACACAGAGTTGATTTATTAGTTGTATTTCACAGGGTTTAAAATAGCCTTCCTGCAATCCCAGTTAGCTCAGCATTTAGTCATCAATGAAAGGGATTAACCCTGCTCTGAGTAACTTTGGAGCGGAAGATTAAATCATTGGGTGAACTAAAAAAATAGATGAGAACTTGCACAAATTCACTGTGCCAGCTGTGTCAGTCAATAACTGGTGAGGCAAGTCCCAGAACACAGACGTGTTTCTGCCTAATGATGGTTTTCCTGCAGGTCTCCAAAAGTGCTTTGTTTTCTTCTACCTCTCTCATCTTCTCTGCTTCCTTTCTAGGGCACCTTGACCCTTCAGAAAGACTTGGCAACGCTCACCCAAAACTCTGGTGTGCTTTAAATGAGGGGAGGGTGGTGGTCTTTGATGCCTCCACCTGGTCAATCCAACAGCACTGCTTCAGAATGGGCCGCTCTAAACTGGTAAGGCTGGCACAGGTACCACAGTTCCTGCTTTGGCTGGGTGGGCTTGTTGCTGTGGCCCCGAATCACGTTGTTCCTTAAAAGTTGTTGAGTTGTCTGGGCTTCGTTTAACTTGGAAAGTTGGAGATTTTTGAGGAAAGGAGGAAGGAGAGGAAGTGGATTTTTAATAAAACAAGTCAGCTGGTGAGGAGTGATGGATTGGATTTGGGAGGGCCTGGTGGGTTCCCGGCCCAGGAGGGCAGGTTTGAAACAGCTGAGGACAAAGAATAAAAGAATCAATATGAAGAGAAAATGAGAAGGGGAATCCTAAGAATAGATAAGAATGTGCTGAAGAACTGGAAATCAGGGGAAGGTGTAAGGAAAACAAGTAGATGCTATTGAAAGAGACAGAGAAGTAAAAGAAGGTGACTCAACCAGCAGCTGAAAGAGTTGCTTGTGAAAGGCCAGCTGAAAGAATAACTTGATAAAAGGGGAATCTGAACCAGGAGTGCAGCCTGAGTGAAAAATAGTAGGGAGAGCACACAGGAAAAGGGATTGGATACGTCACTTGTGTGAAAGATAAAATACATCCCTGTGGATGAGTGTGGGGGAGAGACAAAAAGATAGAGGTAGAGCTGATGGTGAAGAGGAAGGATGGAATTCCAAAAGAGTTTTGGATTGAGCAGGGTGGGTGAGAAGAAAAAAAATTTGCAACTGATGGGAGTCTGGAGGGAGATAAATGAAGAGCTTGTGATTGAGGGAAGGACAGTAGAGGAGGGAAGGACAGTAGAGGAGACAGTATTTTCTTAGACACTACTTCTAACTAAAGTATAAGGTTATATCAGACAGGTAGGTTGACTTCCAGCCCAGCTCAGAGAAGCACTCTAACTTTTGTGGTTCCCTTGATGCCCTTTGTAACTTGTACTTGGTTTGGGCCAGAAACACACTCTTCAGTCAGTTCCCAAGAGAAATTATTAATCCTGTTTTCTGCAGGATACACTTGGCAGAGAGATCTGACCTCTCTCAAATTATTTATAGAGCAGAGCAAAGGACAGAACACTGGAGAGCCATGTCTTGATCTCTTACTGTGATCACCAGAAAACTGTAGGGTCTGAACACAGCCTTTTGCCACGTTATATTAAAGAGTGATTTTTCTTCCAGACTTTGTTTAACCCTGCCTTTTCTCCCCAGACTTGTATGGTCATGGTGGAACAGAGCCAAGTGTGGATTGGTTCTCAGGACTCCATTATTTATATAATCAACACCCACAGTATGTCCTGTAATAAACAACTGAATGATCATCGCTCTGATGTTACAGACATCATTGTGGAGAACAAGAATGGAACACCCAGGTACATCTGACTTGATTTTCCTAGATATGGAAAGAATTTATTGTTTTAAACAGGGAGGCTTATTCTGCTTACATAAGCCTTCATTTAGCCTGTTTTTGTAGCTCCCATATTGTACATGGTCAGCTAGGAATTTCCTTTTTGAATAAGGAGCACTGTGTAATTTGGAACAAAGGGGATGAAGGAATGCTTTTTGGACAAGGATGAGAGCAGCCAGGAATTGGCAGCATCCAGTGATGCAATACAGGTGCAGCTTAAAGACCACTTCACTTTTGCTTTGAGCACATCATCGACCAGATGTTTACAACAGGCTTCTGGATTTTTCCTGCCTGTTTGTAAAAGAAATAACACATTTATTGTTCTGTTCAAGCAAAATGCTTTTGATCTTTCGGTAGCACTGGGGAAAAGTGTTGGCTGGAGGCCTTTAACCTGCTGTTTTCCCATGGGAACAGCGACTCCAAGGTCAGGCACAGTGCTCAGCCAGCCCATGGTGCAGCAGGTGTAACTGGGTTTCAGGAAGGATTTGTTTAGGTCTTCATGGAACCTTCTGAAAAAGGTTTTTTTCTCGTCCTAAGACAACAAATGTTAAAGGTAAAAAGAAAAGGGATGCTGTAATTTGTTTTCTCAGGTGCAGTAGCAAAGAAAAACAGTTTTGAGATATTTTTGTCTTAAGAGAAAAAAAAAACCCATCAGGCAACAATGTTCAGAAGAATTACAGGGAATGTTTTGTTGTAATCAGCTCCTCATGCATGATGTAACACGAGCTCTGAGAGCTCTGAGTTAGCCTGCAGTGTTCCCAGTGATGCAGAGTTTGTGAAGGATAATCTTAAGAAGAATTAAAATGAAACATTAATTTGTCTTACTGTAAAATTGTTTATTTTGCAAATAAGTCTCTTCTGTGTCTGCACTCTTTTCTAAACATGAATGCACATTGTACCATTATTGTTCTTTAATCCATGCCAACAGTGAAGCTTACTCCAGCAGTTTAGATGGAACAGTGATTGCTTGGAACGTCAGCACTCTGAAAGTGAACCGTGTCTTTCAGCTGCCCTACCAAAATCTCACCTCTATCAAGCTGCATAATGACCAGCTGTGGTGCTGTAAGTCCGTGCCTCAAATAATTTAAAAAAAAATCATCTTCAGATACAGAAATAAGACAGCTGTTAGATACATCCATTTTATGTTGCCTTTTCTCTCCGTGTTTTGTAGAGATGAAAGAAATGGGTCCCTCTGTTACTAACTCTTTATCTTTAATGTTGAAGGTACCAGGAGTTGCATTCTTGTGGTGTCAACTCATGAGTTCCAGCTGCAGATGAAAATCGAGCCTTCCCTGGAGGATGTGTGTTCCTGTTTTCTCAGCTTCCAGCTCTTTCCCGAGGTATTACACCTACAGGAATCATGGCCATGTAGCTTTACAAGCCCTAGTTAACTGCAACATATTTCCTGGCAGCAGTGCTCATGTCAAACGTACCTTTCTGTGCTTTAGAGAGATGAAATGTGGGCATCTTACTCAGGGAGCAGTGACCTGTACATTTGGAACACCAAAGACCTTTCAAGTACCCCTCAGAAGATCCATCTTCAGGATTGCTCCGAGATCACTTGTATGATAAGAGTTAAAAATCAGGTGAGAGGCATTTGGGCTGTTTTTTACCTGTTGTGGATTTCTTGACTGGAGTTTTGTTTGTTTGCTTGCAGCTCTCGTGGGCTCTAATTGCTTCCATACTGGGTGTGTGCATGTGTACAGGTTTGGAATGTTGATTCCTCTTTGGAATCAGAGGAGTTAATGCCTTGTCCAGCACAACTGGCTGTTACAGATGTACCCCAAAATGTATGTCAAGCCAGAAGCCTCATCAGTAATTAAATGCACAGTGGCATTTATTAGTAATTGACATTTCAGGAAACTGTAGAACCTGAAAGTTTACATCCTTTGATATTTCATCTCAGGGCTCCTCAGACTAAGCCTCGAGAAAAGGGTAACAGACAAACAATAAATGCCAATTAATTGGCCTGTTTTTGTAGATGACCTTTTCCTTGGTTAGTTACCACATTCCTAATTCAGGAGAGACCAAAGGAGCCAACATCTTCCTACCTTGGCCTCTTGTGTTCGTGTCACTGTGGGCCTCTCTGTACCTGCTCTTTGTGTGGTACCAGTAGCCTTGCAAATCGTTGTAGTTGTGCTACCACATGGGCTGGTCCAGGGTTAATTTGCAAATAAATAGCTAATGTATTTATTTATCTACTGGGAAAGAAACCTTCAGAATCTTTTTCTCAGATTTTCCCTCCTTCCTTCCTCAAAAATGACTTTTTTCATGATGTGCCTCACGAAATACGGAAGCTTTCTCTGTATTCAGCCCTTGGTTAGATTTGTGAACTAAAATGGAAAATCCTTTTAAGATACTGTTCCCCAAAGCAGAGATTGATATATTTAACCTCTGTTTTAAGGGAATGAGAGGATTATTTGGAACCCCCAAGGCATTAAGCTCTCTTTTTTGTTCTACTGAAGAACTTTGTTCCTTTTCCCTTACACTTACTCCTCACTCAGCTTCACTTTAACTGACACTGTCATCCAGCTCATTGATACAAAAGTAACAGCTGGAAAATATCCCTCCTGTGTGATCCATGGATGTGTGATCCATCTCCTGAACCCCAGTGTTCACTATGCCATCTTTCCACCTGCCAACAGTCTGGCAACCCTGTTTGTCCAAAGGAGGAGTTGAGAGCCTGGTGGAGTAGGTGGAGCACCCATATTCCACAGAACCACAGAAGGGTTGGAAGGGACCACAGTGGGTCATCTGATCCAACCCCAGTGCTCAGGCAGGGTCATCCCCAGAGCACATGGCACAGGATTGTGTTCAGATGGTTCTGGAATATCCCCAGTGAGCGAGACTCCACACTCTCTCTGGGCAGCCTGTTCAGTGCTGGGTCATGTTCAGGTGGAACTTCCTGGGCATCATGTTCAGTTGGAACTTCCTGGGCATCAGTTTCTGCCAGTTGCCTTTTGTCCCGTTGCTGGGCCCCCCTGAGCAGAGCCTGGTCCATCCTCTGCCCCCTCCCTGCAGACACGGACAGACACGGGGGAGGTCCCCTCTCAGTGTCTCTTCCTGGGGCTGAACAGGCCCAGCTCCCTCAGCCTTTCCTCATGAGAGAGATGAGATGCTCCAGTCCTTTAATTGTATTTATTTGCCCTCCAGTGGACCTGCTCCAGGAGCTCCATGTCTCTCTTGGACAGAGGAGCTCAGAGCTGGACTCTCCAGGTGTGGCCTCAGCAGGGCCGAGTGGAGGGGCAGGATCATCTCCCCCAACCTGCTGGCAGTGCTCTT